>JAWWEU010000076.1:5001051-5080771 GCA_035583155.1 Acropternis orthonyx | reverse complement strand
CAGGGATGGGGCAGCCACAGCTTCTCTGGGCACCCTGTGCCAGGGCCTGCCCACCCTCACAGGGAGCAATTCCTTCCTAATATCTGATATAAACCTTGCCTGCAGAGGGTTCCTCTTGTTGTTTGATGTCTGTATGGCTGAGCACTGCTCAGTCCTGCCCCCACACATTGCCCCCCAGCATTGGGGTAGCAGGAACTGCCCCCAGGGGTGACACAGAGCCGGGGATGGCTCATCATCCCCACTGCACTTGGGTAGGATGTCAGCTCGTGGCCGTGCTCTGTCATGTTCAGATAAAGTTTGAAAGCACAGATTCTTCTTCCTGGATGATCCCTCTTGCCGCTGGCAGTGACCGTTCACAAATACTCTGCAAAACCTTGGCTGTAAGGCACAGCATAGAAGTTGGGCTTCAGCTGACATCTCTGCTGCACAGCAGCTCCAGTCTGTGCTGGATTTGTACTGTCTCTGGATGAAAATGTCTCTGAAAAAGATATAAAACTGCTGTGGTCGAAGTGAAGAGCTGCTTTTGTCCCATAAGTATAGATGTATGTGAAATTTAATTATTTAAATGTATTCATTTCTAGCTTGTGCTGTTGTTTTCTCACTTTGCAATGGAACAACTTTTTAAAAACTAAAAAGTGCTGAGCAGGAAGTGTGTGTGTGTAGCTTTACTCCCTGTTCTCCACAGAATCTTTCAGGATTTCCCTTGAACCAGAGCCCTCTGCCTGTAGAGGACCATGGCCCAGCACTTGCCTGGGGCACTGTGGTGTTCCAGGCTCCTTGTGTGTTAATTTGGAGGTGCTCGGCCACTGACCTTGTGCATTGGTCTGGGGATGCTCTGCCACTGGCTTGGATACTCTGTGGGAACCATATCCACGGGTCTCATGCCACCTTCCTGGACTCCTCCAGAGCTCTTCCATGGTGCAGGTTTCCCTGTGTGTTTACAAGATGTCACCCTGCTGCTCACTGACATTTCCCAGCCAGTGCCACACATAGATTTTTTCCTTCTTTGGGGCTGCACTGCCCTGTTATCCAAGAGTAAAGCTGCTCTGAGATCCCTGTGCCCACCGTGGGTCACCAGCATCCCTCGTGTGGGCAGACTCCTCTGGGCACGTCCTTGTGAACCTTTACATTTGTGCCATTTTGACTCTGTATTCAGAGAATAATTTTGGGAAGTTCAATCAGGAATGTAATGGGAAGAGCCAGGAGGTCACCTCGGTGCTGCTGGGGCGTGTTAGGGAGCGCTGTGTGAGCAGCTGTTTTCTGCCACAATCATCCAAAGAGCCAGAGGGATGTGGCAGGGTCTGTGTCCTCCCTGGGAGACAGAAACTGCCTCAGCCAAAGGTGGGAATTAAGAGGCTCTCAATGAGAAGCAGGCAGGGAAACATATCCCTGAGCGGAATGAGAAAGCCATTACCGCTCTCTTTCTCCTGTCTTGTCAGTGACACGGAGACGTGCAGCCCAGGGACAGAGCTCCTTTGTCACCTCTCAGGAACACCCGTCTCCGGCTCCTGGCAGTAACAAGCCTAAAGAGCGGCTGCTGGGTGACATGAGCTCATGAGCTCAGTGTGGGCTTTCAGCAGCGTGAATTATTTTAAATACCAAAACAGAGATCTGCATCAATCAGAGCGAGGGGTGCCCGCAGGTGAGGGAACATTTGCACGCAGGGGATTGAGTCAGAGCTGCAGAGGGCGGGTTTATCCCTCTGTGTGTGCTGGGGGCTTGGGTGCAGAGGGAGCAGGTGGAATGGTGGCTCATCCTCGACCTCTTCCCAGGGCTGGTGTCACCCTGAGGTGGTGGGGAATGTCTCTCCCCAAGGCAGGCTGAAATTGTTCCTTTAATTGTCCAGGCTGGAGCACAAAAAAAATGCATGCTTTGGGATAAAGGAGAACTTTTTGGTGGTTTTCCGAGTCTGTGCACTCAGACACATCTATGGTCAGGTTGAGCAAGCTGGTCTAGTGGAAGGTGTCCCTGTTTATGATGGGGGTGGAACAAGGTGAGCTTTAAGATCCCTTCCAACCCAAGCCATTCTGTGATGACGATGGTGATGAGCAAGGCTGAGGTCAAGCCAGGAATACACATTACAGTCAGGTCACAATCCAGTGACATTCAGGTACATTTGTGGTGACAAAAAGGGTCCAGAAAATGCTGATCTAACCACACGCTCCCACCTTGGTGGCAGCTGCTTTTTGGCACCTTTGTGAAGGCTGGGAGAAGTTTCTGACTGAAAACCACCTGCTTGAGGCACTTCTGGTTCTGGGATGGAGGGGAGATGCTCGTGCCTTCAGTGTGTATGTGCTCAGTGAACTTGGCTCCATGAGACTTCTTCCTCAGAGTTCCCTATTAAATCAGAGAGGGTTTAAAGGTAGAAAACACCTCTTATTTCCCCTGTTGCTTCACACAACATACCCTGCAGGAGACATCCTTTTAGCCAAGCTGCAGATGAACGGCTGGGTGTGTGAGCTGCGGGCTTTGTCTTGGGCTGGAGCTGATTATCCCCTCCCATGGCTGAGCAGAGTATGTTATAAACAGCTAAACCACACAACAAATTAACATGCAGAGGCTGAACCAAGTGGCAAAACACCAAGCCTGAACTGCTCACCAGTAAGTTGGGAGACCTGCTTAACTCTTGTTGCGCTTAGAGACATCCTCACTTTATCTCAAGGACTGTGTAATTAGAAAGCCTCCTTTGAATTTTATCTGCAGGGCACAGTGGATCTAATCCTTTGCTCTGAGTGTTTCCTTTCTTTCCACAGAACCATGTGAGGGACATTGCCGGGGCTCAGGACACTCGCGGGGAACACGGAGTTTGCCTTTCCCAGGATGGATCAGAGGAGGAACTGGCCTCGGGTACTGGACTCTGGTGGCTGGTCAGTGGCTTTGCTCTGTCTCTTCCTGGCATCGTTCTCCCAAAATGTGTCCAGCAACGTCTTGTTCAGCACTTTCCACTCTGAGAACAGGGACTGGACGTTCAACCACCTGACTGTCCACCAAGGCACTGGAGCAGTCTATGTTGGGGCTATCAACAGGGTTTACAAGCTTTCAGGTAACCTGACCATTTTGGTGGCTCACAAAACTGGTCCCGAGGAGGACAATAAATCCTGCTACCCACCCCTCATTGTCCAGCCATGCAGTGAGATCCTCACCCTTACCAACAATGTCAACAAGCTGCTCATCATTGACTACTCAGAGAACCGGCTGCTGGCCTGTGGCAGCCTCTACCAGGGGGTCTGCAAGCTGCTGCGCCTCGATGACCTCTTCATCTTGGTGGAGCCCTCGCACAAAAAGGAGCACTACCTCTCCAGCGTCAACAAGACGGGCACCATGTACGGGGTGATCGTGCGCTCGGAAGGCGAGGATGGGAAGCTCTTCATCGGCACGGCTGTGGATGGGAAGCAGGATTATTTCCCCACCCTCTCCAGCCGCAAACTTCCCCGGGACCCAGAGTCATCAGCTATGTTGGATTATGAGCTCCACAGTGACTTTGTCTCATCCCTCATTAAAATCCCCTCAGATACTTTGGCCCTCGTTTCGCACTTTGACATCTTCTACATCTACGGCTTTGCCAGCGGCAACTTTGTCTATTTTTTGACTGTGCAGCCGGAGACCCCCGAGGGCGTCTCCATCAACTCCGCCAGCGACCTCTTTTACACCTCTCGCATCGTCCGTCTCTGCAAAGACGACCCCAAGTTCCACTCCTACGTGTCTCTGCCCTTCGGCTGCGTCAAGGGGGACACGGAGTACCGCCTCCTGCAAGCAGCGTACCTCTCCAAGCCGGGGGACGTGCTGGCCAAGTCCCTCAACATCACAGCCCAGGAGGATGTCCTCTTTGCCATCTTCTCCAAGGGGCAGAAGCAGTACCATCAGCCACCCGACGACTCTGCGCTCTGCGTGTTCCCCATCCGCACCATCAACACTCAGATCAAGGACCGCCTGCAGTCCTGCTACCAGGGCGAGGGCAACCTGGAGCTCAACTGGCTGCTGGGGAAGGATGTGCAGTGCACTAAAGCGGTAAGGACGCTCTGGATGTTGGCCGCGGTGGCCTTTTTGCTGATATGGGCACGCTGGGCACCTTCCTGCTTACCTGGAAATTGGGTTGAGAGGAGGGGAAGTCACTGGGGGAGAGAGTCCCTGCATGGCCACACAGTGGGGATAAATCTGTTAGTAGATTTAGAAAATGAGTGGCCATATCTATTGACTTGGGGTTCCTCCCTAACACGAACACATTTTGGAGCAGCTGTAGCCTGTCTTGGCCTGGGGCAGTGGCAGAAACAAGCCACTGGGGAAGGTGGCTGAAGCTGGAGGGGGGTGGCACTGCCAGCTCCCCTCTGCCTGACCCTGAGTGTGTGGGGCTGCCCTGTGCTCTGCTTCACTCACAGCTGCCCCAAACCTTGTCTTTCCAGCCAGTCCCCATCGATGACAACTTCTGTGGGCTCGACATCAACCAGCCCCTGGGGGGCTCGACACCCGTGGATGGGGTGACACTCTTCACCTCCAGCCGTGACAGGATGACATCTGTGGCTTCCTATGTCTACAATGGCTACAGCGTGGTGTTCGTGGGGACTAAGACTGGCAAGCTGAAGAAGGTAAGCTTGTGTCCATGGCTTCAGAGACAGGATCTGCTTTTCATCCCTCTTGGGAGACTCTGATGCGCGTTGCTGTTGTTGTCTTACAGGCTTTTCCCAGTGTGGAGCTGGGAGTCAGTCAGGAGCAGAAATTGCAGGGTTTGGGGCACAGAGAGCCTTGTTGGTGAGGCAGAGTTAGTGCAGAGGGGTGTTGCTGTGGTTTGTTTTGAAGTGCCAGGTTTTTGGAAAGGTGCGGTGAAAGCTGCTGCAGGATGCTCCTGGAAAAGGGACCAAATGAGGCCACACAGTTGCTCTGCTGCATTCCAGCTCCAGAGCATCCCCTTCCTGCTCTTCCAGCCAGTGAGTTCCCTCAGCAGCAGCAGGGTAATGGGGGTCTCAGCCCCAGCCAGCTCCTTGTGCGCTGCCTGCCGGTGTGTGACATGTTGTTTGTCTGGGATATTCGTATTTTGTCATTCAGTGACCTTTGCTGTGTGTTCATGGGGTTCATGCAGAAATTATCCAGGCAATAATGGGCTGGCCTGATTAGAGAAAAGTAAGGAGCTGGCTTGGAATTTCCAAGTACAAGAGAATGTCAGCACACTGTATCCAAGGTCTTGGATCATTCCTCCTCTTTGGCAGATGGGAATCTTACAACAGTGGTTTTCTAGCAATCCTTTGCAACTTGTATGAAAAACTGTGGGTTAAAAAGCTTTTGGTGTTGACAGAATTGCTGATGGTGGCAGGATGTTTGGTCATGGAGAGATAGGAATGGGTTAACTCGGCTGCTTTTGGAACCAAGCCTGGGGCAAAGTCCTACTGCTTCCCTCTGCCTCTTACCTCCTGCCCTTCCCACTGACAGCTGGATGATTGATCAGTCCTGGAAGATAACTTTCCTTGACCTCTGCATCAAAAACACTGGTGCTACTTGCCCAGGGCAGAGAGATGCTCTTGCTGGTTCCCTCCCTCAGCAAAGGGGTTTGGGGGGCCTCACTTGAGAGTCATAGCATGATTTGAGTTGGGAGGAATCTTACAGACCATCGAGTTCCACCCCCCTGCCATGGGAAGGGGCATGTTCCACCAGACCAGGTTTCTCCACGCCCTGTCTGACCAGGCCTTGAATAAGTTTTAGGATTTTGAAGTCCAACTGGGATTTCTCTTCTTCTGAGTCATAGAATCATACAATATTATGAGTTGGAATGGACCTCTCTCAGGAGTTCCACATTTAAAATGAGTGTGGAAGTGGCCTTGGGGTGTAAACAGAGGTGTGCGAGAGCCGTGTTGGTCTATAGAGCTGGAATCCAGCTCATCAGTGCGTGCAGAAGTCTGATCCAGCTCCAGCAAAGGCAGGCTTAGAGATGCTGCTCTGGAAAGCTGAGAACCTACAAATTAACATCAGATATAAATGACAGCATTAGGTGAACCTGCTAAATGAAGCCTTTGCTTCTTGATACCAGGGAAAGAGTTAACAAATGTAATCAACAGCAGGCTGTTAATTTTTTGTGTCCTTAAGCAGCAGGGAATTTCTTCCTCATCTATCCAGGAAGATACAAGGACAGGCAGATACTACACTTGAATGTCTGCATCATTTTAATTACATCAGTTCATTAATATTCATTCATCACTTTACAAGTGCTGAGTAGTAGTAAATTAGGTGCCTCCCTGGTGCCTCTTGAGTGTCAGTGGGGCAATTCTGAAGGTGGGGGAGAGCGGGTTTGCAAGCAGAGCCCCTCACGTCTCTGCTCCCCCCGCCGTGGCACAGGGGAGAGCTGGGATTTTTTTAGCTAAATGGATGAAAGAGGAGCCCTCAGCACATCACAAATGCATATGCCAAGCTTTGAGCCAGCCAGGCAACCTGGTGTTCACTGTTTGCAGGGCTTTGGGGGGGAGAGGGAAGTTGTCTCATTTAGAGGCGGTAAAAGCAAACAGCCTGTGCCTGCACATGAGGTATTTATGGTCCTGTTCCATGAATTATGTAGGATTACAGAAGAAGCAGTCCCTTCAGCAGGGTTTAAATCCTTGTGCTAGTCTACACTGAACACCTTTGTGATGCAAAGTTAATCTATTCGTGCCTCACTGTCCAGAGGGAGGGCTGTGCACTCCTTCACCTGGAATCCTTCACCTGTAGGGACAAAGTTGGTCCATTCCTGGAGTAAATTAATTCCAGGCATTCACCACAGTCAGGCTCTCATAGCATCTGCCCTTATTTACCATGTATCAGAGCTGCCTGCAGCTGATGGGATCTGTGCCCCGTGTTATTAACTGGGACACTCATGGTCCTGTCCTCCCCTGTGAGGGGCTGAAGGTGTTGCTGTTCTCTGTCTCACAGTCCTGTCCACACCTTTGGTGAATCTTTCTGCATTTGACACATGGGATTATCTTTTCCATGGCCCTAGAGGGGCCAGGTGAAGCGTAGGAAGCAGCTTTGCACTGAACTGTGGGGCTCGTGGGGCTCCCGCTGCAGAGGAGGCGTTGCAGACCCAGTGGGAAGTTGACAAGTTGTCTCCGGTTTTTGTGCCTGTTCCAAGACCAGACATGTCTTGATGTCAGCAAGTGCTCAGGATGCTCAGGACTGTTTCCATATCTCTTCTTTCCCATCTGTGAGATGAGGATGGTAAAAATGTACACACCTCTGTAAGTGCCAGAGATCTGTGGATAGATGCCTTATCCACCTGATCTCCTTCGTATCCTCCCCCATTGCATATCCACCCACACAATTAATGTCTGAAAGCCAAATCACACCTATTCCCTCACCCACAGCTGTTGCTTTCCTTTGGAAACAAGCTGGTCTTCAGTTTGGGCTTTCAGAGAAGACACTTTTGTGTAGCTGGAGGAAAGTCAGGGAGCAAGCTCTGAAATCTTTCAAATTTGCCTGTGCTTCCCCAGTGAGAATTCATTGCTGAAAATGCTGTGTTATCTCACTGATGTCCTTCTGCCGTTAGCGATTCACCCAACTGCTCCTGCCACGTTCCCTGGCAGAGCAGCTGCTGCTGTTTCAGCCTCTCTCCTCCAAAAGAGCAGAATGCTGAAGGTCCCCAAGCCCCTTGTGGCTGCACTCTGGCACAGCCCCGTGTTGTCCAGCTCTACCTTTTCCCCTGTTTCCTGGGTACTTTTGGAGACCCTTCCAGCAGCCAGCACTGGCTGAGGTGTGAAGGAAGAAGTTTTCTCTGTGCTGGGAAGCAATGCAGAGCCCTGTGGCAAGGCTGGCAGCTTTCCCAGCCTGAGCTCACCTCTTGCTTTGCTGGTTTTGGAGCCCTGCGGGGCCCAGTCGATGTTGGCAGCCTGGGCAGGTCACCCATGGAGTCTGCTGTGGGCTGGGCAGAGCTGCACTGGGGGGGGTGTTGGTACCAGAGCTGTGACAAATAAATCAATAATATCAGATAAATCAGTTGACAGTGAACTTGGCATCGTTCCTGTGGGGTAGCAGCGTGTTTGCTGGTGTCAGGGTTTGTGTTTAGACAGAGGGTGCGCTTGTACCTGCTGTGGCTGATCCAGACTGGTCAGCTGCTCCTCATGCAACTGGTGGTACTGGTTTGTGCTTTAGTAATGGCTGAAGGGAGAAGGGTGAATCAATGGATCTGTTCTCCATTAAAACTCAGTGCCTGAGGAGGAGTTTTCCTGCATAGCCCTGGCTCTGCCAGCCCTGCTGCCTCTCAGTGCAACCCACCTGTACCTGTTGAGGGCTTGGGGGCACTTGTGGGGCACTCAGCCCTGTACAAAACGTCTCCACCCCCATAACACCCCACACCTGCTCCTGCTGTTTTGGGTAACCACTTCTCTTCCTGCAGTTTTGTCCAAATGGGTGGAAGACAAACGTGCTGATGATGCCCTGACCTTTTGGGTAAAGCACAGGTATGTGGGATGCAGCTCTCCCTGCAGCTCTCCTTCCAAAGCATCTCAGCTTGGGGAGCAAGGGGGAGGGGGATCATCTAGAGATGTTACCATTCAGAATTGTGGATTCCTCCAATAAAACAATTTTCATCGAGCAAAATTAGAAGGGATATTATTGCAACAGTTAACAACAACTAACTGCTGGGGGGAGATGTGTCAGCTTGCTTTTTCTGTTTATGGGCTTCATACAATTCCATCAATATTGATGTGTGATGCCTTTGATTTTGACACTAATCATTGCTATGAATTAAATTTGCAGCCATATAATTAGGACTGCTATTAATAGGGCCTCAAGCTAAGCACTGCTGTGCTAGTTGTCTTTTTCCTGATGGAAAACGGCATCCACGGAACTCAGTTAATGTGGTTTGCCTGGTAGATGCTGAGACTGATGTGTAAATTACACTTGCTATATTTAGAGGGGCTCCTCTGAAAGGCAGATGCATGGGGAGGGTCCAGCTCAGAGGTTTCCCAAGAACTGTGCTGGAGTTGCCTTTAAACTTCCAAGTAGTTTGCTACTCTTAAGATGGATAGACTTTGTGGGAGAGAGGAGGATTGCAGGGAGAAAAAAGTAACCCTCAGTTTGAAGGGCTGCTATTGTTTTGTTTCCATTTCATCCCCCTTCCTCATGCAAATCTTCCCATTTCTTTCTCCTATCCAATGCTGTTTCAACCCTCTGTACATGCCTGGTTTCATCTCATCAGGCTGAGCACAGTGGCTGGGATGGCAGCAAGGCTCACCACTGAAAATCAATCTTGTATTTCATCCCGAGAGGTCTGTTTCTTATTAGATCTAATAAATCAGTGAAGTGCCCTTCATTCAGCTTGTCAATGGAGGACATTGTTTGTGATCAAGAATAAATAAACGTCTCTTCTATGTCTGACAGTGCTGTCTGGGTATTATTTTGCCATCATGCTGTTTACACTGGCTGTTGGAAAAATGCAGTTCCTGCAGCTTTGCCTGCCTCCACATGAGCTGGGAATGCTCCTGGGTGGGAAGAGCAGGAACAGTGATGTTGTATCTGGTTTTCACCCAGCCCTGAGCTGCTCAGCAGTGATAAGGATTTAATCTTGGAGATGCTGGAGGTGTGGGTCATTGGCTGTGCAAACTTCAGTGCTCCAGGCACCAGGTGTGGTGATTTCAGGTGTGCCCTGAGGTGGAGGATAGTGCTTGAATGTCAAATCACACCTGGATAAAAGGGCATCACACATGATTCTGAGTGCCTGTAACACCCTGTCCCGACAGCAGCTGCACTGCACTCCAATCCGTCCCAGCATGGACTGTCACCCCCAAAGAGCTGCTTGGGATCTGTCTGCAGGAGAAGTGCTACAGAGACTCGTTTTGCTGATTGGAAATGCACTCCTCTTCCCCTGTTAAATTCCTGGATATGTGGTGCAATGTCTGTCCTTGCCCCCAGCCTCCACTTTTCCAAGCGACAGTGATAACTGATTGGATTACGCAGCCAGGGGAAAGGCGAACTCTAAATGTGTTGTTACGTCTTGGGACGTGATAGTTTTATTCAGCTTGGCTGATTTAATCTGTTCCATTAGTGGGAATAAAATAGGTCCTTTCACAATGAAATATATATGTCCGAACCTGTCCTTAAATGACTTCATTCTATGGATGGTTATCTCATCCTTTTAATTTATCCTTTATTATCGCCCCCGCACACACATTCCATAGCACTTTAGGAAAAACTCAGTTGCATCAGCGTGTAGAGAACCCAGGAGGACATCAGGCTGTTATTGAAGAGATGAAAATCATCCATTTCAGGTGCCTTCCAAAGAGCATGCCTGGTTTTAGCTGTAGGTTGTAAGGTCAGGAACTTTGCTGTACCCATGGTCATTCCATCACTCCTGGAGTGCAGATCTCGACATCCCAGCAGAGGTGTAAGGTGGCAGATGGTTCTTGTTTAACTGAAGAATTTGTTTAATTGAAAGGTCTGAGAAAAAAGTCTCTGCTTCTTGCCACATGACATGAAATAAGGGGATATTTGTTCAGTACTGCACTGCTGGTTGTTGCTCTGGTGTGGCTGGAGGAGCAGGGATTAATTTTCAAGACTCAGAAAGTAATTCCCCTTTGCTTCCACCTGTGTAAAAAAGGTGCAGTCAAACTTGGGCCTCAGAAATGGGTCCCCAAAACACTCGATGCTCCCTTACATTTGTTATTGTTAATGGCCAGAAGTTGGAGTCTTCCTTATTAATTGGAATTTGTGCAAGGGAATGTGAAAAGTGATGGAAGCCAGAGGAGAGCACTGGGTGGTGTGTGTTTTGGGGCTGGAGAAGGGACAGAGCTGTCAAGTCCCTCTAGACTTTGGTTTTGAGCATTCAGGAATGGCCCAGACACCTCTTAGTGGCACGAAATTGGTCTCTTCTTCTCCGAACATCACTTCTCTGGTTCTGTAATCTGTTGCCTGCCAGAGCAAGTAAAATAAGAAAAAACTGAGAAGTTGGCACATATTTTTAGAGCTGCTGGAGAGTGAAGGGGCAGGTGTTCAGGAAATGCTGAGGATGTGAAATCGAGCCAGGTGGGCTCCGAGTCTGCTTTAATCTTCTTTCTTGGCTTGTGAGATGGGGATGACTCTGAGTCTTACGCAGGTTCAGGCACCTGGAAAAATCAACTTGAAATTTTGGAGGGCAGCGATTACATTTTTGTTCAGTTCTAAATGAAGTGGAGCCAGTGCAGGCTGGACAGCCTCCTGCATGGAATACATCCTGCCTCCCAGATCTTGGAATGCCTTGGGTTGGAAGGGACCTTTAAAGCCCACCCAGCCCAACCCCTCCTGCAATGAGCAGGGACTCCTTCAACTAGACCAAGTTGCTCAGTGCCCAACCCAATGAAGTTTTTTTCCTTTTATGTATTTAGAAGATAATTAATCCCCACACGTTGTCTAAGAGGTATTATCTCCTTTATGTGCATGAACTGAGGCAGAAGTTACTCCTCCTCGGTTTTGCTGCATTTTCATCTAGTTCAGTAATGAGTTTCTTCTTGAAATGATCTTGGTGAAAAATATCAGCAAATACCAAAATATTCTGTGAATTCATTTTAGCTTTTCTGGCTGTCCCTGCTTTCCTCTGAGTGTAAATCTGAAGGGGTTGCTGTGCTCTGGATGTTGTTGGTTTTTGGGGGTAGGGCAGTGTGAGACTCCTACCTTTCTACTTAAGAGTCAAGAAGTTCATGCTTTCTTTACTGCATACATATTTTTCTGCAGGCTTTTAAAATCCTCGGAGGTCAAAATAACATAGGTTTTGGTCCATTTGTAAGATCTTAAATCCCCGGGTGGCAAGAAATACTGTGAGAAGACCATGCAATGTTGCTTCTATAAATGCCTCCTCGAGGCAGAAAAAACAAATGCGGAAACCACAAATGTGCCGGGAGAGACTAGGGAATCTACAGGAAGAGTCCTGGGCTCTGGCACAGCCCCTGAGCTGCTGCTGCTGCAAAAAGGTTGGGATTTAGGGACAATCAGGGAGCGGAATGCCACGCAAGAGCAGCGGGGTTTGTGGTGGGATTGCTGTTGGGCTTTCCCTGTGCGTCTGACTGATGCTGCCTTTAATATTCCCTAAATCCCCTAATCAAGTTTACTACCCATTGTTGTTAGAGTTGCCTTTTGCTGCCAGGCAGGACAGCGACAGCCTTAGCAGGGCTGTAAAATACTGCCCCGTTTGCGATGGCAAATCCATCACGGGAGCATCTGCCGGATATTTATGGATGCGCCGGGCAGGCGTGGATTGGATGGGGCCAGTCCCTATATCAGCATGAGTCCATTATGCCCGTTATGATGCATGGGCTCCCCACCTCCCCCTGCCTTTTATGACCCTCTTTCCATTCCTGCTGAGATGCTTGGGCAGGCAGAGCCCTGCATTTCCCAGCCTTTTGGGAGCTCTCTGCAGGCAGCCCAGCTTGGAAATAACAGAGGGAGAGAAACCCCTGCCTGCTGTAAGGAGCTCCCAAGGATGGGGAATGCAGCACCCGAGGGAATTTTGCACCAGAGACATTCCCTGAAGTCTGGGGAAGGGTCGTGGGCTTTCCTGGCTGTGACTTGGACAAACATAACAATAAAACACTGAATCTGAATGTGTTTGCTGCTATTACCAGCAACGGTAGCACCTCCTGGTTCTCTCCCAGCCACCCTACTGCATTCAGGCTTTCCGTGCCTTTAGATTTTGGTTGTGGGTGTTTTTTTTTCCCTTAACTCTAGGCTGGAAGATGAGGGTCATTCACTCGGTGTGTCTCAAAGCAATCTCAGCAGATGCTGATCAGGCACAGGGGGAGCAACATCCATGGGCTGGAGGAGAGATATGTGGTGGTACTGTGAGTGTGAGGATGCTCCTATTCCTCTTCTCATGTTACCCACTGGTTTTATTGAGCTGACATAGAATGTGTTACTCGAGCTCGCAATTTTCTGCTCTATAACTCAAATCTGCACGTTGTGATTTACACCCCTGTGCGTGGCCATCTCCCACCTGGGGCTCGGGCAGCCCCGAGGACACTGAAAGGGCTGTTCTGGTCACAGAACAGTCTGGCTGGGACCGAGGAGACGTGGCAGCAATTCCCATCTGTCAGGCAGGTTTCCCTGTGCATCCATTCTGTGTCTACAAAATCACAAGCTTTTCCCAGCCCTGTGCTCCAGGGACTGCTGCCAGCCTTGAGGTGCTGCCACCCCACCAAATCTGTGCAATCACAGAACCACAAAGTCTGGAAAAGACCTCTAAGGTCATGAAATCCCACCAAAAAGAGGGGATGCTGCCCAGGGTGTGACCCAAATCTGTCAGCCCTGTGGGATTTGCTCCTGCTCAGCGCTGAGCCAAGGGCAGCTGCCCCCAGTTGCTGCCAGTCCATGCTGGGGACCTCACTTGGGAGCAGGGGAGGATGGGGAGGAATAATCGGCTGAGGAAAGGTTTAAGATTCTAATTTCATGGAAATGGGTGCAAACCAGGAGTGCAGGGAGCAGCACGGGCAGGCTGGAATAATTAGCAAGAGGCTTTGTCAGCATTTGTCCTGACATCCCCTGCCTGTGTCTCAGCTGGGGACCCGGCACCTTCCCTGGTTGTTCCTCCTCGCATGGTTACACGCCTTTGCATCAAATAGATACATGTAGATGAAAGTGATGTGCATTTAAAATGAATGTACACATCATACAGCCTCGCTCTTATACAGCACGGGATTTTTTTCTTTCTTTCTTTTTTTTTTCTTTTTGTGTGGTTAGCTGCTAAATTATTTATTGTGTGCTGGGCTTTAATCTCATAAACCTGCCTGCAGGCCTTAGGCAAGCCAGCCTGAGAATCCTCAAACCAGCCCGAGCATCCTCGAAAGCTGCAAGCGGGGCAGCACAAAGCGCTGCGGGACTGGAGGTGGGAATTGTTTGTCTTGCTTCGGCTTCTTTTCCCCCTTTCCAGCTCATTAAAAGCAGAGGGACGGGTTGAGTTGGTCATTGCCACTAACTCAGACGGTGATTTGCATTTGCTGCTTGGAGAGGATGCCAGTCTGAGATCCCTTAGTTAGTCGGGAAGAAGAGTCGGTCCCTTGAGCTGCTCAAAGTAAAGAAAAAAAAGGGTGAAGGAAGAGGCGCTGGGGTAAAACAAGGTCTTTCAAATAAACAGCGCTGCGCCTCCAGCTGGGAGCACTTACCTTCCCGAGCGGCCGGGAGTGTTCTCAGCCTGCAACCTCACGGCTCCCTTTGGCTGACTAATGCAATGTTTGCTTTTTGCTCGTCATCCTGCAGCCACTGGCTGATTAGCGGGAAAACAGAGCATCCTTCTGCCCGCTTCCCATTCCGAGCTTCTTTGATGCTTTTTATGCTCTTAAAGCTCCTCACGCCGAAGAGACTTTGTACCACGAAGGGGCTACCCTGGTTTTTACACGCTTAAATTGGTGAATGGCAGACTTGGAATAAAACCAGAGTCCCCTCCTCCCACCTTCCCCTTTCTTTTGACTCACAGACCAAATGCACTTCTTGAGTACATTTGGGCTAAATCATTCTGCAGAGCTTTGAAGCAAAAGGGCAGCAGGCTGTGACCCGCTCTGCTTTTCTTCTCATGATTCCTTTGTGCAGAGCCTTTCACGCTGGGAACTCAGTCTTGTTATTGAGAAATAAATAATTAGAATATCTGGAAGGTGCAGGTATAGTGGAAGAGAGACTGAAGAGCTTGAAACACTGACAGGCTGCTTTCTGCCCCTGATTTTCCCACCAGGAAAGGGGATTGCAGCACTTTCTAACATCACAGGGACTTCACCTGAAAATCACCTTGCAGTCCAAAGTGCAAAGAAGACAAAATAAATACTGACCTTTACTATTAGTAATCAACTGATAAATGTGTTTAAATATTGTATATTTTGGAACAAAGCACATCCCATTGCATGGGGCACGGCTGATGTTTGCCCTTGATTTTTCCCAGGCTCTCAGCTTTAGGAGAACACTGCCATGCCAGGCATGGGGCTCCTGGTGAGCTGGTCCCTGTGCCACCTTTCCCCAGTGCCACACTGGTGTTTCACTTGTGATTCTGTTCCTCTGAGGAGCTGTTGGAGAGTTTCTTGCAGCGCTTTTGTTTCCTGCAGGAGATGTGTCCTGCAACTTGCCCTTATTAATTAAAAGCTGAAGTGGGAATTTCCTCTGCCCAGCTGCTGTGAGAGCTGCCCCCATGATGCCAACACTTTCCCCACTGAACTAGTAGGACACTTATCAAGGGACAACAGGCATTGTTCTCCTGTTTCTCTGTTGCTTCTAAACTTGGCAAGTGAGGTGCTTCTGTGTGGGGAAGGAACTGAGGGTCCTGAGCTCACTTTCTCACTCCAGGAAGCTGGTCAGGAGCATAAATGGGAACCTGTCAGCTGTGAACACCAAAGACTTAACTTTGGACTTATTTTCAGCAGTTTGGACTGGATTTACCCTTCCCTGCAAGAGTGAAACATTGGCCTTTAGAGGCTTAGATGATCGCAGCTTGGTCAGAGAGGAAGGGATCCACCCCACTAATAAAAGCAAAGTGTTTGATCACAGAATCATAGAACGGTTTGGGTTGGAAAGGACCTTAAAGCCCATCTAGATCCACCCCCTGCCATGGGCTCCAAGCCCCGTCCAACCTTCCAGGGATGGAGCAGCCACAGCTTCTCTGGGCAACTTGTGCCCACCCTGACATGGAAGAATTTCTTCCCAATACCTAATCTAAGTCAAATCTCCTGTTGCAGCTGGTTGGGTTTGGCTGGGATTAGGCTGATACCAGCAGCCTGGGAGTCGGGATTGCCATGGAAATGCAGCAGCCCTGCCTGCAGGAACTGTGAGCACATCCAGGGCAAACAGCACAAACACCAGTTACGGGGTGCGAGAACAGTGGCTCAATATTTGCTTGAGCAAACAAACAAGTTTAATGTTTTTCAAGTGTGCTGCACCCAGCCTGGGATTGTTAAGAAACCTGTGATCAGAGGCACTAGGCAGCCCAGGTTCAGCAGGATCTGTGTGTTATTCCTCCAGGAGCATTAAAGAACAGCCCATGCCTTCTGGAATTTGTTGATAAAGCTCTCTTTTTTAGAATCATTTTTGCTTCTCCAGCACAAATGTACTATTTCTTGTTTGTATGTGTTGCTTTCTTCATTCACTCTTTTATTATTAGGGACATTTACATGAAACCAGCATTTTTTGCTCTTGCAGCATATTTCCCAATTGCAGCTGCACTTCCTCAGTGGAGATCTCTACCTTCCCTTGGAATGGGGCTGCCCTCTCTCCTGGGCACCACTGCCAGGCTCAGGAACACATGGATGTCACATCTCCAAGTGTGGCAGTCATTGTGTCCCTGCGCTCCAGAGAGGGATGTTACAGTTCATCCCTTGCTCTGCCCATTCTTTAAGCCACCCTACAAGTTCATTGGGATGCTCAGTGCATTCATTTCCTCCTGTGCACAGGAATTATTTTTACCTTTACAGCAGAGAGAGGCCAATGTGAAATCCTTGAGCAGGCAGGAATCCTCTCAGGGTTTCCCAAAGTGCCTGGCTCTGGCTGTTGAGCAGTTTGGGGAGGGAGAGCTAATGGACATGTCTGGCAGATGGGGAGTATATGTGATAATGTAAATTAAAGAAAAAACCCAAAAGCTGGTGTTTAGGGCATAGTGATGACATAAGTAATGTGGGATGATGTATTTATTCACTCCAGACCCTGCCTGGGAAGAGCAACATGAGCCAAACTCCCTTCCCTTAAGAGGCACCTGGAGAGGAACCTGAAGGACCTTTCCTTTCTCCGTCTGCCTCACTTTGCTCTGCAGATGGAAAATGTAAACTCCAGATGTGTTAAGCACATCTTTAATTTCCTCTCGCTCCATTTCTGCTGTAGCTTTGCTTTGGGGGTTTGGCATTTAGGTGTTTTTTGGTTTTTTTTGCTGGCATCTTGATAAGCTTGGGATAAGCCAAAAAATAAGGAGAGAAGTCTGCAGGAGCGTGGGGGCTGCTGTGCTGCTCTGCCCGGGGCTGTGGGGTGGGGAACACCCTCCTCTGTCCCCACGAGCCCCCTTGGCACTGCCCTGGTCGAGCTCAGCACCCCCACTCCTGGCAGGAGCTCTGGGGCTGCTGATTCATGGAAGCAAACGGTTGGAGAGGTGAAATTCCTCCTCTCTCTGCTTCTCTCACCCCTGACCCCGCTCCATTTCTTCCTCCTGACCCCTGAATTTCAAACCCGACCTTTTGAATCAGGGGGGAGGGAGAGAAGGCAGAAGGGCAAGCAAAGGGCGAGATGAGTTTGGCTGTGTTTGGGAGGTGGGGGAGGCAAAGCTGGGAGCTGAGTGGTGGCTGGAGGCTCAGGGATGCTGTGGGGATGGAGCGGGTGCTGCTGCTCCATCACTCAGCGTCTGTCTGGAATACCTGCCCGTGCATTTAGTTCGCTGAAATGTAAAATGCGTTAATGGCTGAGCTCTTGTGTGTCATCACCACCCTGTGCTTCCCCTGCCCTGCAGGGAGGGGGCAACCCCTCCTGGGGTGCTGAGGGAGCACAGGGCAGGGAGGACTCTGCACGATGCTCGTGGCGTTTGGCCCTAAGCACACAGGTTTGTGGCAGCTCCTGCGCGTCTGGGGACACGGGGCACAGCTCAGCCTCCGTGGGCAGTGGCATTGCTGCATCTGAGCCCAGGCAAACACGATATGCTCTGTACGGGCATCCACCACATCCCAGCTTGTTCCTGCGTGGCCTTGGGCTGCTCCTTCCCCACTCTGACACAGCAGAGGGTGGGTCTCATTCCTTCACAACAAAAGCAAACTGTGCTTTTCCACCTGCAGTAAAATGGCAGAGGACGCACCTCTGCCAGGCTGAGAGGAGCACATTTCCAGGGCTGGAGGGCACAAGTAGGACTTAATTGTCCTCTGGGGATCTTCGCCCTCATCCTCTGGTCTGAGGTGGTTCTGCTTCAACACAGCCCTCGGCCTTCAGCCTTGCCAGTGCCATGGAATGAGTTCATGACTTCTACCCTCTGACATATTGCCTGGGAGGAATTAAAAGCTCAAAAGAAAAAGCCCTGCTGTCTTGTGCAGAGGCAAAGTGGCCCAATCTGTCTCTGTCCCCCCCGCCCAGCGCGTTGTTTGCTCTCCGAGCCCCTTGGGAAGGTCCCTGTCGATAAAGTTCTGCATCTTGTCGGAGCCGAGCCGAGTCCTCCGGAATGGATGTGGAGGCTGGGAGTGCTCCATATCCTCCCTGACAGGTAGAGCCTCATTTAATAGGATGCTGCCATATTCATTACCCCGGCAGAGAGGCTGTCGGCCGGAGCGCAGGTGCAGTGCCAGCCCCCCGCCCCCCCCGCCTGCACAAAGGCTCTGTGTGAATAAGTATGCAGTAAATGTCTCCCTCTCCCAGATTTATTCCTTCATTAGGTATTTAAATACATTCTGCTGTATAGGATGCTTCTGTGAGGCTGCTGCCTTTTCTCTCCGTGGAATGAACGCGGTGGCTGCCAAGCGGCTCTGCCCGGCCAGCCTCACCACCCCCCCAGCACCCAGCAGAGCCGCCGTGGATTTTGGCAGGGAGAGGAGGAACGGGGTGGGAGAGGGGCTGGGGGTGCATCACTCAGCGTCTGGGGAGGGCGTGGGAAGGGGGTTGTGCAAGGGAATCCCAGGAGGGGGGCTGCACACCCTGGTGGCTGGTCAGCGCTGGAAGGGGCTGTGGGGCCGTGCACATCCATTCTGGAGTGGCCCCTCCATCCCTGTGGTTTGAGGATGTGTCGACCTGGACACGCAATGGCACAGCTGGCAGCCACGTCTTTGGCCACCCCAGACCAGCTCAGGGACCCAGACATGCTGGTTTTGTCACCCCAAGGATGGGTCCCACACCCTTCTCCCTTGCTTTCCCCTTTTCCCACCAATCCCCAGGCTGGACCATCCCAGTGTGTAACATTTTAGGGAGCTACAGTAAAGTAAATGCTCTAAAACTGTACAGTCATCGAACCAGACAGCTCAGGGAAGAGCTGAGAAACTAAAATTAGCAGAAGTGCCCCAGGCAGAGGCCACCTGGGGCTTTGTTTCGTTTCACTCTTAACTTTCATCTCTTTTATTTATAATTTGTGGCTGATTTATTTTAATTTTTTTAAGCTTTTTCTTTTTCTCCCTGTCCTTTGAAAACGAGGAGCTTTGCTGGCTCCAGATGTCTAATCCTTGCATACCCAAGGGTGGCAGTGCCTTTTCTGCCCCAGTTCTGCCTGGTTCTGAGCAGCAGCATCTTCTACCACCCCAGACAGACGTGTGGTGGGCAAACCCTTGGTCTACCCCAGACCACACTTCCTTCTCTCCATCCTTCCTTAGCTCCTTTTTGTGCCCAGTTCTGCTCCGTCCCAACAGTGCCAACTCATTCCTTGCTTTGCTTCAAACCTTCCCTGTGATTCAAGTTAATGTAATAACAGGTTTTGTGTTGCTGAAACAAGTCTGTGTCCCTCGTGCTGATGCCTCTGGGCTCTGAGAAGGGGATTGTAACTTCCTGAAGCACATCAGCAGAATCTAATTCTTTTAAAATCCTGATCCATGGACCCACCAGGCTTGGGAGAAGCTGTGGCTGCCCCACCCCTGGAAGTGTCCAAGGCCAGGCTGAACAAGGCTTGGAGCAACCTGGGCTAGTGGAAGGTGTCCCTGCCCATGGCAGGGGGTGAAATGAGATATTATTTAAGGTCCCTTTTAACCCAAACCATTTTGTGATTTTATGATCTGTCTTGCCACGTGCTTTCTGTGCCACCGGTGTCCTTTCTGGGCTGGGTTTGGATTTTGCACAGCCTTTCTACCCCGGCAATTCCTTGCCCCCCTGTCCTGGGCTCAGTTGTAGGGCAGGAGGAGACTGGAGTCTCTGGCTCATTTTGTTCCTGGCTTTGCTCACATCCCAGCTCTGTGCCAGCTCTGCTGCTGCTGGAAGCAATGTGCCCATGGTTGTCTCGAAAATAAACAAAATCTCATTCAGCACTGGTCAGCAAGGCGATTTTTTGGGTGAACTCCAGTGGAGTGGAAGCTGGAAAGGATTTGTGCTCATGGTATAAGGTTTAACAGTGCCTCACTAGACCTCAGCAAAGCACCCCCCTCCCTCTTCATTATAGGGTTTATTCTTCTAATGAGTGTTACTTCCACTGAGCTGACCCACCCTGGTTTTATTTGGTGTGAGGTGACCTGACCCCTGTCACACTGAATCCCCATTCCTGCTTTGCTGCTTCCCCAGAGCTTTTCTGGCCCTTTAGTTGGGGATAAATTCGCAAACAGAAGCTGGACAAAGCCTGTCCCTGAGCTTGTCTCAGCTGCCTGATGGAGAGGGACAGTACAAAGCTCAGCCTAAAACATGCACAGCAGAGCATGGAGTGGTGTGGGAGTTCTGGGAGGGGGTGAGGAGCATAGAGGGGGGGCTTTGAGGTGCTGTGGGTGATGTTTGGTGGCATGTTCATCACTAAAGCATTTCATAGTGTGTCTTGAAATTAGAAACCTGAATGTGAGGAAGAGCAAGAAGCAGAAGCCCTGGGCTGGGATTGCAGGAGGGATGTTGTGAGTGTCAGTCAGTCTCATCCCCGAGTTTCAGTGTAACACAGATTTCAGTCCACGTCTTTGGTCAGTGTGGATCAGAATTTCCTTTTTCCCCCGGGAATGGCTCGGTAAATGAAATATTCATCTTAAACAAGGGTGTGCTTTAAAAGCCCAGAAAATCCAGTACCTTCCACTGAGCCATTGTTCTTTCCTGCCATGTCTGTGGCTAAATTAAGACTTTCTTAGAAATGCACAGGTTAAAAGTTTAAAAGCTTAAGGTTTCATTCATAATTCACGTATCAATGAGGCTTTGATTCCTCCCAGGGAAAACGCTGCCAGTATCTGCAGTGCATGTTGATAGGGTTACCCTGTGCTGGAGCCCAGGACCTCTCTGCCTTGCCTTTCTGAGCTCCTTTTTCCAGAGGCAGAGCAGTGCAGGATGGCTCCCAGGGGCTGCTGATGGGGAAGGCAAAACATCTCCCTTTTGGGTCATTGGTTTGAGTCTGACCCAGGTCAGCAGTTGCCAAAAGTCGTTAATGTCTAATGGCTGCTCAGTGCCCTGTGAAAAATGAGTCCCTGGGTCCTGGTGCTGTTCCCAACAAGGGCACGCATCCATATCCCAAAAACCTGCTGTCACCACTCTCTCTGATGGCCTTGAGCAGGTGAGTGAAAGACCACCTGGACCCTGTTATCAAACAATACCTGCTCCCTGTGCTCCAGGTTTGTGCAGCTTTTCCTGTCAGAGCATCCCAAATTCTTTCAGAGGATGTAAAGCCTTGTTATTCCCCTGTGAGGATGAGAAGGCTGGAAGTGCTGGGCTGAGGTGAGTTGCTGGAGGTCACAGTGTAACAGCGCTGATGCTCTGTGCTTCCAGGGTAAACGAGTGATGGCTTCAAACTGGCAGAGAGAAGGATTAGATGGAATATTGGAAAGAAATTGCTCCCTGGCAGGGTGGGCAGGCCCTGGCACAGGTTGCCCAGAGAAGCTGTGGCTGCCCCATCCCTGGGAGTGTCCGAGGCCAGGTTGGATGGAACTTGGAGCAACCTGGGCTGGTGGGAGGTGTCGCTGCCCATGGCAGGGGGTGAAATGTGATGGGCTTTAAGGTCCCTTCCAATACAGACCATTCTGTGATTCTATGAATGAAACCTCCATACCAAACCAACATATCTGCCTCTCTCCCTGAGCATCAACCTGTTTCTTCTCTCCCTTCAGAGGAGGAAGAGGAGGGTGGGAGCAAGTCCTGCACACACAGCTGTGAAGACCTGCCTTCCCCTGGCTGGGCTGATCCTTCCCATGGCTCTCCCTGGCACCCTGCCCTTCCTCCCCTCACCCAGATGGTCTCTGCATCTCCTTGTCAGGCATCCAAAAATATTTCCCATGCGCTCTTCCCATCCTTTCCAGCAGACTCCTTGCCTGGCTATAGCCTTTCAGCCTTAATCTCCTCTTTGTGCCTCAGAGGCACCTCTGCAGTGCTTGGCTGGTGCTTCAGCCGCGTCTGCTCTGCTGGTTTTTGGGTGAAGACGCCCCCCATCCTCCCCCTTCCCCCTGTATAATACCGACAGTTTTGAGAGGGATTAAAAAAAGAAGTGGAAGAGCCTGGCGATTTGGCTGGAAACTTGTCCCTTTTGAGAATCTTTTGCCTTTATTATCCAGCAGATAAATCTGCCTTCAGCTGCCTTTCTGTGCTGGGAATGGGAACAGCACAGAGCAGCCCACTGTGCTAATCCACCCCGAGGTGTGGCGCCTCTTCCCCCACATCCAGGACCACCACGACCGTGATGGAGATAGGCTGGGGGCCAGTGCTCTCTGCCGTTAGCTCTCTGGATATTGTTCATCAAAAATAAGTTGAATTTGAGATATTAATCACAAAAGGAGAGGGTTTGGCTTATTTTCTTATTTTCTATTGTTTTCCACCCCCTCCCAAACTTTTCCTAAGGATCTGTTGGCAGCAGCCACTCTGCGGCAGCGGGGCCAGGAGGGCGCTTGGCAGCAGCTCAGCAGAAGGGATTGGATTGCAGGAACAGAAATCCCTCCACACTGTGTGCTTGGTTTTATTCTGCCATGTGGCATCTGGCCTCGGAATGCTGCCTGTCCCCTGCCCTGACTGAAGGTGATGCCTGTGGCACCCACCACTGCTCCGGGCTCTTCTCCCACTGCCAGAAAGCACTGAGCATCCCGTGTGTGGGCGCTGTGTTCAGGTGTCTTTGGGGTGGATTTGGGGAATTTTTTTTTTAAACCTCTAAAAATCTTTATTAAAACTCTGTTAAAGGATGAACTAAGGCAGCTGCTCTTAGTTCTGAGCCATCTTCAGCTTTGAAGAGCACGTGGGGCAGGCATGGCTGTGTCTCCCAACAGAGACTTTTGCAGTTTGGGGGGAAGGTTTCTGTAGGTTTCAAGTGTGGCAAGAGATTGGATCTTCCCCTCTTGGTGGGGATTCACATTTGGGGACGTTTGCAGAGCTGCCTCTGGGAGCTGGCTGTGAATTCAGCAACAAGTGTGGCTGTAAGACCAGAGATACCATAACACAGGGAGGTCTGGGGCTTTCTCACTGGAGTTACATGGATGGGCTTGTCTTTCCTCCCTAAAATCCCCAAGTGGTTCATCCTCACCTCCTTTCCTCTTCGCACGTGCCACATCTCTGCTTATCCAAAGCTCACCTAATATTTAAATCTCTACACAGGCTCACAGCATTAACTTACTTAGTGTGTGGCATAATGGCTTGATACATATCAATCCAGTTCTTTGAGAATAACACAGGTACCAGGAGAGAAAGAAAAAACACTGAATTTGTTTCTAAAAGGGCAAGAACTGGGCAAGCAAAAGCCAGCCCAGGATCCCAAGGAAAGGCACAGGTGGTGGGTATTGGGCTGGCTTGTAATTAAGGAGGTAAAGAAACTAATTTAAGTTCTCCGATAGTAAAAACTGTTGCAGGGATGCATTTCTGGCTCTGCCTTTCCACGTCCCTTCCCCGCTCAGCCCAGTTCTCCTCCAGCTCTCCCCCCCGAGGGGCTGCCAGCGTGGCACGGGCTCGCCGGTGGCATTGCCTGGTTCCTGCCAGCCTCGAGCCACCACGGCCCCAGCTGGAGTGGGGGAGATTAGAGCCGAGCCCGTCTGGGCTGGCAGATGCTGTGTTAGCTGATCTTCTGGCTTTACTGCTCCGCTGTGAACCTTCACAGCCATTCCTTCAGATTTTTCCAGGGGTCAGGTTGATAATGAAGGGATTAATTTAATTCCCCCCGCCTTCACCCCAAGCTTCTCATGCAGCTGGTGTGTGCCTGTTCATCTGTTAGTGTTTTTATTGGCATCATTCAGTCGCTGGCTGGTGTTGGAGCTTGTGAAATTGTTGGGTTGTGGTTCTCCCATTGGACTGGGAGCTTTGGGGTGCAGCCATGCTTGGCTCCCTGCGACACCTCCCAGTGCCACTGGCTTGGGAAGGAATAAAATATTTGCTAAACCTAATAATAACTGAGAATGTTTTGACTTTGATGGAGTGGCCCAGTTCAAAAATTGTCTTCCTCCCCCTGGCAATATATATTTTTATTCCCATTTCTGCAGTAGTGTGGATTTCGTGTAAGACTCGTCTCCTCCGGTATCGCTGTGGTGCCCATCACAGGGACTGTGGGTGATGGAGCTCCCAAGGTGTGAGGCAGCCCCTGCTCTGAGAAGCTGCTGGGCTCTGACCCCATCACCACTGACATCAGCTGGGCCTTTTGGGGTGTGTCTGAAAACAGGGAAGCCTGGCTGGGTGTCCAGGATGGAGCATCCGGGTGGGCTGGACCACGGCTTCCTACTGAGTGGTGTCTGCGTGGCAGAAGGGACCCACTGTGCCCACTGTGGGATGATGCCCAGCCTCAGCACGGGGTGGTTTTGGCTGTCTCTGCGCTTGGTCCTGAGGGGAGGTGTGGGATATGATTGATTTTGGACAGCATTGCTGCTGTTTGGGCTCCCACCGCCTGCAGGGCATCCCCTCGATGCCCTTACCCACCCCTGGCAGGTCTTGCTGTGAGACTGGAGCACAAGCCCATGACCTGGGGGGGGCTGATGCCCCACGAGGGGATCCACCTGAGCATGACTTCTCCTACAAGTCTGTGGGTCTGTCCCCCTGCCCCGGGGAGAGAGGGCACATTCCCACGCCGATGCTGGGAAAGGCAATGTATGTCTCCTTTGAAGGAGAGGGTGGCTGGTAACTGAGAAACACATTAGTATTGCTGGCTGCAGCTTTCCTGCCTCCAAGGAGCTCTTGTCGGTGGGTGGCTGCGTTTTTTTTTTCTAAATTCTATCCCAAACCTGTTTCAGATTAAAAACAAACGCTGTTGCATATCAGTTTGTCAGTCACTCTAGACCTAATCTCCAAAAATAATCTTTTGTCAGCCCTCCTTCTCCCCCAAGATGGGCAATAATTGTTTCAAGACATGTCAGCCTTTGTGTAAAATGAGTTTTGTGTTTTCCTGAGGCTCATGTAGAAAGTAAAAGCTGTGTTTTATTTCTTGAAGGGAAAGAAAGGAGATATAGAACAAGTATTGACTATAGGGGGGGAAGATGAGGGGATGTTTTGGCTGTGCCACTGACAGCCCTGTGGGGCTGGGGACAATTTGCCTGTTGGTGTGGGACAGCTTGGGATGGTGACACACTGCTGTCCGAGCAGTTCCAGGTGAGCGGCCAAACCACATGCAGAGGGGAAGGACCTACTTACTCCTGTCCAAACAACAAGGTCCATTTCCCATCAGTCCTGGAAAATAAGCCTTTCCACTGATTTTGTTATTTTGATCAAATACTAATCTATCCCTTGTCTCACTTCACTTTATTCCCTACAGGTAGATTTGCTTGTCAGTGCCCAGGAGGCTCCTCTGGCGCCCTTTGCATGTCTCAGCTGGCACACACTGCCAGGTGTGGTTTTCACGTGTGTCCATGTTTTTCACATGTGTACATGGTGTCTGACATGTCATAGCCCAGAGCAACATCACGCCTGTGCTCTTGGTTCCTCTGCTCTGGGGCCAGAAGCAGTGCAGGGTTAAGGCTGAGGGTCTTTGCTTGCCCTGCACTGCTCTCCTGAGCTCTGGGAGCAGATGGAAATGCCTCTTGGGAATGTGTTTTACAAAAAACACATAGCTTCCTATCTGAGTGCTGCTATGGTGAAGGAGGTTATTAAATGGGGTTGAATGCCAGAACTTTAAAGGAGTTTTTTTTCCAACTCTAACAAGTAAGTTTAGGAAAGGAGACCTTGCTTCATTAAAAGTAGCTCATATCTGCAGCTCCTGTATTTTTTTGAGGCTTGCTCTCTCAGTCAGGCTCCTCCCCATCACCTCCACCTGCGTGTGGGGATGTGTGTGCTCCTGGCTGTTCCCATGTGCCAGGCAGATAAATATTGCATGTGTGCTCCAGTACATGACAGTTACCCCAGGGCTGTCATGTTCTTACCTGGCTGTGTTGTGTCTGCTGACTTTGTCCATGAAAGGGAGATTGACAGTGCTGGGAATTGGCCACCAGTCCCAGGAGGAACCAGTTTGTAGGTTCTTCTGGCAGCCCGAGCATCTGGGACACATCAGTTCACAAATGTGGTAGCAGCTTATAAGGGAATTGTGGTTTGGATTACAGCAAAATCCCAGAATGAGCAAATCCCTGTTTAATCCGGAGTGCTCTGTCAGCCTGAGTGGGGTTTCTAAAAGGAAAATAGAGCTGGCAGAAGTTTCATGTGCCCTCTGGGAAGTTTCTCCCAATTCACATCCCGTTTCAATGATAAAGTAAGATATATCAGAGGTCTCTGCCTCCTTACTTTCTGTGCCTCCCTGCACTTCCTTTTTCCATTCCTTGCTTTTCCTTGTGGTGTTGCTCAGTTCTGGAGACTTTGTGGTGCTTTTTAGAGACAAGGTTTGAAACATTAAATTCAGGGTTTGGTTCCCACCAACAGGTCTGAGGGTCAAGGGTGAGAACAAGAGCATTCAGGTGCATCTGACAGCCCTGAATTTCAACTCCACCTTAAATCAAGCGTTTGAGCTGTAATGCTCTCCTGAAATTGCCAACTGGACTGTTAAATAGCTGTGGTTTGGGCTATGGGGAGGAGATGTTTTTAATGCATGGACCTGCTCTGTTAGATTTTAGCTTGTATTTGGTAGTGACAGGAGAAAAGCAACACATTTTACCCTCCTGCACCTCCACCCCCAAGAGCTCTACATTAATCTGCTAGCTCTGGGCTGAGCAGATAAATGGGATGTGGAAGAGACAAGTTGGCCTGATGTTGCTGATGGTGATGGGAGCAAGGGAGTCATCTTCCAGGTGAGATGCAGCCCAGGGAACTTTTAGTCTCTTTTACCATCCTTTGGGCAGTCTCTCTGAGTTCTCGGTGGCCAGCAAACCCTGGCCCTGGTCTGCTGAGGGCTGTGACCCTGTGCCAGCACAGACAGCACATGGAGTCATCATCCCCAGCTCTGGTGAGACCATTTGAATATCAAACCCCACAGGGCTCCTTGTGACAGGTCCCCAGCAGCTTTAAATATGGGACCTGCCAGAAGCTGGCAGTTTGGATGGTCTAAACAAATTATTTCCCTTGCCCAGCTGCTGCTGAAGCTCTTTGTGTGCCTCTGAGCTGATGTGGAGCCGGAGTAACCACAAACAGGAGCGAGCAGACACCCCACCTGCCTGGATTTTGCTTGCTGCTCTCATCTGCTTTATTCAAAACCATGGGGGGATGTGATTTGCATTCTTTATGGCCAAGCAAAGGCACCGTGGGATCTCTCATCCCCTTTGCGGGGAGATTACATGAGATTGCAGAGATACTGGCAGGGAAATTGCTCAAAATTGCACCTATCATACCAAGAGTGTGTTCGTGCACGTACCGAGGCGTGAGTGGTTCCCAGCAAGCAGGGGAGGGGGCCTGGAGCAGGTGAGGGGGACATGGGAGGGTGGGATTCTGCAGGAATGATGTGCCCAGGAGAAGGGGCTGTATGACCCAAGGGCACTCAAGGTGATAGTGCTCCATCAGAGGGGAGTTAACTTGAGCAGGTGAAATAAAGGTGGTGAAATAAAATGCCAGGGAGCACCATTTTTCTGGGGAAAGGAATTGGAGAGGAAGGTGGAGCATGGACAGATGGGATTTGGCGGTCTAAATCTTTAAGGAAAATCAGTCTGGAAGCACATAGGATTCTGCTGTGAGACGCTTTACCTCACATCCCAATTAACACAAGCAAACACAGGCACTGTGTTGAGTGCAGTATACATGTGTTGATATTTAATTATATACCAACACCCAGGTCTGTTCCAGCCACTCCTGAGAGTGGGAGCACAGGCCACACAAGTGGCTGGAGTCAATTTAAAAATATTTTGATGAATTTATTAAAGAGGTGTTGGATCCTCTCTGTGTCAGCAGGGTGTGAGACAGCAGGTGGGGACCCCGTGCCACCAGCATGCTGGCACAGCATCCCGGTCAGCCCCTGCCTGTGCTGTCCTCCTGCCCACGTCTTGCTTGGGAATGCCTTCTCCTCCACCCCTGAACTCTTTGCTGGAAGCTCTGCTGTCGGTGCTGAGGCCCAGCTGGTCTGTTTGAAACTTGGCATTGCTGTTGAAGCCACGGCTGTAGCGTGGGCTCGGGGGGGAGGCAGGTGCCATGTCATGGCTCAGGCAGCAGATGGGCAATGGGCTGGAGCAAAACGTGGGCGCTGAGCCCTGAGGAGCTGCTCTGTGCTGCAGGGTCTGCTTGGTGGCCCTCTGTGTGACAGCCCACCCTGGGAGGGGACAGGTTTTGGCTGTGCCCGCCTTGGCCCCGGGTCTCCTGCACTGGCTCACACGGCTCCGATCCATCCTCGTGTATCCTGAGCCCCCTAAATGGTTCCCAGCAGCATCAACAACAGGATGGAGAGATGATAACACGGCAGCTCTTCAGACTGGGAAGAGCCAGCAGAGCTGAAGTGACCTGCTGAAACAGCACCTGGGCAACAATCGGGGAGTGCACTGTGCTCTGGCTCTGCTGTGTTTCCTGTTCATCTTGCTTTTATTGCACTGGCCTTCCTGGCTTTAGAGCTGCATGTCCCAACTGCTCTACAACTTCTTGGAAGAAACATCAGAGCCTGACCAGTCCCACTTTACTTTTAAAATGCATTCAGTACAAGGAGCTGCAGTTTTACTAGAGCATAAAAAGCACCTGTACGAGCTCTTCTTTCCTGACTCCTTTTGCCTTCTTCTACTCAAGCTTTTTGCTCAGCTATCAGCAGGGACCTGGGCATTATTTATTTATGCTGCAGTAATACAGAGCAAATCCCTCCACCACTGTGCTGGCTGTTCCCTGTACACAGCCCCAAAGAGCATGTACTAGGATGGAAATGAGGGGAAACTTTATGTCCATTTTACAGCTGAAAAGGAGGACACAGTGACATGCCTGGGGGCACGCAAAGATTGCTGGAGCTGGGTTAGGAGGTCAGTGCCCCCCAGCTTGTCTTCTGTTGCAGAGGGAAGGCTGTCATGGTCCAGAGGTCCCCTCCCCATCCCTGACAAGCCCTGTGTCCTTGACTCGTGGCCAAAGGGCTTAATATGAACCCATCCCAAAATCAGATGGGTTGCCAAACCACTGTCAGAGCAGCAGCATCTTCCAGTCTGGACTGGACTGGAGCCAGTGGCTCATGGGCAGGAGCTTTGTATCACAATCCAGCGCCCTGCGCAGCCCCCCACACTCCTCTGGCACCGCAGCTGCTGCTGCAGGGATGTTTCTGCAGATTCCCACAGAACAGTGCCTTCTCCAGAAACTTTCCTGGCTGTCTTCACTGCAGGAATCCAGATGGCTATTTTTCCTTTTTCACACAATCTGGTCATGCCAGGCTCAGCTGGAGCTGAGCACAGCTCTGCGTGGAAGGGCTGGCAAACCTCTGCTCACATCAGGCAGGGCCGAGAAACACTGTGGGATTTGGATGCCTTATGGATGCTGCAGAGAACTTCACCCTGAAGCTGCAGGCCAAGCTGTGAGTCAGGGTTAGTATCACATAACAGCAGTGGGTTGTTTCATGCCAGTTTTCGGTGTTCAAGTAATATAAACCCTGTGGAGTTGTTTTAACCTTGAGGCAGTATCAGCATGTGGACTCCCCGTCCCTGGAAGTTCAAGACTTCCCAGGTGGGGCTCTGAGTAACCTGGTCTAGTGGAAGGTTCCCTCCTCATGGCAGAAGGGTGGAACAAGATGGTCTTTAAGGTCCCTTCCAACCCAAACCAATCTGGGATTCTGTGATCTGTGGCAAAGATGACTTTGGCATAAAAGCACAGTGGAAAATGGTTGAAGTCAGTGGTTGGGTGTGGGCAAAGTTGGACTGAGCAGACAGAACATCCTGTGAAGTTTCTGGACCTGCTCCCAAAGCCTTCTCCCTCTGTGCAGGCAGGGGTGTGCAGGGTGTGTGTCAACCACAACTGCCCTCCAGTTCCAGCTCCTCCTGATGCTGCCCAGGGGAGCAAGACCTGTGATAAGACAAGATCTACCCTGCCAAACCACCACGCTGCTTTTTTTTCTCCAGTAAAGGAGTGCATCCTGCTTTGGGCTAATGACACCTTTCACCTCCCCTTGTCCCTGCTTCTGCCCCTTGTGATCAATGGCCCTCCATGGAACGGGGCTGTCCCGAAGGTGTAATTGAAAAAGTCGCAGAGACATAAATAATGAAGGCTCGCTGTGCTGTCCCAGGAGCATCCTCCCAGGTGTCTTGTCGGAGTGGTTTAGTGCAGCTGATTGATAGGTGGTTGCCTTGATCGATGTCCCTGACTCAGGGACACTCGTGATAAAGTGACAGAGCTGCTGTTGGTGGATCGAGTCCAGTCCGTAGGCAAAGGCTGCGTGTTGGTGACTGCAGTGAAACTGTGAAGGTGGAGAGAGTGGAGAGATTTTGTGTGCTTACTCTGGAAGGAGGAGGTGGTCTTGCTGCTCTGCTCTCCCCTTCCCACCCAGCAGTGGGATGTCTCCTCTCAGCTGGCTGGTTTTCACTGTTGCTCCTTAGCTTTAAACCTCGGAGTGCACTTACGGCTTTTTGAGGATGGCAGTGTTTTGGATAGTGAGGGTGAGATGGAGTCTGTGTTATCTGGCTTTCAAACAGGCGATGGAAGTGAAGAAGCTTTTATCCGACTGAAAACTGCCAAGCCTGTGCTGGATCTGAGCTGCCAGCAGGTCCTCCTTCATGCCCCTGGCATTGCCTTCCATATCACTGCCCTAAGGTGGGCACACAGATCATGAGCCCCTGAGCAAGAGACGGATCAGAAACCACGTGATAACCAAAGACGCCTTTGGATGCAGCCTGGATCAATTGTGAAGGCTTTACCTCTTCACTGTGTAAAACATCCAGAGCAAATGTAGAGTGACAGGAAAGGGGTCAGTGGTCTGGGTCACCACCGAGGTGCTGGAGGAGATAATCAGACCCTTTCCCTTCCAGTTCAGCGGCTGCCAAAAACACGGGAGCGCCTTACAAAAGTGCGGAGCCCAGCCAAGCGGAAGCACTCAGCAGCCACCCGGAGAGGCCAGTGCTGGCTGGCATGGAGGAGCCCACTGTCCCCACCCTGGAGAGCCACGTGGAGCTCAGCCCTCGCTTTTCTCTCCACCTCAGAGCGATGATGATCGGGGTTAGCGAGTCGGAGCGTGCAAGGCACACCTTGCCCCGTCTCACCTGGGAGGTGGCAAGCCTTTCCTCGTGGGATGCTTTAGTGAAGTGTTTTGCAGTCCCTGCGGGACTCAGGGGCATGTCAAAGCAGCCAGCTTGGATGAGTGTTGCTGTTAATAAAACTGAAGGGCATATATGCTCCATATGGGGCTGGGACAAGCCATAAGACGAGGTCTAAGAAAAAACCCACACGACATCAGATCCCACTAACTCCGCCCCGAGGGGTTTCTGCCTAAAGGTCTCACAAGGAACATATTTGTAGTTGGCTGCTGTTTAGTTCAAATCTACCTCCCCAAATAAGGCTTTGCTGATGATTGCATCTCCAAAAAAGGCTCCCTGCTGGGGATATTTTGACAGAAGGTGTGATAAAATATAATACAGTTGATACTGTCCCCTCTGTGATTTATGAAGAATTTTATGGCCTAGGGGGATTAATTCTATATCATGTTTCGGCACATAGTATGAATTCTCTCCTCTTGCTTGCTATTTATTTGCATACATAATTAGCAAACCTTCATATGAATTTGCTTGTGTCTGAAAAAAATTTGTGGCTGGGTTTGAGCTAATCAAGTTCATTTCCCTCAGTTTGTCCCCAGATGATCTCAGGGAGCCACAGTTATCCCAACTTTCTCAAAAGCACAAAATAAAATGCTTTCTGTGAAAGTTGCAATTGCTCTTGACAATTCAATGGATCTTTGGAATTGGGAAACCACAAACAGAAACTCCCAGGCTCCCCAGTTCAGCCCCAGGTCACTGTTTCTTCGTTCCTTCCTTGTCATTGACAGCCCCGTGGAGTGGGTGGGAATGGTGGGAGTGAAAGCAAGATGCTGATTTAGGAGCTTTGAGATAGGTGGGGTTTAGAGACAGCCAGGCAATTCAGCGGTGAAAATCAATGGGATCTGTACATTTTTGGAAATCTGTCTTTGCCGCTCGCCGAGCATGTGCGTGAGTGATCAACAACTTGAGACGGGAGATTTGTTCCCCGCTCCCTCTTTCTGTCAGCTTTTATTTGCCTTCTGTTGCCCTTACTCACAATCCATAAGCCCTCCTCTTTTGCATGATTGTCTCAATTTGCATTTCCAGCAGATCCACTGACATTTGGCTGGACTCTGGGTGAAACGCTCCTTGAAATTAGCCTGCGCGTTGAGTTTGTTCTGGGAAGATAAGAAGGAAAGTGGCAGGGGGGCCTGGGGGGAATTATGCACGTGAAACTGCACTGTGGAACTACCACCAACAGTCAGACTCTAGGCCAGCAATATTTCCCTGGGATTTGTTTTGGAAGCAGAATTTTTTACCGTGGGCAATAGACTCGTCTCCCTCACCCCACTGGCTTTCAATCCCAGCACAAGCCCGTCTGAGGAAGCCAAAGGATAAATTGTCTGCTCGCTTGCTCTAAAGTTGCTCTGTAGTGCTGGCAATACGATACTGAAGAGGAATTTTAATTTCATGCTGTGTAAGAAGAGTGCATGCAACAGTAGCAGCCGTATGGATTTTCATATGAATAGACGTACAGTATTCATAACAGGGTAGCAGTGTTGTCCTGCAGGTTTTCATTCTTCTCCTTTCTTTGCTGTTTTCACATTTCCTTTGCTGTCCACCCATTCTCGCACTTGCTGAAATGGAAAGTATGTCCTTGCCAGATGGATGTACAAAGTGACGAGGCTGTTTCTCAGTTATATTGCAATTGGCTTCAGAGACCTTTTGTTGCTTTAATTTCTGTGCAATCCAAGTGCAAGTCTGTTTTGCTTGAGAGGGAGCATTTTTTAGCCCAGTGCCTCTCTTGCTCAGCTTTGTGGGCATCTAAGCAAGAGCACTTTTCAGACAGTAGAGCCCATTAATGCTGCTCTGTCTCAAAAACACTCTAAAACAACGTGACTTAAATGGCTTGTTTGGTGGGGAAGGCGCGTCCCGGGAGCGGCCGGTTTGCCGGCAGAGGATCCACAGGGACGGGCTGTGTGGGATCACACAACAGGCACGGCTGGTGTATTTGCAGCCCTTGCTCCTTCTGAGTGCTGGTGATCTCTTTAGTCTTTGCCCAAGAGCTGAAGTCACCTCAGCAGCAAAGAATTTGGGTTTGTAAAGTGATCCGTGTCACGCTTTATTTGGGAGGTGTTTTGTTTTATTTGATTTTACAAGTTTTTATATATTTGTTAGTGATGGAGCCCGTAGTGATTTTTTTCAGGGTTGCTGATCTAATACATTCTCCACAGCCATAAAATATGCTTTAACTGAACTTACCCTAATAACATCTGTGAGGAGCATTGCTTTGCTAGTTTCCATGCTAAACTGGTCGTTAATGCGTCGGCACATCCCGGCGTGTCTGTCAAACGCAATCAGTTTTGCCAGGTAGGAGAGGTGGATAAGTCTGCCTACCTACAGATGCTGCTCTTTCTAATATCCCTACGTGGTAGGAAAATGCATGAGCTGGGGAAATCCTTTTCCTGGCTGATGAAGATGTGTATGTCCAACAGGAGACGAGTGGAGAAATACATGGGAGTTGTCAGTGCAGAGCGAGTGCAGACCCTGAGATTAGGAAACACGGCTGGAGGAAGAGTTTGCAGCAATGCAAGTGATTTTCCTTCCCATCCTTGTCTTCTCCTTCTGACAGCTGCTGGCAACACGCTTAGCTGAGGCCCAGCAGTGCCAGAACTGGTCCTGGCATTCCTTGCCAGCCGGTGTGAGAGAGGGAGAAACCCGGCAGCGTCACCAGATGGACTTTGCTTTGCTGTCATTTGTAGTGCCGGGTTTGTCAGGGCACATCCTCCACTTCAGTCCCACAGTGTCCCTTGCTTTGCTCCTGTTAGGTGAGATGGTGGATAGGTTGGATATTAGGAAAAGATTCTTCCCTGAAAGAGTGGGTTAGCATTGGAACAAGCTGCCCGGGGAAGTGGTGGAGTCACCATCCCTGGAGATGTTCAAAGCATGAGCAGACGTGGCATTTTGCACTATGATTTAGTGGGCAAACGGGATCGGCTGAAGGTTGGGCTTGATGACCCTGGAGGTCTTTCCCAACCTTTATGATTCAGTATTCCCTCAGGTGAGGGGGGATGGCAGCTTTGGCCATGGCCTCACACCTCCGGGCTCACCCGGGTGATGGATGTGTCCCAGCAGCGAAGCGACACACTCGAGATGTTTAGGTTTAATGGTTTGCTTCATGGCTGCAGATTGATACAGCTGGGAAACACATTGAAGAGTTCAGCAGCAAAGCAGACTCATAATTAACAAAATACGGATTTTCATTTGAAATCATTGCCCAAAAGAGCTCACTAATGGAGGGAGAGCTGTCTGTGGAGTTACGGTGCTGAGGCTGTCCCTCCTGCTGGCATCACTGGGGCAGGTCCCTTCAGCCAAGGGACTCAGGGCTCTGTGCCAGCACCTGCCAAGGTGGGCCAGCTCAGCAGAGCCACAGCAGAGCAGGGGGCACCACCAGCTCTGAGCTCTACAGAGCAAGTGCCTGTCTGGATAAGTCCAGCAAAAATCCACGAGCCTGTGAGATCAGACGTTTCTCACCAAAACAAGTTAAAGCTAATTTGAAGTCAGTTTAAACCAAACAAGTCCATGAGTTGCTCCACTTCCTCTGATGAAGTGGTGAGCTCCACTGAGATCCGGTGGGTTCTTCTCCAGGGTATTTCTGAGAGGTGGTATCTCTGAGAAGGGAGAGACTTCTCTGGGATATGTCCAAGTGATGCTTTCATGGACTGAGAAGGGAAAGTTTTGTGCCTGCACAGCCCTGGCAGGAGCTGGCATTGCTGCTTCTCTGGCAGCCTGGCTTAGAGAGGCTATTAAGAAGCTGTTTCAAGTGCAGTCTAAGAGGGAAGCTAAAGTGACCAATAAAGTGTCTCTTCAGCACTTGTAGAAGCTTTGGGATCCTCTTATAAATCAAAGCATGCAGGTGGCCTCCAGGTGTGGGAACACAGAACCACAGACAGCTTTAATGAGCCCACGGAGCATCATTCCCAGCTCTTCTGTGGTGGCAAAAGCAAAGGGGAGTGTGTTTTATCTTGTAGAGCCTGTGACTGTAATGATGGTGCAAGTTCTGCAGAAGGAAAAAAAGGGACAATCTGGGAAAAGGACCTTCTGGGCTGGCTCATTCCCAAAGATCCAGGAGCATAGAGAGCTGCTCATGCTGCTTGCCTGCTAATTGCAGTTGGCTGTAACTGATTTAGAAAGTGATGGCCTTAGGGAGCTGAGATTGTTGTTTGTGTTTGTCTGGGATTAAATACAGATGGAATTAAAATGAAGGGAAAAGCAAAAAGGAAAAAAAAAAAAAAATCCTTGATTCCGGGAGGAAGCTTTGATGGAAATAAACTCCTGCTGGTGGAGGAGAGCGGGTGGCTGCCGCAGTCGCCTGGTCTGGGTTTCGGTAGCATTCCCATGGAAGCACTTGGGGAAACAATAAAAGGGTAGAGACAGAAATAGAAAGCAAAAAGATGAGTGGACTCTGATGAAAGGAGTCATATTAATAATGAAAACTGGAGGTTTTGAAGCTGCTTTAGAATAAATTTTCAAGGCATGAAGCCTCTCGGGAGCAGGCTCTTTGGCGGCTGGCTCAGCCCTTTGGTTGAGTCACAAACCACAGGAGTCCAGATGCAGAGAACAGGACTCTCAGGCTCTGGAAGCACAAACTGCAGGAAGAGGCAGGGAAATACCTGGTGTGTTGAAATCACCAGGCCACAGGACTCCGACACCAGCAAAACTGGAGTCTCGTGATCTTGGGTCGCTGCAAGATTTCTTTGCAGCTGAGGGCAAACCATGACACGACTAATAAATCGTGACAGTGACAAAACAGGAGGCCTGAAACCATTAGCAGATTCCCTTATGCAGATGTCTGGATGTGAAGGGGAGCTGTGTTAGTTCCGATGCGATAGGAAGGGAAAGGCAAGAAGAAGCTCAGCTCCTCTGATAATGAGCAGTGGCACCGTGCAAAGAGGCTGCTGCAGTTGCCAGCACTCACTCACTGGGAAAATCTGTCCTGGAAGGTAACTTTCCATATCAGTTCTGTCTCTTGGCTCAGTTTATAGCTCTTACTCTAAAAACTTTAGGAACATCTGATGCTTGATCTCTTTTTAGTGAGAGAAATTCAAGTAATTTACCTTGTTAGAAACTTCAGCTTTTGGGGCCAGGAGGGGTGGGAGCTGGGAGCCTCAGGACCCAGTGTTGTCCTTCAGGTTACTTAAAAGCTGCCTGGAGGTGAAGTTGAGCAGCTCTCTTTCCTTCCAATGCCTTTTTCTGCCCTCTTCACCACCTCTGACACTTCTTACTGACTGGCTGCAAATCTCCTGCCAGTGCTCATTAACACAAATGCAAAGACTCCCGAGACTCTTGGTCTGTCTGGAGACACTTCCACCATCCTCTGGCAAAACAGAGGATGAGAAACCACCCAGCTCACCGGGATGAGGCTTTGGTGCAGCTTTATCACCTGTGAGCTGGCAGCAGAAGTCACTGGAGTGCTATTGGACTGGGGGGTGCTGGGAGTGGTGCCTCAGTCTGGGTGGCTCTGCATTCCCAGTTGTCCATTGCTGGATGTGAAATGGAGAAAATGAGTGAAAAAGAACATCCAGCCCCTGCTGAGCTGCCTCCAGCTCCTCTCATCAGCCACCAGCTCCCCACAGACCTTTTAGATGCCTGTTTTTGGGAAGGCATGGGTGATGGAGAGGAATTTGTGTTGGATCTAAGGCAAAGAGACCACAGAGCAGTCAACACTGACTCATGTGTTGCTTGCATTCGATACTGGGGGATTGTGCAGGAAGAATTTCCCCAGTTTCTGCCTAAAAGCTGGAATAATTACTCTGAGATATGATTAGTAATTCTATGAGACTGAAAAATTAAATACAGTGACAGCCACAGTGTGCAAATGTGATATCCTGCCTGGAATGCATTGACCAAAGTGTCCTCATCCCTGTGTCTGATGTGGTCAGAAAGGGAAGGGTGAACACATGGGTGGCTGTAAATGCAATTTGGGATGTGCCTGCAGGTTCCCACCTCCTGAGCCAGGGCAAAGAAGAGGGAGACATGGAATTTCTAGCATTGCCTTTGGAAACACGGCCACCAGGAGCCTGTGAGATGGGCTCGCTGGCTGCAGGTCCTCTGGGAAGCATCTAGGGAGAAGGTTCTGGGCTGTTTCCTTAGAAAGGGAGCGATGGCAAAGCACCAAAGTGTGCCATATCACTGCTGCTGCTTAAATCCACATTGATGTGCTGCCGTCCAACCAGGGGGCTCTGCTCCCAGTCAATAGTTCAGCTACAGAGCTGTCCATGGAGGATAGTGTGTGCCCAAAGGGAGGGAGGGAGAGGAATTGCCGTTCCAATGCAAGCAAGCATCTGGGCTCGCTCTCCTCAGGGGCTTCTCTTTAAAAGGAGCTTTGAATAGATAAATTTTCACTCTTTTTTTTTTTTTTTTTTGTATAAAGAAATCTCCCTGGCTTTGATACAAAGGAGCAGCTTGCTCTGCTCGCTGCTGGTTTGTTTACAGAGCATGTGGGTGATGAGGAGGGGAGAGAGGAACAGTGCTGGGGGGACCAGAGCCTGGAGCCCAAACACGGGAGAGGCAGCACAGCCCCCGCCTTCCAGCAGCCGGTGGCCTCTGTCAGAATTAAGAGTTATAGCTGCAAAAACATATAGGGTTGGCTCTCGCCTGCCACAGCATGTAAACAAGTGTTCTGTAAGAATTCAGTCTGTGAGGCTGAAGCTGTGAAATGGTTTGGAGCTTTCTCCCTGCAGAAGGGGGGCTGGTTGCTTTGCAGGCTCCCAGGCACAGAAAGTTGGCCTCTGCAGTAGAGTTAACCAAAACTAGAAGAACAGAGGCTAAAATATAATTTAGAAAACCAACCAAACCCTTTGCAACCCAGCCTGGGATGAGGACTGAAATCCTCCTTAGAGAGCCTTCAACAAACACTCCTACAATAATATTTGCTTTCAAACGCTGTATTTCAGGAGACTGATATTAAATCTGAACATCAAAGATGTGACTGGTTGAGAGCTGGATTTGTCTGTAGTTTCTGTCACAGGGAAATTTTAGAAAGACAGCAAAAATATTTGACAGTGGCTTCGGTAGCTCAGATCGTTTTTGCTGGGGGATGGATGAAATGGTTAAGTGAAGGTATCTTCTAGCCATGCTTTCTTGGTTTCCCTGCCTCCCCGTTGGCACATACATCCACATTCTCTATTCCTCTCCCATCTGCTTCCACTTCCCAAACTTCTAACATTTCACTCTTAAGATTTTGCCTTCATGTATATGAATGAAAAAGAAAAATATCACTGTAAACCATAAAGGCTCAGTAGCTGGGATGAATTTTGATCTGCACCATAAAACCCCTAGTAAGCACTGCTGTTGCCTCCAGCATGTTGTGGTGTTAGTGCTGAGCATCATTCACAAGGAGACTCTCCATCAGGGTCTAGGTTGGGACTCTCAGGTGCAGAATTTAGGCAGTCAAGGGTGGTGTTGTCCTCGGTGCAGTCACTAAAAGATGCAGGTAGGGTGGGGGTACTACTCCAAAACCAGCATAATGTGGTTCTTGGTGCACTGGTTCACTTGTTTCATGCCCAGCCCTTCAGGGACGTAACTGGAGCTTGGTGGAACAGCAGTTTCAGGGATATGAGGCCTCTTGCAATCATGAAACCACTTAGTGCTGTTTAGGGAAGTGAGCCTGTGAGGACAGCAGAGGGGGAGTTGTTTCAGTGTTAAATTACTGAACCACACACACAGTATTTGCCTAACCAGCTAGACCTGAATTGCTGTTCAAACACTGCTTTTCTGCCTGACGTTGGCAATCAGGGAGCTAATTACACTGGATTAGGGTTTTTCTCTTAATTACATGAAAAATTTAGCGTGGCTGATGTTCATGAGGCTGCAGGGGATTAAGGCGGAAGCCATGTGTTTATCTACAGGTCAATTATGGAAGCGAAAGCAGTAATGTGCTGCAGCTTTGTCTCTCCATCCATGGACCTCAGCCTGAACCTATCTCATGATGCCGATTCTGGGCCATGGGCACGATAAGGGATTAGCTGTGCTGGCTGGTGTGTGAACAAAAGCAGGGGCCTGGGGGGAAGAGCTGCCTCCGTCCTTCTCAGGAGGTGTTTGACAGCTCTAGGGCAGAGCTGCTCCAGCTCCTCGTGCAGAGGAAGCTACAAGTAAAACCTTTCAGCCTGAAACCAGGCGCAGGCTGGTTGGGTCCCACCGGCCCAGGGCGCGCAGGCTCTCAGATGTGCTGCTTGTATGCTCCAAAACCATCTTCAGCTCCAGCCCTTTATCTGAGGTCCCTTCTCCCCTCCCTCCTCCTGGTTTGGGAGTGTCAGATGCTGCTGGTGGGCTTTGCCTGGGTCACTTTGTGCTGTTAGCACAGTGTTGTATCTGCCCTTGTGCTCACATGCCAAAGGCACCCGTGGCCTCCAGGGAAGACCAGTGGCCTCAGTTAAGTGACCCCACCACCAAAGACACTGTGTGCATCAAACAGCAAAGCCTTGGGCACATCCACTCACCTCTTTTGTGATTTTTTTTTTTTTTACTGTGAATGAGGTGAAAGGGCGATCCCAGGGCTCGGTGTCCACTGGTCCCTGGGTGATGCTGCCAGGATGGGGCTGGAACTGCAACTCATGGCAGCTCTGCAGGGATGAGTTACAGCACAGCTCAGAACTGCACCATCTCAAGTGTTAAACCCAAAATCCTGAGCACTGATTGCTTCAGAGTTACAAATGGAGCCCCCAGATCCTGCAGGTTCCCCTCCCACCCCAGCTATACTTGATCCATCCATCAGCTTCCCCTCCTTCCTCCCTGGCCTGATGCAGAGCAGGGTGGTGTGGGCTGTCCCAGCTCTGTGGTGGGTGCCCAGGAGCTGCACCAACACTCCCAAGCCAGGGACAGACAAGGACAGACAGACAGACGTGTGCCTGAGCCCAGCAATCCCCCTGCTGCGTTCAAGGCAGTGTTGAGCAGCATTACATGTGTTGCATATACAGATTATTCAGAGCCAGTTCATCTGCTTATCTGCTGGAAAGGGCATGTGCCAAAGGCTTAGGGAGTTACAGTGTGGAGATGGAAGAGATTTTGCTTTTTATTTTTATTTTTATCCTTGATCTGCCTAGGAATAGCGTTTGGGAAGCAGCTCACAGGGGCAGGAGCAGTGCTCCTCACACGCTGGGAACGTGAGCCTCCTCAAGCCTCTGCTGGTGACTGGGAGATGGGAGCATGAACGAGCAGATAGGAAAGTGTAAGGAGACATTCAGCTCCCGGGGATTTACACTTGTAAGAATCCTATCAGGAGGCTTTAATGTTCCCACTACAGGGCTCTGTAGGAGCAAATGTCCTTGAGCAGAGTGCCAGCCCCGGCTGTTCCTTGTGCCCTTTGGTTCTGCATGTTGCCTTCCTGGAGGAGACCACACTTGGTCTGGCTCCCGTGTGCCCTGAGCTGGAAAAGCCCCAAACGCAGAGTGTGTCCCTGGTGGGTGGTTCCCCACCACGGAGCCAAAGTGCCAGGGAAGGGGAGAGCCAGCAGTGCTGGCACAGCCGCCCTCCGGGAGCCGTGGGGCAGTGCCAGCTTGGCTGGGGCTCTGCCCGTCCTCACACGACCTTGCTGCGAGGCTGTGGCTTTAGTAAAACTCAGGCTCCGTGCGGGCAGCGTGGTCAGGCACCGGCTGGTGAGAGCTTTGTGTGCCTCTGGCCCATCCCTTGCAAAGAAGGTCCCCATTCCCTCCCTGCAGCTCTGCCGGCCCGCAGGGCAGTGGCTGTGACCCGCGGGGTGTGATGCTCCCCATCCAGCGGAGCAGCAGAGCCTCATTTCCTGGGATTTAGGCTAAGCTGTGCGCTCTGTAATTTTCTCACATCCTCTGCCCGAGCAAGGTTAGATCTGATCAGTAACACATGGCTGGTTCTGCATGCACAAGTGAAACCAAAAAATATGCACGGCCTCCTTGTTCACCTGATCGCTGCTGTCTGACCTAAAGCACGGCGAAAGTACCAGGCAGGATTTATCCACAAGTTTGGAAACCCCAAAGATAATAAAATTTAGATTCTTTTATTTCCTTCTGGGTTTTGGCCTTCGGCGGCTCACAGCTTGGCTCGTGTTCCAGCGTTCCCGGGAGGTGTTGGGCAGGAAATCTAAGTCATTTGAAACATATTACTTACATGATGTTTTTGAAAAGGAAAGAGAATAATATTTCCTGAGGAACTTTCTGGTTCCCACCTGATCAGCTGGAAGCTGTGACTTCGGAGAAACAGGGTTTTTGTGTGACAGTTTTTGACAGTCGTTTAGTTTTTTCCTCCTTGGGGAGAATCACGACTCGCTGCAGCTCGTTTAGAGCAAACTCCACATTAGACAGTCTTGTCTAAGTGGCTCTTTATTGCATTTTACATGGCTACTCAAGGTCAACAAACCAAACAAAGCAAGACCAATCCCTTCAGCTGTGAAATGTACTGCTGGAGGAGGATGTTCCTAGGGAGAGAGCTTGACACCGAGCTGTGCAGGATTATTTCAGCTGGAAGGGCACAGGTGAGGTATGGATAGATAACACAGATGCAGTGCTATTTTGGGGACTTTGGGGAAGAGCTGTAAATGGTATGTGACAAGCAGATACCCAGTTCCTCCCTTGTCCTAAATAACACCAGCTCTGTGCTTCCTCTCATCGTTTCTGTTGCTCACAGATGACTGAGGCTTAGCTCTCAGTCCTGTTTTCCTTCACTTTGGATGTTGCTTGCTCCCCAAAATGCTACTCACACCTCTCTCCATCGCTGATTGTGTCCTGCAGGCAGCAACCAGTGAGCTGTGCCTCTTCTGTCCCCAACTTTGGGCCAGGGCAAAGAGAGGAAAAAGGCAGGGAATGACCCAGGACTTGCAGCACTCAGAGGGCTGAGGGGCAGCCTGAAATCAGCCTCTGCTCTGCACAGCCAGGGCTCCCGTAGCTCCCACTGACCCAGCTGGGCATCCCTGCTAACATCTACTACTGCCATGTACAAGAGGATGCTTTAGGACTTTAAAACCCCTGTTTCTGGAGCTGTCCCACTCTTTCCTCACCTGTGCTTTCATTTACTCCCCAGCTGTAAGGGAAGGAGCTGGATTAAAGCTGCACAAAGCAGGAGAAGCAGGGGTGAGCCAAGGAAAGAATGGCAGAGGCTGGAGGAGCAGCTTGCAGAGGGGTCAGTGTGCAGAGCCCTGTGATACAGCAACACCTACCTCGTTCCTTTCTCTGGGAAGCCAATACTTCGTCCCTTTGATGATTTCCTTGCTCAGTGTCACAATGTAAAGCTTGCAAGCAGAGGAGTGCTGTTAACAATGATTCCCATTTCCCACAGAAGCACTGAGCCATCTCTTTAAAAATAATACAGGAATGTTAAGGGAAGAAGGAACTTATTGCCGAACAAAAGGAAAAGGAAGTCCTTGCACATTGTGGCTCTTCATTAGGGGAGAGATTAGAAGTGAACAGGTTTTGTACCAGCTGTAGATGTGCCCTGAGCTCTTCTCCTTCCAGGGAGTAAATCCACAGATGCTCCAAGTGTTTCCACCTTTAATGGATTGCACTTTGATGCTGGTGGAAGGTGCAAGACTGATAGCCCTGAACCCCCAGCAATTGTCTTTTTGCAACAAATGAACCCCCAGCAATTGTCTTTTTGCAACAAATGCTCCAAAAAAAGAGGGGTCCTGCTCCTTCACAGCATTCCCTGCAAGGCAGCCTGAACCCTGGAGTCCCCCAGGTTAATAGTCTCTACCTCCTGCTTTTGAACTGAGCCCTCTCCTGCACTGGCTTTCCCCAAGAGTATAGAAGACAGTCTTTTGGGCACCTCATTCAGTCGGTTTTTTTTCATCTCACTGCTGGTTTTAGCTAAACTAGGGCTTGTCTGGGCCATGCAAGTGGTTGGGTTCCAGCATGGCTTTGCAGCAGGATGTGCAGAGCCTTCCCAAGGGCACAGCAATGGGAAGGAGCTTCCCTCTTAATGGGAGTGCTGGGCCTCCAGGAACAGACAATGCTGCTGATTTAAAGCACCATCCGAAGCAATACGACCTCACCAGCCAGCCTACCCAAATTTGATTCTAATGAATCCATCCCCGGAAGAATACTACTTAATTAATTAGCAGCTCATTTGCATGAGGTGGCATGTTATTAAAGTTCTGCTGCTGCAAGTAGGGCTGTGACAAGGTGTGAGCTGACAGCTTTTCAAATAAAAAGTCTTTTAAAGGAATGATCTTCCGAACTGGCAGCTTTGTTCTAAACGAGCCTCTCATGCAGTAATAAATTAAAGCCATGGGGGCTGCTGATTAGTCTCTGCATGGTGCCTCTGTACCATCCTCCCTGCTTTATCTTGGAGAATCAGCTCTGCACAAGGGTGGAGGGAAGAGAAGGATGGAAGGAAGAGAAGGATGGAAGAAGGAAATTATGGCTTAGAGAGAGAGAGAAAGAGACAACAGTTCAGTGGCAATCTTCTTTTAAGGTTTGGTACCTGTTAGGATGTCTGAGTTGCTGCTTCAATGCAACAATTGGCTTCTTCCATCTCCAGAAGCCTTCAGGGAGACAGCAAGGGATTCTTCTCCCAAGCTCCTCTTTCTGCCTGGGAATGGGAAGGACTGTGTTCCTGAAAGCTCTTCTCCCTGTGGCAGATCCAAGTGCCCAACCTCCTCTCTGCACCCCAAAGCAGGACCTTGAACTTTGCTGTGGCAACTGCTTGTTGTTAGCCAGGGGACAGGTGAGGCTGTTGAAATGGGACATGGAGTCAGAGAATGGTTTGGGTTGGAAGAGACCTTAAAGCTCATCTCATTCCACCCCCTGCCATGGGCAGGGACACCTCCCACCAGCCCAGGTTGCTCCAAGCCCTGTCCAACCTGGCCTTGGACACTTCCAGGGATGGGGCAGCTCAAACTTGTTTGATGCAACAGTTGATGCAACAGCCGATTGTGATTTGAGCTTTAGCAAAGAAAGAGGTGCTGGTTTTAAATTTGCTTTGTGTTTTAAAACCTCTCTGACTTTCCTTGTAGGTGAGATCAAACTCTTTGAAGCATTAACATTGAGATCATTCAGGTCTCTGTTTTAGTCACATGCTGGTTCTGGGCAGGCTGCAACTCCTTATCACACAGGGCAAGGCAGGAAACCTTCCTTGTAGGAATAATTATCCACCTTTAATGCTGGAGATGCTGGAAGTGAGAGTTAATTTGGGTCTGTTTGTTTGTTTGGTGCATCACCATTTCTGTGCTCTGCAACTCATGTGGGTGGGTGCTGGTGCTGCAGACACAGCCCCGCTCCCTGCGGAGCCGCTGCGAGCCCGGGGGGCTCCTCTGTGCTCATCCCCAATTAGCCCAGCAGTTCCTCTGCCTCCCAGCTCCTCTGGGGAGCTGCACATTCCCAGGTTGTGGCTTTGAACATGTAGCTAACATTTCCCAAACAGAAAAGATGGGAAACAGGTGTGGGTGTGAAATAGATACAGAGAGACATTTTTGACATGAGTATTGAATTCACAGGAACCTCAGATCTATAAATAATTCGGGTCATGAAGCCTGAACAGAACAAACTCAGGCTGGAACCCACCCTGCCTCTCCCTGCACCATACAGGGATGCATGCACAGGTACCAACCCACGTTACCTTCCACTGCCTGGACTTGCCCCTCAGCTCCTGCTTCCCTCTGCCCCATCCCTTTTTGAAGGAATAACTTCAGATATCCAGCTGCACAGGCACGAGTGTTTGCAGATCCTGGAAATGATGAATTGTCCAAGTTGAGGGTACCAGCTATTGGGAAAGGTGAGCTCCAAGCCAGACAGAGACAGAGGAGGTTTCTCTCCTTGCACTTGGAGCTTCCCTTAAGTTCAGGGAGGGAGTGGAGGAGCAAAAGCTCTTCAAGAAATGGGATTAAGACTGGAAAAACATGAGAAGAGAAGGTGGCTGTGGCTCTGCCTTGATGCTTTGTGTGCACTGTGCCCAGCAGCAGGAGGGAGGGGTTGGGCTGCGCCGCTGGCTTGGCTTGGACAGGGCTTTCATTTCTCTTTGAAGTTCACAAGGCAGAGGAACAATGACAGCAGGACTTGCAGGGCAGTGTCACCTGTGTGGCCCTCCCTGGAAGGAAAGGGGAGCGAGGGGGAGTGTTTGGGGGCTCACACCAGCAACAGTGACTTACTGACTGCTCTTGAAATCGAGTCTTCACACCGTGTCCTGGGCAGTGGCAGATGAGAGGCTGATGCGATGCCAGCGGCTCCTTGTCAATGGTCCCACTGGTTCATTCTGCTGCCCATCACTCTGATGCCCACAACTGCCCTGCTCAAGGCCCTTCTCAGGCATTTTATGAAAGAAAGATCTATTTCTGCAGGAATTTAGGGAATGTTCCTGGCACTGGTAGGCAGTGCTTGAGGAAAACCTTGGTTGCAACACAGCCTGTGCACAAACAGGGTTCCCTGCAACAAGCTCTTCTCCAAACTGATTTTTCTCCCCTGGGTTTTATAAGGGCATCCCCAGCAGGGATTAGTGAGTGTATTTAATGTTTAGTTAGCATAATTTGGGAAAGGATGGATTTTCTCCTCCCTCAGGGACCAGATCGTTTGGTTTTGAGGAGCTGTTTTGCTCCGAGCCCCTCAGTCTGACAGAGCCGTGACTTTCTGGAGTGAACCCATCTATGGAGGCTTCCCTGGCATGTCTTTGGGGTAAAAGTGATGCCCACTGTGACAGACATATTCTCTCCCAGTTTGGGAGAAATGCATAAAGAAATGGTGACAGGAGAGAAAGAGACTGGGATATGAGGGAGCCTCCGGGTAATGAAGTTAATTGGATATGCAGATCTGAATTGAATGTGCATGTAAGGTTTGTCATTAACTTCCTCACAGACATATCTATGATTTAAAGAAAAGATACCTAATGGCATTACTATTTCACTTTAATTTCAAGGGGGACATTTGCCACATGGAGAACAGTGAGCCAAGTCACACTCCTGGTGTTCCTGCCTGCAGAAGGTGTGCAGGGGAAGTTCTTCAGGGCTGGGCTTCTCCTCCTGTGCGTGGAGACACAGTGAGGGATCCTGCAGATGTGCCCCTGCACATCTGCACTAGCCAATTCAGGTCCCAGATGTGCTGTGGACTGGCTGTGCAATCCTCAGCAAACCCCTTGGTTTCCCTGGGTTTATTAACAACCTGGAAGTGGGTCCAATCTAGATGTTAACAGTGCTCTGGGAGAGTCTAAGAGGTACTTTACTCCCAGAACAATTTCATAAAGGGTCTGAAGGGCTCTTGGAAACTTCTTGTGTAATGACTTGCAATTTCTTTTCTCCCCTCCTGGAGATTGCTGTGGGTGTCAGAGGATGTAGGACCATGAGCAGCCAGTGTTGGTAGCCCTGTAAAATGATCCTGAGATGTGCATCTCGCCTCCTTTTTAGTCTGGTGTGAATGTAGAACAGCTCAGTTTGAATTAAACTGGATTAGCAAAAGTAAATCCTTTTTGCAAAGATTATTTGGATGAGGCACACAGGAAATCTGGGCTGGTTTTTATTTATCTTGTCCTGGTTTTAGGGACCTCTGGCATTGCTAAGCCTCTTCCTTGTGGAAGCTTTTCTTTAATACCAGGTCTAGCTAGGAAGGACCCTGCAGAACCACAGACAGAAAAAGGTAGGGAAAGGCTGTTGAAACTAAACTGTGCTCCAACCTGATTCAGGAACCTGTTGCCAGGAGCAGTCTTCCTGCTTAATTTCCAGTACTGAAGGAAGAAATCCATCCTGGTGCTTTGAAATCCATGCCCAAGAGCTGAGGTGTGCAGGTGTAAATGACAAAAGAAGTGGCAATTCTGCAAAGATGCACCTTGGCAGTGAAGGCTGCTCCTTGTTCTTGGTTTCTGTTTCAGGCAGTAACGCTCCAGTGCACATTCCCAGGGCGGATACAGTTCTCAAAACATCCATTTTACACAAATGCCATGTTATTGGATAGTATTTATTCACCCTGAAGGGTTAGAAAGCCTGACATGAAAGGAGCAGTCCTAAGGCTCCAGGGTTGTCTGGGCTTTTCACTTTGTTGCCATTACAAACAAAAAATAAGCAAGTCCAGCCAGCGTGTTGTGCTCCTGACCCTGGGAATCCAAAGTGCTTTGGGACCCACCCGGCACCTGTGTATGTGGGGAGAAGCTGCAGCTCTTGAGGAGTTAATGGGTGGCCTTGATGTAGGATGCAGGATGGGGAATCAGTCCCTTCATGCATGGACTTAATCAGCTGTTTTTCTGACATCAGGCATTTCATCATGAGTCAGCCTCGTGGAAACACTCATAATGAAAACAGACAGGTAATTTAATCATGGAAAGTTCCTACAGAGAGATCCAATGTCTTCTAATGGGAGCCTGCTGGGAGAAACTGGAAGGGAATGCAGATATATTTTACTTCTGGCATTGGCTGGGCAAAATACCTAGGGGAAACTTTAGTACAATAGGTGTGTTGGAGCTTCATGTCATATTAGATACTTGAATGGCTCTTACACGGGAGCTACACTGCAACATATACGTGACACAATATGGTATTTTACTAATCTTGCAGATAATGCTGAGCTTGTGCCTGCAGCTGCATTGTGGGGGTATTAGAGAGATCCATCTGAGCAGAGCCTTTGAAGAGCTGCAGCTCCCTGGATGGAGCAGCATTCTGCTCCATCACATGGGCCTTTCCCCTGGCCTGGCATCCTCTGAGCCAGGGATGATTTGCAGATTATGTCATTAGGCGGTTTTCAAGCCAGATTTATAAACATCCATCAAGAGTGATGGAGGGAAGTGCTGTATCTGCCCAAATGGCTTCTCCAGTTCGTGTCTGGGAGTGGGAACCTGTGATCCGTCCTCCTGATCTCTGCTGTCTCTCTGGACAAATCTCTGATCCTGGTTTCCACCTCGCTGATGTGCAGCTCTCCATAACCCGCCTGCTCCCTGTTTCACTGTGCTCCCACCCTTTCCCACCTGCTCCACTTCCCTCTGTCCCTCTCCTAAACCCTTCCCATTCCCATCACAGTGTTGTGAGACCGTTAGAGTTAGGGGCATGTAAGGGAAGAGGATCACCACATCCCAACCCCATCACTCTCCCACATCGCTGTGTCAGGAGCCTGGGCTCGGGATGAGCCTGGACTTGCAGGGTTGGTACCACATTGCTGTTCCAGTGATGGGTCAGGAGTTGTTTGGCCCCAGGAGGGCACCCATACATTAGGCAGAGGAATTATTTCTCTCTCCAAAAACGTCAACAAGAAGCTTCCTGCTGTGGAGATGATCCTTTCTTCTTCCGCATTCACAGGAATCATCGCTCTTCTCTGACATCATCATTTGTTGTCATGGAAACCAAACCCCGAGGAAAAGATGCAGTGGAGCATCCTGGTGTCAGTGGGTGCATCTCAGCACTGTGCTGTGGGCAGGGGGCTGGCGGGTACCCAGGGGGTTTGACAACCACCACAGTGTGTGGAGCAGGAGGGCAGCGGGCTCTGCTCTCTCCTTGTCCTGTGCTCTGAGCCATCCCACCTGGACAGGCTCCCTGAGAGACCCCAGGCTGCCCCCCTGCCTGTGGAGGGGCAGGAGGTGCAGGCAGCACCCAGCACCCTGGGCAGGGCTCTGGCTGTGCCCCAAGACACCCGTGCCAGGCACAGCACCAAGCACTTGTCCAGGTTGTGGAAGCCACCAGGCACGTGGTGCTGCCTCCAGCCCAGAGCCGCAATTCCCGGTGGGAATTGGCCTGCACGAGGCCTGTCCGGTGGTATCTCTCTTTATTAGCCCTGTCTGACCTCATTACTACAAAGGAGCTCAATTTAACGAGCTGCCGGTGCCCTGAGGGAACTCTGAAAAACAGTTGTTTTTCACAAAGGCTGCTGATCCTTCATGTCCGGCGTTTTCCATTCCCGTTTGGCCATTAATCAGGTGTTCACATGGAAGTGGCTGTGCATCCCTGACAGCCCAGTGTTCCTGCTGTTTATTCCTCGGGTGATTTTGCAGCCCTGTCCCCATGTCCGTGGTGCAGGCTGGTGGCTCCAAAAGTGGCGTGGGAGACTCGGGTTGCAACAGACACCAAGGCACTGGTCTCATCCTGGTGTGAACCTGCCTCCAGTTCTCAGTACTTCATGAAGATCCTAATCGTCACAGGTGGAATTAAAGCAGGATTTGACCTTCTGCCTTTTTGGGGATTTTGCTTTCTCAAAATTCAGGGCTTTTGAGGCAGGCTTGGACTGGCAGCTTAATCCTGCCAGAGGCTCCCTGTGCCTGACTGTGCGTGTTCAACCACATTCACCAGACCACTCACATTCCCACCTGATGTTCTTTTATAGCTCTAAAAACTCAGAAGGTAAGGAGAAAAGGCAAGAAATCCAGAAAATAAATGCATTTGTGTACCCAACATGTCTCTACATGGCAGGAGGCACCAGGGCTCTTTCCAAGAAGAGGATTTATTTGGAGGAGGGTGCAGGGCGAGCATCTCTCCTCTATGAGCATGGAGATATCCTTGTATTTCCACCCGGGGTGGCACATTTCTCAGATAAAGATGCTTAACAACCTGCTCTCTTACCTCCTGAGGACACGAACCAGGGAAAACAGACATCCCTCTCTGCTGCTCCATCCTGCAAAGTTTAGACTTCAGGCTCTCCGTGCCTTTTCCTCCGTGCCACAGCCAGGCAGTGAGGAATCGAGCAGCAGAAGAGGATGCTGCAGGACAGCCCGGCATGAGGCTGGAAAGCAGATGGCATCTTTGTGAGAAGAGGTTTTTCCAGGCCCTCTAGCCCCCCGTATTCCCTGTCCTCGACGGGAAGTGTTCCTGGCCCCCCTCGCCCGGCATCGCTGTCGCTGTGAGCCCTTGGCCGCTCTCGGCTGGCGGCTGCCAGAGCTCCCCGCTCTGCAGACACCGTGCTGCAATCAAATGGCTCTCCAAATATGCAAATCCTGGTGGGAAAGACAATGTAAATAGTTTGTTTATCCTCCTCCCTTCCCCTCGCGCAGCCCCCGAGGCCGTAAATTATTAACTTTGGGAAGAGATGGCATGTCCTCGTCGGCAGGCGCTGCTGGCAGGGATGGGGCTTGTCACAGCTTGGGCAGGTTTTCCCACAGGAGCAGGGAGATGTGTTTTGGAGGGATGGATGGATGCTTGGAGCCCGTCAAACTGAACAGGCCGTGTGGTGCTGCGTGAGTTCTCTGCTCGCTCTGCCGGGTTCGCCTCACTGAATCCTGCAATTGTGAAAGTGGCAGCAGCTCTCCAAGTTTTTAGGCAGAGATGATCTTGCAGGAGGTTTCTGTGGCGCAAAGAGGTGCTGGAGGTTGCCTGAGTGTCATTCTGTAGGTGTCTAGGGAATTAAAAACCTGCAGTATCTTGGCTTTGCTGTTGCCTGTAGAGTCTTGTGATTTTCTTTCAGGCTTATTTTAGAAAGAATCTGAAAGGTTCACTGTAATCTTTGTCACTCTTAGGTGCCAGTGGTCAGTCACAGCACACTGGCAGTCTCTGTGCTCACCTTGCAACCACCAAACTTTCCTGTTATTTCTCATGGATTGGGAAAATCACTCCAGCTTCAGTGGAGAAGGAACCTTTGCTCTGAGTCCTGCACCCACGCTCTGCCTGCTGGCTCTTTGCTCTCTCTCCGGGTTTTGCGAGCTGAGATTTTGAATCAGGCTCCTTTTGCTACCTCATCCTCCTCCTCCTCTCCATCTCCCTCCCGTCCCCCAAAATAAAACCGGAATTTGGCTGCTGTGAAATCACCTCTAATCTGTTTGTGCTCCTTCCAGATCCGAGCAGATGGTCCTCCCCATGGTGGAATTCAGTATGAAGTGGTGACAGTTTTCAAGGACGGGAGCCCAGTCCTTCGAGACATGGCCTTCTCCATCGACCAGAAGTACCTGTACGTCATGTCGGAGCGCCAGGTGAGGCTCTGCTTCCATATCTCCATGCTTGTGGCTTCCTTCCATAGGGAATGTGTTGTAGGAGCACCCGGAGCTGAGGCTGTGTGCCCAGCCCCATGGTGCCAGGGTTGGTACAGGAAGATGGAGCATCAGAGCCCAGATTTATCTGCCTCTGACCAGAGATTGTCGTCAGTGCTCGGGGGAGAGAGTTGTACCTGCTTGTTCTTGGCTGTGAGCGTTGGAAGCTGAGCTGAGCTGCTGAGAGCTGATCTGGGGCTCCGAACCATCCCTGCCTAAATCCTGAGCCACAAGCATTCCAGATTTGCTCCTCGTGCAGCGAGGATGGCAGGCTGAGGGTTTTCATAGCTTTGTGTGAGCATCCTTTGACACAGAATTACAGAATCATTAAAGTTGGAAAAGATTTCCAAGATCATCAAGTCCAACCGATCCCCACCTTGTCACCCAGCCCAGAGCACTGAGTACCACATCCAGTTGTTTCTTGAATTCCTTCAGGGATGGGAACTCCACCACCTCCCTGGGCAGCCCCTTCCAATGCCTGACCACCCTTCCCATGAAGGAATTCTTCCTGAAGTGGATGAATTTATGGTGGTTTTATTGATCTGTTTATTTGTTTATATATTTCCTGGTATATTTGAAGTGGTTGTAGTGAGTGATTCTACTGCACAGAGGGGGGACCAGATGCAGTGAGAGGCTTGCTCTGAGTGCACGGAGGGGGGACCAAGCCCCATTAACACTGAGTCTGCTCTGTGCCATCCATCACTGTGCCAGTTCTGCTGCTGCCCCGAGGGTGGTGCCCACCCCGGACAGAAAAAGCACAACCAAAATGATTAGGATGGGAATTGATGGCTGACAGCCCACAGGAGTCTTGCTTAGGGGAGCCAGCATGGTGTAAATAATCTGGGACCTTCTGTTCTTCTCTGAGACAAAAAGCCATGTGAAGTCCCCACTGTTAAACCAAATTTCTGGGTTCAGTGGCTCTGCTGAGCATTTTATTGGCTGTTACTCATGACTGTGTAATGCAGATTAGGGGAGCTGGTGCCTTGTGGGTGGTGGAGAAGAGGAGCAGGGTTGCACCTGAAGGTGTCTGGATGCTGTTAAATTGTTCTGGGGTGAGTTAACCCTCTGGTCACTAACAGCTTTCCACATCTGCTGATAAACAAATACCTGTCCTCCCTCCCAGCTGCTCCGAGAGATGTTGCAGAGAGGTATCTGTGTGAAGTGATTGGGGATGTACTGATGGAGGTAGAGAGGGAGCAGCTGTCCTAACAGCTCACCTTGCACTGGGAGCTTCAAGCTCCTCCCAAAGCCAGCAAAATTGTTTGGCTGAACTGTGGCAAAACAAACAGAAAAAGCCCCTGGGAAATCCTTTACTTGGTTACAAAGTTATTTAAAGCCAGGGAATAAATGCTTTAGGAGAGTGCAGAGTCTTCTCCCTGCTAAAAGACTGGAGTGAATGAATCCCTGTGGTTGAAGGAGGCATTTTATGCTTGTTATAGCAACTCAGTGATAGACACTGCCATGAACAGCCACAAATTTAGCTTGGACTTGGATTAGATGGTAATAATGAGAATATACACAAACTTTGAAATCAAATTATTTTATTAACATGTTAACGGTTGGCCATTTGCTACAGAAGCCACATGCTCTTCGTGCTCTCGTCAGAGAGGGAACAGTCCAGTGTGTATCTCAAACAGTTGAGGAACTGTTTTCATAAGGAGGAAAATCCAGTGGGAATGCCTCCAACTCATCTTTTATGAGGCGAGAGCATCTTAATATTCATCAAAGCACTAATTTGCTTAATTGTGAAACAAAAAGATGTGAAGAGAATTAGCAAATAATAGAATATTCCTGGAATGTTAATTCCATTTTCAGCCATGGCTCTGGCAAAACACTTGCCTTGGGGAGACTCCAGGATCCGGGGGATGTTGTCCCTCATTCCTTGCAGGACTTGCCGTAGGGTTTGCCTTTTGCCCTTGTAGGCAACGTCCAGAAGTCCCAGCATACCATTGCATATGGATTTTGTCAGCTCCTGTGACCCCAGTGCCCTCACCCTGCCAATGTGATAGTTCAGCAAAGCAGAGGGGAGAATGTATTTCTTCCTGAGTGTTCTATAAAGGAAGCTGATGATTGAAAAGGGCTCAGCTCCAGTAGGAGGAGAGAGGTCCAGCGGCTTCAGAGGGCTGAGGCTGGAAATGGAGAAAAGTGCCCTGAGAAATACTGAGAATATACAGTAAAAAAAAGTCTTCTGAAGTCTTGAAATTTGGAACAAAATGAAATTCTGCCACAGAAAAATGACATAGAGAGCAGCTGTTCTTACTGTCAATGTGCTGCACGTTAACGTGCTGGGGGAGGATTGTCCAGAGCCTGGGATCTTAAATATCTGCTGAGAAAGGAACAGGACACATGCCTGTGTCAAAACATGCCTTTCAAAAAAACGGGGTGGGGGTGTTTTTTTTGTGGAATTAAGGCAAGAAATGTGCTCCCCAGTAGTGATGGGTAGCAGGTCCTGAGCCCTTTTGGCCGTGGCTTTGGGTGCAGCCCAGCGATGAGACGCAGAGCTGTGTAGGACTGTGATTATGCTGAATAAACTGAGATGTGTGGATGCTGCCCAACAAAGAGATGTAACATCTCGGCATGGAGCCCGTCTTCCTTCTGTGCTAGCAGCAGCTAGGATCAGCTTTATGCTGAAATGCATTAGGGAAAGTAGTCACTTCATCCTCAAATCTGGAGTTGTGGTTGTAGGCACAGTCCTTCCCCGCTCCCCTGGCTCCTGTCCCAGCCCTGTCTGTGCTTTGCTCCAATTTTTCCGCACTCCTTTTGAGCTCTCCATGAGCCTTTCATGTTTCATTGCCAACTTCTTCCAAAGCAGAATATTTGACATTTGATTTCACTCCCACAAAGCACAGAAGCAACAGTTGCACAGCCCAATCCGGGGGTGAGAAGGATAAAGAAACTTTGCTTCCAGGCTCTTGGAGTCCTTTAACCACACGATTTAGGAGTGGTTATTAGGAGCTGTTTCAGGCTCTCTTCCCATAGCACCTGCTTTCAAACAGCTCTCAGGGAAAAAGAGACATGGTTCTGACCCTGTTTAAAGCAGAAATTCATTTCTCAGCGTTGCTGTAGCAAACAAACACCATTTCTGCCCACAAGCTGAGCAAGGCTCGGGTAGGGCTGGAAGCTGCTGAGATGGAGATGTGTTGCATTAGTGAAGCTACGTGGGGTTCCAGGAGGGGAATAGCAGTGGGTCTGTGGGGTGCTGACAGAGTTTGTCCTCCCCAAAATTAGCCCTGGATGCTGTGCTGGGTCAGCACTGGGGGGACCAGCATGGCCATGGGGAGGGGACCTGCACTGTGGCTCTTCTCAGCCACTGCCCAGCGTGAGCTGCCTCTTGCTTTTCACAGACAGACAAATTCAATTAACAGTTTCTACCAGGGGGGAAAAAAAACCCCACCAAATAAAATATTGAGGTGGAACCCATGATGTTGCTGTCGTGACAGGTTTGTGGCTGCTTTGCTTTGCTGACCACTGGTGAGACCTGAGGGTGCAGCCAGGGCTGGGACCCGCAGTGAGCCAGCAGCGGGCGAGGGGTGATGGCGATAACAGTGACAAACGTGGGGTCACCAAGAGCCTCCTGTTTCAAAATGGCCCATTTCAATATTGAGTCTGTCACAGAGCCCACACCAACAACCCCTGCATGTGCAGAAATTCTCTGCTTTCATGCTTTCAGAGGGAAAGACTGAGTCTTACAGGAAAAGGGCTGGTTATGTTGAGGAAAAGGGGCTTTATAATTCAGTCCTGAAGCATTAATTGTCTGGGTGTCAGGGAGACGCTTGGTTTTTTTAATGTATGAAAGCTCAGTGCATTTCAATTAAATCAGCCCTGCAGGATGAGAGTGATTTTATGACTCCAAGGCTGCCACAACCCCTTTTCCTCACTGTAAGTTGAGACCATTGCAGGGCTGGTTCCACACGCAGCAGGTTTGACTTGGCTCCCACATACACCCCCAGCCAGCCGGGCTCACCCTGTGAGAAGTGGTGGGCATCCTTCAGCACAGAGATTACATAAGCATCAGCAGAACTGGGGCCAAAAATTTTTGCAGTTCTTCATAGAAGAGCAGATTTTGCTATTTTTGAGCCGGGGAGTGAGCGGAGCCCAACCAAAGCTGGGGCAGCACCGGGGCAGGGATTGCCAGCTCCAAAAGATTTCACCACCTAATCAAGGGCTCTAAACATGGCATTTAAAACAGCGTGATCAAAATACTCACAGGGCTTGCTGGAAGGAATATCCTTGTGCTAGTGGAGAGAAACATGGCCCAGGAGGTCTCTTTGCTTCCCTGTAAGCCGATTCTGAATCAGGGGCTTTTCCTGCAGGCGCAGGAGGCAGCAGAGGGTGCAGGTAGCACAGGAGCTGCCTCTCCTTTCATTGCCCTCTTTCCCACCTGAAAACACACTGTACCAAGACATATTTTCCCTTCCTTATTTTCCAACACTTTTCTCACCTAATGAGCTCTCACTTGTTTGTGCTAAGCACGTAAAATACCTTGATGAAGTGCCGAGGTCGTGCAATGTGGTTCTGCTCCCTGATGGGTGAAGCAGCACCTTCCTAACCAAGTACTCAGCCAGGATGTTGTAAATGCAAAATTAATCTTCCATAAACATCTTCCAAACCCCCTGCACATTTCATTGCCTCAGAAACCTACTGCTCTCAGCTCAGCCATAGTTACTTTGTGGTTAATTCTGCCACAGGGGGATGATGATTTCATTCTGGTTTTGTATCTAAGAGAGCAGCATCCTGCTCTGGCTGGGAACCTCACCATTCCCCAGGTAGGAATAATAACAGATAATCACCCAGTGGACATCAATTAGCACGGCAGAGCTCAGAGCGCCATGGTCTCTGCAGCCTGGGATGTCCTGAGTGATCCTTTGCTCCTCCAGTGGGTGCTGGATGCTCCGTGGTTGTTCTCCACTGGTGCTGAGCTGCTGCGTGCCCATGGTGGGGTAACCTCGGCTTTGGGGAGGCAGGGAGGGCTTGGAGGGCACAGTTTTATGTATTTTCATGGAATCCTAGAATGGTTTGGATTAGAAGCTCATCTCTGCCATGGGCAGGGACACTCCCACCAGCCCAAGTTGCTCCAAGCCCCGTCCAACCTGGCCTTGGACACTCCCAGGGATGGGGCAGCCACAGCTTCTCTTTATTTATTCTCAGACCTGTTGCTTTTCCACCGACTGAATTTCCCCCCTCCCTCTCCACATACATCATTGTGGCTTTAGGTAAAGAAACTGTATTTTCGTCTGCGCTGAGGGCTGTGAAATATTTGCTTTGCAAATGCCCCTCTGTCAGGAGCTGCAGATCTGCAGGAGCCTGCGAGGATAATTTGTTGTGTGTCTGCCTGTCCTGTAACCCCGAGATGTTTAAGTCCTGTGGAAACTCTTTTGCTCTGGTCTGAACGTTCTGGATGCTGACTGAGAGGGAGGCAGACAGAGCTGCCCTGATGATTTAGAAGAGGCTGGAATTGGAGCGAGGGCTGGGATAAACAAGGAAGTCCATCAGTCCCGGAGTAGTGAAGCTGTAAATACTGATGGTGTCCTGAAAAGAACTGAGAAAACACAATAAAAAATGCAAGAGATGTGGATAAAAGGGTCTGGAGTCATCAAGAGGGAAAAAATGAACTGATTAAATTTTTAACTACATTATCTGCTAGTTGAACAGCCAGTTAGCTGGACATAATCTTAGCAAACTTTGAACACTGGCACAGGGGGAAAGGCTGAGCTGAATCCCACCAGAGGTGTCCAAAATCCTGCCTTCCATGAGCTCCTCCACCTGCTCATCCTGTGCTCACGTGGATCATCACGGGTGCAGTGGGACTTGGTGGCCCCATGCATGGCTTGTCTTGGCGTGACCCTCATTGTCACCTGCCTGGATGGGACCTCCTGCTGCTCCAGCACATTGGGGGGCAGGAACACACTTTGCCTGGTGTGTGATCCTCCACGACCACTGCCAGAATCCCAGAATGGTTTGGGTGGAAGGGGCCTTAAAACTCACCTCATTCCACCCTGCCATGGGCAAGGACACCTTCCACTTGACCAGGTTTCTCTGAGCCCCATCCAGCCTTTTCCCATAAGCTGGGACAAAAAGGGGATAGAGTAGGGGGGATGAAAGAGGGAGCTGGGAATGGGGAGAGAATCCCCATGCTGTCCTGGAGGAAGGGCTGTGCTCCACAGGAAGGTTTGCACAGCTCTGTGCCATCCTCCTCCACCACCACCTGCTCCTGCTTCACTCTCCTAAAATTCATTACTTGCAGCAGGTTTTTTCCACTTCCCTCCCTGTAGTCAATTAGGAATAATTAAGAAATTCAGCTAAAAACTTGTCTGAGATCATTAACAATATCTACCTGACAAGAAGGATGTGTTAATTAACATCAATTGACCAAAAAGCTTCAGCCCAGCCAGGTGGGACAACCTGCTGTCTCATCTCCTGCCCTGCTGACAGTCCATTTGTCAGCCCTGCAGAGCTCTGGCCATGCTGGGGCTGCCGTAGTGGTGTCCAGACTGGTTCCAGTCCATCCCTACAGCCCCCCAACTGGCTGAGATTTATGTACAGACACAAAACATTCAGCCAGTCAAGTGTGGAGTGTTCAGTGCAGAAGTCTTTGAGGCAACAAATACTTTAAGAATAAACTTTCCGGAAAGAAGTGGTAAAAACTGCTCCAGTGTAACCTCGGGGTCAGTGGGTTTGTTTTTTTCTAGATGAGTTGTATTTCAGACATTGCTCATGTGGTTGTTTCTTTCAAGTGCTGGCTGGCTTTGCTTTCAGTTTGTTTTGCTTTGGTTTCTCTTTATATTAGGCTGTTTCTCCCCCTGCCAGTCACAGCCACAGGGTTCCCATGTGTTTGCCTCGGTATTTGCTTCCCTTTCCAATTCCTCCTCGTCCACAGACCTATTGTTTAGTTTTCATGCAAGCAACCACAGTCCTGAAATATTCCTAGAATTTCCCTTACGTGCAAGTACACAGGCTCAAATCCTCAGCTCACCAGTGATTCGGGTGTTTGTGAGGGGACACTTGACATCCTCAGTGGCTGCAGGAAGGTCTGATGTCCCTGCAGGTTTGATGTCCCCACCCCTGCTCCATCCTGAAGGCAAGCTGACATCATAGAATCCTAGAATAGTTTGGGTTGGAAGGGACCTTAAAGCTCATCTCATTCCACCCCCTGCCATGGGCAGGGACACCTTCCACCAGGCCAGGTTGTTCAGAGCCTCCTCCAACCTGGGGGTGATGGCTGGGTTGGAGCAATGCAGGCAATGCTGCAGAGCTGTGGCTTTGCTGCAGGATTTCGTCTTTAGATGGACAGACAGAGACAGGTCTCCTTCCTTAATAGCAGCAATGAGAGGGGGAGAGAACTGGATTCCCAAGAGAGAAAATGACTTGAAGGAGAAATCTGAAATTTCACACCCAGTGCTCAGCTATGAAATTTAAACCAAGCCTCAGATTCCTCTTCCTCTCTCGTAGAGCTCTTCCAACTTTCTCTTCCCCCCTTCCCACACTGCTGTAATAGTTTGTCTTCCCAGCAAATGAGTTTGGTGGGTATTGAGCCGGTGAGGGGGGGAATGGCTCACACTGGGCGCTAACAAAAAAGAAACATAACTCACAATATGGTGAGGGGAGCTCTGAAATTGCACAAATTATTCTATTTTATACTTTAATTAGTTTGAATTAGCAATGGGAATAGATGCATAAAATGATCCAGTGAAGGGTGAAATAGAAAAAGGGATATGGTGTGGAGTATCACTTTATTATTATGGGGATTGCAGGAAGTAAGCACAGACAATGTGCAGGTGCTTTCCCTGCTGGATCTTTTCCCTGTGAGCTCAGACCTGAGGTTGCCCCATCCCTGGAAGTCTTTGCCCCATCCCTGGAAGCATTCAAGGCCAGGTTGGCTCTCAGCTCTTCCTTGGACCTCAGTGTCAGCATCAGACCGAATTCTGTGGGTCAAAAGGGCAGAAGGATTTAAAAGAGCTCTAATCCAGTCTGAGTCTCTGAGCATCCTTTGCCTTTTTCTCTTCTTCCTCTCAAGGTTCTGAAAAGTACTCCAAAGTCAGCTGGAACTTGAATCAACTTCCTGCAGATTCCAGATAGGTTGAAAGTGCTGGATGTGCCCCAGGGAAACTGCCTGTAGTGGTGTTGAAAGATGGGATTAAGTATAGAAGTTAAGGAGGGTTGTAAATCAGAAAAAAACAACTTTTTGTGATGTTTGCTCTTTTTCTTCTTCCCTGGAAAAATATTTCCCTGTCAAACCTTTGCTGTAGCAAAAAATGCTGAGATTTTTTTAGGATGTATCGAGAAAGGTACAGGGGTTTCCCTGGGAAGTCTGGAATGTTTCTGGAAAAGCAGGCAAGTTCATCATCCCAGATGAAAATCCTGAGCACCAAACCTGGTGCAGGTCCTGGCCAGAGCTGGCTAAGCAAGAAACCCCTCTATCCCTGGGGGTCCCTCTATCCCTGGGGGTCCCTCCAGCCCCATCCCCGTGCCGTCCTCAGGAGTCACCTGATAACTCTGGCATTTCTGGCTGATGTTAGTGAGGAAAAGGGGCTCCATTAATAATCTTCTATTTATTTTAGCAGCATGCAGGAATGTGCCCAGCAGACTAAACACTTCCCCTGTGCCATGCCCAGGGCTGTGCTTGGGACTGGCCCTGCCAAGTCAGACTGAGAGGGGAAACAACAGTGAGGTCCTGGAGTGGGGGTGTTAAAGAAATCATTTTATTGTAATCAAGCTTAGAATGTGCTCCTCACCCAGGCAGATTGTTGTTTTCCCTCTTTTTTTCCCCCTCTGCCTTTTTCACTGGCTTTTTGCAGCAAACCCCAGCAGCCTACGAACATTTTGCTCTCCACTAACAGATTTATCCTCCCCAAAGTCCTACGAGATGGAGCAGCAATATCACTCTTTAGATGAGGAATTGAAGCATAGAGATGATACGTGACCTATCCTGAATCACACAGGAAATCTGTGAAACCTCCCAAATCCTTAGTCCTGTAACCAAGGACCTTCATTTCATTCATTCTTGATTTCATCACTGTTCAGGTCGATGCTCTATAGTCACAGTGAGGTGAGTACAGGAAGAGAAGGCATGGTCTCCATGAAGACTTCATCAATCTGAGCGCCACCTTCCCAGCTGTGGTTGGTCACATGGACTCGTAGAAATGCACCTTTAAACCGAATAAGCTTTCCTAAAGAGGTGATTTCAGTGCACAAAACCACCTTGAATGCCCAAGTGCCTGTCACGAAGGGGGATGCTCCTTGAAGGTGGTGCAGGTGGGGTGGACACCAAGGTGCTGTGCAGCTGGACAGGTCCTTGGGAGCTTGGGGAGCTTGTTCCCATCCCAGCAGAGCAGCTGGAAGTGGCCGTAGCCAGCGGCAAGTTTCCAGGCTTGACTGAGCAATAGCTTGATCCATTGTGGCAGCCCTTGAGGTTCAGAGTTTTCATGTGTGTTGTTGGTGCCAAGATACACCTGTGAATATTTATAGATTCTGGGTTGTTCTTCTTCCCAGACTGGGAACTTTTTTTGCTCCAAACCTCCCTGAACTCTCAGACTTCTGGGTTTGATGGCAAAAAAATGAAGCTCAAGTGGGGTTTTGCTGTTTCTGTCCTCAAGTGCCCGTGTTACACAGAGCATCTCCATGGCTCTGTCCTCCCCAGGTATGCACAGAACAGCATCACACACAAAGCAGGGCAGAGAATTTCATGCTTAAAACTGTCCTAAGCACTCAACCACTGGGTTTCTGCTGTGTTTGCAGAGAGAACAGGCAAGCAGACCCACTGCATAATCCACTCATCCTGCCATCACCGCTCACCTTTCTTTGTTAGGGAGAAATTGGAAGCGTTGGGTGTTTTTTTACTCTAAGGTGGCAGGAAAAGACTGTGCTTCAGTTGCTGGTTATCCTTCCAGTCTGCTGACTGCAGCCCAGAGGGCTGCTCAGTTGCAGAGGAGTTGGCACGAGCGTTTTGGAGCATGCTGGAAGCTGGCATGTGAATACTGCTTTATCTGGCCTTCAGATGGAGCAAAATATTGTTTCAAACGTGTATTGCTGAAATCAGGGTGGCCATGGATGTCTCAGAGGAGAAGGAGGAAAGTTTTAAGGCAGTAGTCGCTCGCATTGCACCAAGTTTGGTTGGGTTTAGGCGTATTTTAAGCAATGAGCACTATTCTGAAGTTGTGCCACCAAAAGCAATGACACATTGCCTCCTCCCCTCCCTGGCTCCACTTCAGAGTGTGTCTCTCCAGTTTCTCTTGCAACACATATTTATCTGCTCTGTGCCCTTATGGCTGTTTAATTAGTATTCATGTTTCCTTTCAAATAGAAATTGAGTTGAGTGCTCAGAGAGCTGGAGCGACTGCATGGCGAGGGCATCACGTGGGCGGGATGGCTCCTGCTGCTCTCACACACGTGGTAGTGAAAGACCTGGAGGAGACCAAATTAGGTTGTCAAGGCATCAGAGATGCTTTCAAATAATTGAATTAAAAGACCCTTTTGGAATCCCATTCCAGCAGTGGAGGAATAAGGGAGTTTTGAGTAGTACTGGGCGCCAGAAACAAGCCCCGAGCACTGAGTGTCTCTCAGCAGCTGAGATGGATGGAGGCGTTGAAGAAGACTGGTCTGGTGGAAGGTGTCCCTGCCCATGGGATGGATGATCTTTAATGTGTCTTCCAACCCAAACTATTTTAGGATTCTATGATTCTAAGACTATCAGGGGCAGGGGTGTGCCTTTTGGTTTGTTAGTGACACGCTGAATGGTCTTGGACAGTGCTGTGGCCTCCAGTGCCACATCAAAACCAAAATGGCCAAAATCAAGGGACATTTTGGGTAGGATTTGGTCAAGGCTTGCTGCCTGCCCAGCTGGTTGTGCTGGTTGTCTGGGCAAAGGCTCTCGAACTGGCTCAGCCCCTGCTAGACCCAGCTGAAGTGGACACACAGGAGCATCTCCCACCCAGTCTGCTGGAATAAGGACCCTACTTAGCACTACGGATCATGAATGATGTTTGCTTTGCCTCCTAACAAGCCACAGTTGGTTTAGGCTTTTTCCCATCCATTTAAGTGACTCACAGGCAGACAACTGTCAGTGTCTTGGGTGCTATTAATACCACTGTAAGAACATGATTCAAAGTATTTTTATTTCTATTTTATTTGAGGAGAAATCAGCGGGAAGGACGGGTTTTAAAAAATAACTCCTCCTTGTGTGGCTGGGCCTCTGTGTGAGTGAGCTGACAGTCCTGCCCACAAAAACACAGTGCTGAAAATCCATCCATAAAGAGCTGACCACATTATTATTATTATTTGGAGAAACTGTGCCAGAAACAGCATTCCTGTGCCTGCAGAGAGGAGTGTGCAAACTCCAGTTAGTCAAAAACAGGCTGGATTTTTCCATTTTAGGTCTTTGCATGGTCCAGGCTGGTGGCCTGGGACTTAGTTTGATCCCTGGCATCTCGTCCAAGCAGGATTCTGGAGGAAGTGTTGAATTTGTAGGAGAAGCATTCCTGTAAGGCAGCAGTGTGGGATTGGAGGGGGAGTGGATTTTAGTCTTTGTTTAGGTGTGGATCTGCTGCAGCAAAGGATGAGCCAATCCAGAAAAACTGTATCCCATCCAACAAAGGAACTTGATCCATCAAAGTGCATAAGGGAATCATAGAATCACAGAATATCCCGTGCTGGAAGGGAATCAAAAGCAATGACACGTTGCCTCCTGCCCTCCCTGGCTCCACTTCAGAGTGTGGTGGTGTTTTCCAAAGGCTGGGATGGCTGGTTTAGGGTTCTCCTTGTCCTTACAGGGCTGCAGTGGCACCACAGTTCCACCCCACATGCACAGAGAGCCCCCAGGTAGCCCCCATGTCCCCTCCTGTGGTGTCTGTGGGGATGGGGGACAGCAGCACCACATGGGAGCAGCAGTGCTGCTCATCCAGCTGGATTCCTGTAAGGAGAGGTGAGAAGGGCATTTGGATCCCAGCTGGCAATTACCTGCCCATTCCTAATGGACTGAATGTGGTCCCCATAACCATAAATTTTCCTGGCTTGGATCAGTTCAAATTGGAGCCTTAATGCTATAGAAAGGGCAGGGTTTGATTTTATTTCTGTGCTCTGTGTAATCACACTGGTAGCAGCAGTGTAACCGTCCTGAATGATGGGTGATGAGAGGAGCAGAAGGCACCTCCTGAGCTCCCTGTTGTTATTGTCTTTGGGTGCAGAGCAAAATGTGTAGGCTCCAGGCTAGATCGTGTAAATCTCGTTAGAAAGCCATTCCCAGCTAATGAAACCCTGGGAGAGAGGGATTTGGCTTCCCAGCCTTCAGCCTTGTAGCAAAGGCTGGAATAAATCCATCTTCAGTTATGTGTGGGCTGTTCTCCCCTCTCCCCCAGCGCGAGGGTGTATTTATTGGTGGAGTCATTTGAGATCAGCTGCAGGTCAGCAATTTGCTGCATTTGCACCTGAATAATTTCAAGTGATAATTATCTTTAAAAAAAAAAAAAAACACCAAACAATAAAAACCCGTGTGCAAAGAATCCTACCTGATTTTTTAATCCTTCTGCAGAAACAGAGAACAGACATGTAAATAATTCTGCCTCCCCCAAGGGGAGCTTCTGCTGGGCAATATGTATTAATTCCAGGGGCCAGAGCTGTTAAGAAAAGCTGTTGAAATGAAGTATCTGAGATAAATGCATCTCATCTTTCCGTGTTTGTGTAGGCTGAGAATGTGCCTGCCACAGCCATAGATCCCACTTGGGGTCATGTTTGTTTGGCTGCGACTTTATTGCTCTAAGCGTGAATTTACCAGCTCCTACTGCGTGAAATACGATTGTCTTTGTCCTCCTGTGCTTGATGGCCATTATGGTGTTTGCTGAAGTTTGGAGCGCATCTGCTGCATTGTTTGGTCTTATTAATCCAAAGATGTGGCAGAGACACAGCCTCTGGTGTTCAGCTGCAGGCTCTGTGCCTGGGCATGTTCCCTCTCTGCAGGTTTGGGGGTGATTTGGAGACCCTGACAGGCAGGGCCTGCTGCCATGCACATACCTGCAGAGAGAGAGCTGTAATCCCTCGGGTTCGAGTGCCTTCCCTTCCCAGCACAGCATCTCACTGCACACACTGAAGCAGGAATGTGCTCAGTTCTCTGCTTTTTTCTTCTTTTATCTGCTTTTCTGTCCCCTGCCTTACCTAATCATAGAATCCCAGACTGGTTTGGGTTGGAAGGCACCTTAAACACCATCTCATCCCACCCCCTGCCATGGGCAGGGACAACTTCCACCAGCCCAGGTTGCTCCAAGCCCCATCCAGCCTGGCCCTGGACACTCCCAGGGACGGGACAGCCACAGCTTCTCTGGGCACCCTGTGCCAGGGCCTGCCCACCCTCACAGGGATGGATTTCTTCCCAATATCCTAATGCGTTCTGATCTCGAGGAGCTTTTTCCCCTTCATGTCTCACTGGTCCAGCCCTTGCTCAGGGTTTGCTGTGCATCCTCCAAGTGTGTGTTGGTTGTTGCTCTGGCCAAGCCTTCGGGGCTGGGGGACAGTGCCCAGCACTGGGGACATCCCTGCACAGACCACGGCCCCTCAGGGCTTTGGGCAGCACGGAGGGCATCGCTGTGGGACTCCCCGGCTCTGCGGGCAGGCACAGGGTCTTGCCAAAGGAGTTGGTGGAGCGTTTCAGGCCGTCAGTGTTTGGTAAATATGCTCTTGATTCAGTGACACAAACTTTTCCTTGTTTGAAAACAACCTGGGAAATTTGCTAATTTGTTTGTGTAACAAAAGGGGTTGGTGGAAGGAAAACCAGCTGTGCCTTCCTGCCAGAGATGAAGGAAAACACATAACCCTGAGTAGGATGATATATATATATATATATCTCATAGAATATCCTGAGTTGGAAGGGACCCACAAGGGGTGTGTGTATATATATGTGCATATACATATATATATCTCCAACAGTTGAGGTAGAAATCCAGCAGTGTAGAAGCATCCAGGCCCTTTTGGGACACACAGGCTGCTGGAAATATTCCATTTTTTAGCATTCCCTTTACCCCTGCCTCTCCCAAAGAACAGAGGGTATCCTGTGCATATAATGAAGTCTCTGAAGGTTTGAATACTATTTTTTTTCCGCCTCTAACTAATCTTTTTTAATGCTTGACAGCCTCATGTTCTGTAATTGAATGCGTTTTATTTAGAAAATAACATTTAGTGCCACTTTGGATTTCCAATTATTCTTCAATCGGACTTTGAGGGCCTGATGTCTTTGTCATTTCGATATGTGCAAAAGATGGCAACATCAGAGCAGCCAACAGCAAATTATTTCCACTACTGATTACCAGGCTTGGGAGGAAAATATGCAGCAACAAATTTAGTCTCAGCATAAATGTATTAAAATGAGTTAAAGTGTTGCACCAGCAGCATCTTTGTGCCACGGCTCGGTGCGGATGGGGAGCACCAGCCTGTCTCCACCCTGCAGGTTTCTCCAACAGCCAGGGAATCTTTTGAGTCAGGGGAAGGGGAGAGAGTGACAGTGGAAAAGCCTCCAAGGAGTGGAAGCTGCAGTGATGCCGACTGGATCTGTCTGTAGGGCTCGTGATGGGGTTTAAGGTCCTCGGTGACACCTCTGTGCAGGAGGAAACGCTGCACTACAGTAAATCCATTATCATAACCACAAAGAACTTGTTGGAAAAGGAGGAGCCGCCTGCTCCCACCTCATGGGTGTCCTTCATGCTCAGAGAGGACACAGCAGCTTGATCTGAGACTGTGTCGGGGAAGGGTTTGGTTGGATATTGGGAAAAGGTTCTTCCCCCAGAGGGTGGTGGGCACTGACCAGGCTCCCCAGGGCAGTGGGCACGGCCCCAAGGCTGCCAGAGCTCCAGGATTGATTGGACAACACTCTCAGGCACATGGTGGGATTTTGGGGTGCCTGTGCAGGGCCAGGAGTTGAACTCAATGATCCTTGTGAGTCCCTCAGGACATTCCATCATTCTATGATTCTTTTCCTGCCTGTACAAACTGCTGGTGCTGCTCAACCCACGCTGCCTGTGCACCTCTGGCTGGTGAGGCAGAGCAGTCCTGCAGAATTCCACAGCCTGGGAATCAAGGCAGAGTAACATGATGTTCCTGTTAGCCTAAATCTGCAAATTGTGTCTAAACTATTCCTTCAAGGCTCCTCTCTAGCCTTGAGAGAGAAAGTTCGGCACCTTATCATAGGGCGAGACACCCAAGGTTGCCACAGGCAGGGTCAGCCTGGTGCTCTTATCTGTATGTATCCCTATGGGAAAAGGGAAAAGCCACATCAGAGTAGTAAATTGGGATAATCCAATTAATTTTCTGGAGTCTTCAATGCAAGCAATATGTTAAACTCCAGCCCAGAGTGGCTCCGTGGTGGCCTGGGCGGGAGGTGTGAGTGGCTGTGTGAGTACCAGCTGTGCTGAGAGCAAACATGACACCTTAGAATCAAAAACCCTTGTGTTTTGACAGCTCTTTGTGTCCCTCTGTTTTGATGTGGCCCTGAAGCTTTGCTGTGTTGTCTCCTGAGATGTTCTTTTTGGTCCTCGCCCCCTCCCCGTCGTGCCTGTGTGTGATAAGGGGCTGCTGTGCTACAGCCGCCATGGGACAGTGGGTTTCTTGTGTGGGGAAAAGGGCTTAAAGCTCATTTTCTTTCAGAATCAGAGAGTTTGGGATATACTTAGGAGGGTTCATTTCTCACACTGGTGGTCAGGTTCCTAAATTATTTTTGACAGCCGTATGTAATGATATACAAATGGGAAAGTGATGGAGTAGCAGAAAATTGACTGGCAAGGACAACATAATGTGGTTAGAGAGCAATCCTTGCTAAAAAGCCGTGGAGACTGTGGCAGTGTTCCTGGAGCAAACAAGGAGTAGGGCCACCGTCAGGCTGTGAAAGCATCAATGACACGACTCTGTGACCTTTAAAGCTACTTAAGGCATTCAAATGCTTGGGATTTTCAAGGCTCTATAAAATTACACAAGCAGGTCGAGCCTGTGACTTTCCTCCCAGGTTTCCACAGTATTTAAACAATTCGAGGAACTGTGAAATAGTTCAAGAAAGGGGAATTGAGGGTTGCCCCTGTTCCTGTGTTTCATGCAGCAGACCTTGGTGTCTGGCTATGGAGAAGATCTGAGCAGGGTCTGGGATGGCTATACTGGATCTCCCCACCACTGCCCCAAAGCTCACTGTCCCTTTGGAAAGGCAACATCCCATGGGATGTGGGCATCTGAGGGATGAACCTTGCAGCCCTGTCAGGCAGGCTGCATAGAATCCTAGAATATTCTGAGTTGGAAGGTATCCACAGGGATAACTGAGTCCAAATCCTGGCTCTGCACAGGGCACCCCAAAATCCCAGCCTGTGCCTGAGAGCTGTCCAAACACTCCTTGAGCTCTGGCAGCCTTGGGGAAGCCTCTTCCAGTGCTTCAGCACTGGTCCCCCAGCCTGGGATGGGTGATGCTGTGCTGGGAAAGCAGGCAGAGGTAAATGGGCACTGAAGGAGCTGGAGGGGCTGGACACCCTCGTTTTCTGCTCAGCCCCTTCCCCGGGCAAAGCTGCTGTTGAATAATCATGTCAGTCACACGTGAGGTGCGGGGCAGAGCCGAGGTTGGGCTATTTAAATGATCCTTGCGTGTGCCAAGAAAACAAACAGAAAGGGCCAGTCAAAGCTTTTCAGTGTCATTGACACCCTCGGACGTGCCAGAGCCGGGAACAAAGGCGGCATTGTGGCACAGCACAGCCTGTGAGCCTGTTCGGAGCGGGCAGATGCGGCGCTGGCCACCCTGCTGTGCCGCGGCCAGTGGGACACGTGGGGTCCCTTTCGAGGTGGGTGGCAGGACACGTCCTCCCGTGCAGCCCTGGCCTTTCTCCTGAGCGAGGAGGGCAAACAAAATGTGGCCTCCATGTCCCCGTGCGTGCCAGGGGTGGCAAGAGGCCAGGAACTCAAGGAAGGGGCTCTGTACGGGCAAAGGAGGGGCAGAAGGCGTGTGGGAGAGGGAACTCCAGCTGTGCCTCCAAGGTGGCATTAGGATAGTGACGTCAAAGCAGGGTGCTGTGAGTGTTTTTGGGCACACCTTGTCTCAGTGCCAGGCAGAGACCTTCAGCCCACCAGGCTCTGGGTAATATCGTCCTGGGAATGGACACAGCCCTTGTGCTGTGCCCCACTGTGCTGCCCTCACCAACAAGCTGAGGATAATGTTTCATCTGCCTCTGGGAGCAGCTGTGGTCTGTTGTTTTCTGTGTACACACGTTGCCCATTCCAGCAGGGCTACAATTTTTCTCTAGTCTCCCGGGCACAACAGAAACGCGGGGAACGTCCCAGGGCACTGTCCTGGCAACGTGGGTTTGGCTGGTTTGCTCCATCACGGAGCAAGGCAAGGGTTAAGCACGGGGCCCCACTGGAGAGAGGGGAAGAACCAGAGGGAGCCGTGGGGTCCCTCGCGCTGGGCTCCAGCTGCCTCCCGTGCATATGCTGCTCATTTTTCATCCTGAACACAGCTGCCGCCAGCATCTCTGTCCTACCCCTGTTCCTGCCAGTTTTATGAGGGAAGAATAAAGAGGGAAAACACAGGACTGCAGAGGTTCATTTGCCAATTGTCAGGCTGCCGGTGCATCAGGAATAGAGTCATCGCTCTGCGTCCCCCGCCGCGCCGCGGCCGCGCCGGCATCTTTTCATTAGCGATATAATTTATTTATGCCCCCCCCACGTCCCCAAAGCTGCTCTGCTTTTTGGAAGAAGGGACCTGCTGATGCTCCCGTTTTCATCAGGGTGTTTTTGGCCTTGATCAGCTGTGTGGGTAGGATGGGAGAAGCTGCCTGTCCTGGGGAGCTCAGCCTCTCCCAGGGGTGACGCCATTCCTGTGCCAGCGGGTTGCGATCGATCCCATCCCCGGGGTCCGGCAGGGCCCGCCGGCTGCCCCTCTTTCTTCAGCTTGGTAATTAGAAGCTCTCAGAGAGAGGGAAGAGAGGTCACACGTGGAGTGGGCCTATTAACCTTGTCCCTTGCCAGCTACCCTGTGGAGAAATGCCCTTGGAGCAGCTGCTCCAGCACAGGCTTCCAGCAGGAGGGCAGCTGAGGGGAGGGAGGATCCCCTTCCAGCTCTGCTGCCCCAGCACAGGTGGGGATTCACTTCCCTTGGGAGGTTTGTAGCCTGAAAAGCATAATTTTAGACTAAATGTTATCTAGAAGTGATGGTATCGTGCCTTTCATGGCAGAGAGAACAACCATGGTGGTTCCCTGTGCCCCATTCCCTGCCAGAGGCAGCAGGCAGAGCAGGTCACGTATCCACCAGCCCTTCTCCTGGGTTTTGGCATTCCCAAGTTGTCCTTAATGAACTGATCTGTGCAAGTCTGTTCAATGCCATCTACTTTCAGCCTCCTGGGGCAATGATTTGCACGTGTCGATAGCTGGGAGGATGTTCCCCCTCCTTTGCAGCCTCACTGGGAGCTGAGGGCTACCAATTTCCACAGAAGTTGGTTTATTTTGTCCTTTCCAATTCCTTCCAACCCCATAGCTTTTCCTGGATCTGATCTTTAGGTAGGCTCAGCAGCAGTCTGCAGGATCCCCCTTGCAGTCTGTTGGGTCTGTTGCTGTACTGACGCCAGTGATATTTATGGAAATATATGCAGAAGTTCCTCAGGCTCTGATGGAGCAGAAATAGTTTCATGGCATTATTTGCCCAAAATGCCACCGTTTTGAGTGCTGTATCCCGACAGTGAGAAGCTGATGTCAAAGTAACTGTTTACAGCAGGAGCTGATATGGCTTCTAGGGACAAGTGACTTCACATTGCAGCCCTGGGAGCATTAATGCAGCAATTCTGAAGTTTATGTATGAGCTCTAAGCTTGTATCACCCCTGCCTTTCGTCAAGGCAGTGCCACAGCCCCAGAGCTGCTCTTTGATTCCCCATCTCCCATGCAGCAAAACAGCAGCCCAAGGAAAAGCAGGTAAAGATGAAAGCTAAACTCTTTGCCCGACCTTCTCTGGCTACAAAAACCATTCCAGCTCTTATTTCACATAATGGGAGGCCCTTGGTTAGTTTTCCCAGTTTCCCAGGGGCGCTTCCAAGCCGCAGGCAGTGGTGTTTGCTCTGTGGCGCACGAAGGGAGGGGAGGTGGGCGTTTAAAGTGCTGACTTGTGGTGGTGCTGCAAATGAAGTCATGTCCCAAGGGGTGGGAATGTTGTGGGGAAGGTTTGATGGGTGAAAACCACCATGTTGTGACTTGCGACCCAGCAAAACCCCTAATTGTGTGTTTAAAGTAAATCCCAGACTAGTGCTGTTTCCTTTGCCTCTGTCTTGGCAAGTTGCCTTTGGCTTGGAGGGTTCCAATCACTCATCCTGTGGTTGGAGCTGGTCAGGAGTCACCCCAGTAGTTAGGAAAGGAATGTTAAAGGCCTGTTGTGTAAACCAACCGCTGTCTGAACAGACTTTGTTTTCAATGTAAATCTGCTGCAGGGAATGATTTAACCTTCATCTATTCTTTTTTTTTTATCATTTCATTAAATAAGATTTATACAGGTATAGTATTGCAAAGGTCATCCATCCCCCGAGCTGTGGGAAGAGCTCCATGCATTCCTCCCTCTTCACTTCCCTGCTTTGCCCCTTGTCTCAGGGTGGGAAAGCACCAAGGCTGGGTTTTGTTGTCTTCCTGGGAAGGTGATTTATATCTGCATGGTACACACAGCCCCCTCAGCCCTCCTGCCCCCCATTCCCACACTAAATGAATCCTCCACACAGCAGCTTTTCAGCTGGAGTGACCAGGAGCCCTGTTCAGCCTTTCCCTAAGGGATTGCATCCCAGCTGAGGGGAAGCTGGGGAGTTATTTCCCTCCTTTCCCCAAGAAAACATGAGATGTTGTGTCTCCTGACTGCAGCAAGGACCTGGGGTTTGGGCTCAGGCTCTCTGGCTCATTACACTGCTCTGTGCTCCATCTCCAGCCTGCTCCTCTTGTATCTCTGAAATGAGCTATTTTATGTCTTCCTTGTTTACTGATACGTGATGAGGCTGAGTGAGGGGGTTTTGCTGATATTTAAGATCCTGTAGCAGCAAAGCATCAGTGGTTTGACACACCAGCCCTGGTGTGCTTACAGTTGTGCTCTGCTTATCCCATCAGCAGGGCATCCAGCTCCGAGCACAGCATCCGCTGGGAAGCATCCGAGTCATCCCGGAGACTTCATCCGGGCACGGAGGTTCACAAGCCGAGGCAGCAGAGCTGGAAGGGATGTTTTGCAGCTTTTCTAGCAGCAACCTGTTCTCCAGGGCTTTTCTGAGCCCTGAGAACAAACAGATGGTTGGGCTCGAGGCTGAGATGCAAGGACAAGGGACTCGTGTTGACATTACCTTTACCAGAGTGCCTTTCATCATTAGCATGTAAATGCCACCTAACATCCAGGAATTATCCACCTATGATCTCTTCATTAGAAGAGGCCTCTGATCAGGTTAATCTCACTTTCCCAGTGTGGAAAGGAGGATGCTGAGCAGCTGTGCCCACCAGCAAGGGGAAGCAGAGTGAATTTCTGAGAGGGAAGGATGCTGTGAGCATCAGGTTTTAAGTGGATCATCAGTGATTGCTTTGGCTCTTGCACAGCAATGCCAGGGCTGAAACAGCAGCGTTGATGGTTGTAATTGAGACTAGTGGGACTGTTCCTCTGTGGCAGGTGCCCTGCAATACCTGTGCTGGATGCTGACTAGCCCAGCTCTCCTGTGGGCAGGAAGGGAGAGGTGGAAGCTTCCAGCCTGGTGCATTTTCCAGCCTCTCAGTGGTCTGCTCTCCCTCTTGGGAAGCAGAAGCCAAAGCAAGCATGGAGGAGGGTGGAGGGAATGTGTTTTAACAGTAAATATGGCCTTGTTATTTATCAATGCAAAGTAATTGAAGTAATTTCATGTCGGTTTTAAATGCAGCGCCTAGGGATCTAATCTATCTGTCTAATATTAATGGGTAATATTTGGTCGCCTCATTCATTCATTACTGTTTTCATTAAGACTCTAGTCCCATTTAGGAGTCTGTTTGTCATTTTAAACTCCCCTGTTTTATCTTAGCCTGCCACAATCCCTTTTAACAACTTAAGTGAATTCATGAGTTCTAGGCTAGCAGCTTGGGGGAAGGGGCCTCTGCTGTCTGGCATGTGGTTTTTACGGGGAGAGAGGAAAAACAGACGGCTGAAGGCAATTGCAGGCAGCAGGCACGGAGCTTTCCTGTGATACACACCATGGAGAGTTAGGGCTCTCATAACAGAGCTGCATGTCTGCACTTCAGAGCATTGAGCTCCCTTCTCTGACACCTGATTTGAGGCCTCCATCACTTCCTAAGCAGTCTAGGAAGCTGCTTGGACCAGGCATGTTGTTTATGAATGCTCAGGGTGTTTCCAGATGGGTGGTTTAATTTCTTCCAAGGTGTTCCCCACTCCAAGGTATCCTCACTTTAAAGAGATCCTAGGATTATAGAATCTTGGAATGGTTTATGTTGGAAGGGACCTTAAAGCCCATCCAGGGACACCTTCCACTAGCCAAAAGCCAGGGAGATGCTGATGAGGGCACAGGGATGTGCATGGACACATTAACCCCCATGTTGCAGATATTCCCAGCTGGGCATGTCCTGACGGTACCAGCTTTCAGCCCTGTGGACCATGTGGCCGTTTGCTGTCCAGGGACAGAGTTAACACAGACCTGGCCTCCTTCTACCTGAAGCAGAGCATTGCACAGGAGAAATGAAGGGATTTTCTTTATTCCAAGGAGGAAAGAGCAGAGCCTGATGCCCTTGCTTCTCTGTCCAGTGTGATCACTGCAGGCAGAAGGAAGCACCGAGTCAGAGCTGTGATTCCATGTCACGGAGTAACCTCTTCCCACTGCCTGATGCCAGGAGCTCTGTCCCTGTCCTCGCTCTCCTGTCCCAGTCCCTGCACCCTGGAGCTGGGAAGTGCCCTGGGAGCCCTGTGAGGGTCCCCACAGTGCATCACCTGCAGTGCTGAGTGGGCAGCAGAGCTGGGCATCCCTGCGCTGGAGGCGTCCAAGTCTAATTAGAGTCCTGGGGAATGGAAGCATTGTGCTGTTAATGACTCTCTGGCAAAATGTTCTGACTAAAACAGTAATTTTAATAAGCACAGCCCAATTGTGAGTGTGTGTTGAACACCTAATTACACTGGTTGTAACTGCAGAATTATCCCGAATTCTATTTTTGCCACTTTTCTCGCAAAATAGAGAGGGGAAGAAGCACGCACTTTATAATTATTCACCTTAATTAATTTTCTGAGCTTCTGTTAAAACTTTTAAATGACTGCAGGGAGCATGCCAGGAGTTAGATGGCAGCGAGGCAAAGCACTGAATGCAGAGGCCACGAACTGATGGGAGATGAAAGTTTGCTGCTTTGGATTGATCCCCACCTGAGCCCGGAAATTTTGGAAAGCTGCCCCCCTTTCATCCTGATTAATTAGTTCCCCCGAGGCCCAGGCTAATCAGTGCTGCAAAGGGCAGTGCTCGTTGGCTGGGTGGCCGTGGCAGGGTGGTCTTGCCCAGCAGCGTCAGAAGATGGTGCCAACACTTCAAGAAGCCACTTCAGATGGCAGCAGTGATATCCCCTGGCAGGGACACTTGGGTGTGCCATGTGGCCACTCTGGGCACATCATCCTGAAATCCAGAGCAAGCCCAGAGGGAAATCCCACAGGAGCAGAGAAGTTGTGTCATCCTGGCTGGTGCCAGCAGAGCTGAGGAGGAGGAGGAGGAGGAGGAGGAGGATCTCCCGCCTGGATGGAGCTGCTGAGTGGACAGACCCTGATTTCCAGAAACTCATTTGAACAATTTTTTGCAGTCAGGAACAAATTTGCAGCTCCCCTGAGGCGTGGTGGTTTTCCAGGGGAGGAAACACATGGATGTATCACAGCATAACCTTGTTCTTGTGGTGAAGACCTTTAGCATCTCATTCCTCATTATTGCCACGTGTAAACATTTGTCTCATCACCCTCTTTTCTTGTCAAGGAGAGGTTTTGTGGCTCAATTCTGTGGGAGAATGGAGTGGTTTAGGGTCCCAAATGAGACAGATCTTCTGCTGAGGGCCCTGTCCTCCCTATTTGCCATCCATGTGCAGGGGATACTGGGCTCCCACCAGCACCGTGTGGGGCAGGAGCAGCGTGTGGCTGCAACTCTGTGGCCAGGTTTGACCTAATTATAACCCATAAATTCTGCTGTCTTTGCTGATTCCAGAAGCCTGAGTAAATACCTCAGCCAGTGGTTTTATTTCAACACTGCAGATGAAAGAATCACTTCCCTGTTTCGTGCGTGCAGGAGGCTTTGCCAGCTCTGGAGGCAGCGAGCACAGGGAGCTGGTATGGGCGGCCGTGCATCCCTGGCCCTTCCCTTCCCTTCCCAGGTGCAGATGGTCCGTGCGAAGCAGGAGGGAGAGCTGGTGCTGCCAAGACACTTTGGAGTGGTGACTGTCACTGGCGTGCCAGTCTGAGCACGGGGCGGTGGGCACGGCGATGCCAGCGTGGAATCCCAAATGCTGGGCACAGCCCGGAGGGCTGCACTGCCATGCACAGCTGGGATCCGAGGAGGGGCGAGCCACTGGGACACCCACTCCCTGAGCCACCTCCTGCACAAGCCCACCCTGCAGCCATCGAGTGTCACCGTCGCCCGCCGAGGGCAGAGGAGGAGCTGCCAGATTGAACAGACTGAGCATTCCATGGATGGTCACGTGCAGCCCGTGCTGGAGATGAAAAAAACCCATTTCTCCTCCCCCAGGTTTCCATGATACTGTGCTGCTCCCGGGAGCGGGGATGGGATCTCTGCCTGGCACTTTGTTATTCCAACAAACCGCGCTCAGATGTTTGATATTGATGCGATGATTAACTCGAGCCGTGGTAAACCACAGGAAAGCGTTTGTGTGCAGGAGCCTGTGTGCCAGAACATGAGCCTGCCCCGAGCCCGAGCCCTGCCTGCTGCTGCTGGGCCACATGGATGGAGGAAACTCTGGCTTGAGGACAATTTTACAGCTTGATCAAGCCTTACTTTGGGACATTTGCTATTTTTTTCAGTCTTTCTAGCTTCCCAGAGGAGGCTGCCCTTGCTTTCATCACCTCCCTCAGAAGCCTAGCGCTGTGCATGGAGGGAACCAGGGAAACAGGAAAGCTTGGAGAAGGTCTGATCCCTCACTGAGGAAGTGATCTGCTCCCCTGTGCTCCAACACAGCTTGTCCTCCTAAGATGCTAATGAGGTTCCTATAGCAGCAAAGCCAAACTCATTGAAAAGGTTGCTTGGATCAGAGTTTAAGGGACTTTCTCCACATGCATCTGCAGCGCCGTAATTAACTAATCCCCTTGTAGCCATGGAAACATTGTCTCTGTGTCCTCTCCCACTCGCTGCCTCTCTGCCAAAAGTTACAGGCGTTGATTTGGTTCTGACAGCCCGTTGGTAGCTCTGATAATCCCTCTGTGCTGAGCGGCGTGGGAGACGAGAGCTGGGTCCTCCAGGAGCTGCTGTACCTGTCAGGAGCACTCCCCCTCACCTGCTCCGTGCCTGGGTCGGTACCTTCCTCCGTGCAGGGACTGATGGCTGGAGCAGGTATTTCTGTCTCCAGGGGCTCAGCAGCACTTTGGGTTTTGGTTAAAACTCCTTCCCCTGCATCCCGCTGCTGCCCCACGGATGCACTGCCCACACCCCACTTGTTGCTGGGTCTTCTGTGCTCATTGCTGGCATCAGTCTTGGCACGTCCAAGATCTCCACAGGCTCTGCTTGAGCCAAGAAGTAGTTTCCAGGTGGAAATTTTCATACAGCATGGGGTGGATCGGACCCACAGGTCCTGCTCAGCAAAGCAACAAGTGGTCCCATTCCTGCACACTGTCTTTTCCCTGGCAAATGTACCACAGGAGGATTCTCCACTTGGAGTTCTGCATGGAGACGCAAGGGAGGAGAAACAGTGGGAAGAAGAGTCTGTCAAACTTTTTACAACCCTCTGAGAAAGTCTGACTTTATCTTCCCTGTCAGCCTGACACATTAACGGCTGGAACTGATGTGTCCTCCTTGCTCCTTCCCACACTTTTTCACGTCTCCTGCACCAACACAAAGTGGGTTTTTTTCTCATGAATAAAGAGAAGAATAAAATCTCGTTGGAAAGTTCATCAACTTTGGGGTCCTGCTCACTGAGTGATAGATAGCTTTAATTACATTGAACTAGTTGGCATCTCTACTCCACTCCCCAAAGTCATTAAAAATAGATTTTCTGTTTGAACTCCAGCCCCCTGAGGGGTCTGTGGGCAGCGTGTCGCGGTGGTGGGACACCCTGGGGGCTGTCTCCAGCCAGGGAGGTCAGAGGCCTGGGCTGGTGGCACGCACAAGCTATGGAAACTTTGCTTTCCTTGTTTATTTTAGGTATTTATTTCTTTATCTCTTTGTTTGGAACTGGGTTCTTGCACTTATTTTCTCTGGGGGCTGGCTGAGTTGAAATTCATGTGTTTTGGAGACGATGTATTGATTTTAGGGTTTTTTTGTTTGTTTGGTTGGTTGGTTGGTTTTTTTAGCTGTTGTTATGGGTCAGGCAGTCAGGGAAAGTGGTGATAAGACTTTATCATTTAATTATTGAGAAACAGGTTCATTTTGGCACAGAGAGAAGGAAGAGAGGCTGAGGAGAGGAGGGCTCTGCCCTCAGGAACGAGAAGGTTCCCCAGGAGTGTTGGTTTCTTGGCTGTTGTCCTTCACCCAGATGCTCCTCAGCTCTGCTGAGTTGCTTCATCACTTTGCATTTGCTGTGGAGGGCCTGGCACCCTCTCTCATCCCCAAACTGACCTGTGGAGCAGCAGGGGTTTGCAGGGGAGCAGCAGTCCCTCTCACAGGAGAAGAGGTGCCAGGATTTGAGGCTGCATTTGGAAAACTGAATACCTCTGCCTGGCTTCAGGATCCCTTGCTTCATGTTGCTGGTGGCTGGAGCAGAAATCTCAAGGAATCCAAAACTGACATGGTCAGGCTTTGCTGTGAGGTCTGGGATGGGCTGAGTTGGGAGCTCTGCTCTCTGGGTACCACAGGAAATCCTGCCCCTGCCCTGCAGAGGAGTTCATCAGCTCAGGCAACAGCTTCCTTGGGGCTTAGTCTGGGATGGGGAATACACTCCTGCTGTGGTGATGGACCTTCTGAGATGTTTGCTTGGAGTGCCAGGAGCATTCCTCTGACCTGTCTTCCCTAGTGTAAGCAAAGAGAAGTATTTGCATTTAAAAACTAGATACTGAAATCCTCAATCCTTCCCAAATAAACCATTCTGCTGCACACAGAGATGCCCCAGGGCTGGTGAGAATGAGAGAGCAAACAGACCAGGCTGTGACAGATGGGAGTCACGTTGGCTCTGCAGAGCTGCGAGGTGCTGGTGCCTGCTGGGATGGGGATGCCAGGATAGGGATTGCCAGGATGGGGATGCCATGAGTGCTGTGGTAGCCACAATTTGGGGTTCCTGAGTAGGTACCTGGTGACTGCACCCCTCCTTTCCTGCTCCCTGCCTTTGGAAAACCATGGCCTGCAGAGCTGACACTGCACAGCTCATGGGCAGGGTCTGCCCTCCCTCCCTGCCCTTTCCACTGCCTTGCCACGGGCAGCAAAGTGCTCCGGACTCCACTGGTTCTGCTGGATCCGGTTGCCAAGAGAAACATTTGCATCCTCTCTTGAGCCATAAAATGTGGCGAGGCTGATCCTCTGAACCTCGTTGCCCCTGGCTGGGGAGCAGAGCTGCTGGTGTGGGCGGCAGGAGGGGGGTGTGGGCAGGGCCAGGCTCACGGGATGGCTCCTCGGCAGCCAGGCAGGGTTTCTCCCATCACTGGGAATGTTGGTGTGTGGCAGCGACAGCCGCTGCCGTACCAGAGGCAACAGCAATCCCTCTGCTGTCTTCTTTATGTTTCCTTCTGGTTTTCCCTACAGTGCTTTTCTGTCTCATTTTCTTACTCTTTCTTTACTATTCTGCTGCTCTTTTGCCTCCATCCTATCCTTTTTCATTTCCTTGTTGGCTGAAGGGGACACGGGAGGAAGTTGTTGGACTGGGAGTCCCCTGTCCCCCACCCTGATCCATCTTGTTTTTCCTTCCAGCTGCAGGCACTGCTGTTCCTTGTCTTCTCTGCCCAGAACAGCACAAATTCTTTGGTCTCATAATGACAATTAGGCTGTCAGAGAACAGTTTAAAAATACCTAAAGCCAAGAGACTCTTTCCAACCTGCCATCAGGAAGAGTAAGGGCAGCAATGTTTTACTGCTGTGCTGTCTGAAGGAAATACAGCTTTCAGTCTATTGTGTTCATGATAGGTGTGGGATAACATATGGCTGTATCCTACTCTTAATAGGATTTCTCTTGTTTGTCCATTAGAATGAAACATGTTCTGTGAAGTGTTGGAATATTTTTGATATTTGGCTTGTGGCTGGTAAGGGGGTGGATCATGTGTTAGTGCTGAGAGAGCTGGGAAAATACTGCAAAACCCCCCAGTTCTTTTTCATGCATGGAAGTATGTAAATGTTTCTGATCATAATATTTTTAAACTTACTCATTTAAACATTTACTTGGATATTGGGGCAATAATTTTGATGAAGGGTGAATTTCAAAGGCACAGGAATAAGTATTGGCGAAAGAAATTGCCCTCTGAAGTCAGTCAGAGTCCTTCCTCTAGGCAGGGAGCACAGGGCATATCCAGGGCTATGGAACTGCTGATCCAGAGGGATCCTCATGGCTGTGCTGCCCTGTGGCTGCTCCTGGTAGGACCAAGCCCACCCACCCACCTCAGCCAGGTCTGCTTTGGTCCCCAAACGCTGCAGAGAGATTGAATGGGTGAAGTTCCCTGCCTTGCATTTTTCCAGCATCACAAAGAAAGGAGAAAATGGTCCCATTTGGGCTCGAACCCTGCAACTCTTTGCATTGTTCACAATTTCTGTGCAATTTTTAAAGAATTGTCATGTGCAGAAGCTGCAGCTTCTGAACGGAAAAAGAACCCAAATGCGTAGCATAAAATCATCTCTAATGAACTCTTATTCATATAATTCAAATCCTCTGTTATTTATAGAGTGCTGTGAGAGCATCCAGCTCCTCACAAACATGAAACAAGCCCTGAGCTGCATATAAATCACAGGGAGAGATCCTGTCAAGCCTCACTTTGTGGGTAAGAGAGGGATCAGCAATGCCTGATGATTTAAGGGCTGGCCTGACCTCCAGGGTGGGTGAGAGCCAACCCACCAGCACATGCTGGGAAGATTTTAGGAGAAACCCAGTGACCTTCCTTGATGCATCCTGTGGTGGCTGCTATCTCCCATGGGGGATGAGAGCCATGGCAGCTCCCATGGGATGCTTGTTTGGTTTGAAAAACAAGTGTTTGCTTCTGGTTTTCCACCCAGGAGCAGTGTGATGCTGCACCACTGGTCTGCACTGGGAAGTGCTGGGTGCCCACTGGTGCTGGGACGGGTGTGGGCGCGGCGGCAGCACTGGGCATGGTGCAGGAGGGAGCCCTGGATGGGCCATTCGGGGGGGGCTGTGCCTGTCAACAGGCTCCTGGGCTCACTCCCACCCCGCTGTCATGTCTGTAAAGGGCTCTTTGCTCCTTAGAAGGAAGATGCAAAGCAGGTAAAAATACATCACATGGGCCTCTTGAGGCTCAGACCCCGAGAGGATATCCCTGGCACCTTCTGCAGCCAGCAATCAAACCCAAACCCTTTCTTTCCGTCTCTTTGCTATTGCCTTCTCCATTTCTGAAGCTCTTTCCATCTGTCACAGACCAAATGTACTCCTGGCGTACCTGACTCTGCCCCTCACACCCCTCATTTCCACCTCCAGCACCTCTTTGCTCTCAGCATCCCCAAAACTGAACCCTACAACCATTCCACGGGGTTTCAACACAGCAAAAAAAAAAAAAAAAAAAAAAAAAGGAAACC
>JAWWEU010000076.1:4974858-5000951 GCA_035583155.1 Acropternis orthonyx | reverse complement strand
TTCCAGTTTCACTTTTTTTCCTTCCCTCCTTTTCGCTGGGACCATGTGGGTTTTGGGGTGGGGCTTGGCATTTTGCCAAGGTCAAAAACAAAACAATTTTTTTGGTGTTTCTGCCTGGTTAGATCAGGGACCTTGGCAGGTTTCCAAGGAGTTTGGATGCCTTCCTGGAGATTGTTTATATAAATATACCTAGCTATCAGTTTTGTTTTCAGAACATCTTGAAACATAAACATAACAAATGGTACATACAAATATAAAAGAAAAACCAACAATAACTTTATCCCAAGCTGCCCTCCTAACAACACACAGATTCCAACACTCAGACTCACAGAAAAACACCCCAAAAGACATTTCCCAGGAAGAACACCCAGTAAGGAGAGGGAAAGAGCAACCCCAAACAAAAATATATTGACTTCCCAAAGATCAAAGCTGCTCAAGGGAACAGCGAGGCCTATTGCTCTTGGAGCTGCACAGCGTGCCTCCTCACCCCACTGCCACGAGGAGGAAGAGAAGGGAAGGAACACCTCCTCCACTGTTTTTATACTTGACTTGACGTCAGATGATATGAAATACCTCATTGGTTACTGTTTTGGTTTTGACCTTGGCAAAATGCCAAGCCCCATCCCAAAACCCACATGGTCCCAGCGAAAAGGAGGGACGGAAAAAAAGTGAAACTGGAAAAACTTATATATAAATTTACACAAATTTACAACACATATATTTACAAATATAAAAGAAAAACCAACAATAACTTTACCCCAAGCTGCCCTCCTAACAACACACAGATTCCAACACCCAGACTCACAGAAAAACATCCCAAAAGACGCTTCCTGGGAAGAACACCCAGCAAGGAGAGGGAAAGAGCAACCCCAAACAAAAAGGTATTGACTTCGCAAAGACCAAAGCTGCTCAAGGGAACAGCGAGGCCTATCGCTCTCGAAGCTGCACAGCGTGCCTCCTCACCCCACTGAAATGAGGAGGAAGAGAAGGGAGGGAACAGCTCCTCCACTGTTTTTATACTTGACTTGACATCAGATGATATGAAATACTTCGTTGGTTACTTAACTTAGGTGATACCTGTCCCTCTGAATCTACGGAAAGCCCCCATAGCCACAAAACTAAGGCCTGCTGAATTTGACTTTGGGCCTAACTGAACTAAAGCCTTAATGTGAGTTTTTTTGAGTTTATCAAACCCATCACATTAGCTCAGCAGAAAAATGCCGTAAGTCAGGGAAAGTCTATCAAACTTCCAGCATAAACCAAAAGCATAGTTCAAATCTGTTAATAATCCCATAATTTTAAGCAATTCAGTTTGACCAAGAACAAACCTCATTGCTCCTTTTTCTTTTCTTAGGATGCCTATTAATTATGTTAAACTGAGTTAATTCTTATCCTGTGACTGTATATAGATAGCTAGTACCACCTTTTCAAACTGTGTTACTTGTGTGAAATGGAGAAAAGAGACCCTTAATTTTTAAAAAGCAGTGCTTTCCCTACCAGTTGCATCTCACTGAAACTGAAAGAGCATTCATTATTATAATCATGTTCTGCTTGAATTTTTCAGACAACTATGATTATAACAACACAGCTTTTATTTTCCTTTAAACTATAAATTTCATAAAGTCATATACAATGGCTGGCACAAAAAATATCAAAATTTTCCTTTTACTTTCTCTTTCTGAAAACATTTTAGTTCATCAGAAAATGGAAAAGGATAGCATATTTTCTTGAAATCTTGCACTGTGCTTTGAAAACTGAAGTTCTTTTGAGAAAATGGGTTTCATAATGGAAATACCACTTTACCTTGGATGGTTTTTTTTCCATCTCTGCCAAACCAAAGTCAAAGGTTTTATAAGTTATGTTTCATATTTTGGTGTATAGTTAGTTAATGGTGTACCTTTCCAGATTTTAAAAAAAAATATCATTTTGGTCTAGTTTTGGATAACCATGATTCCCAGCAGAGCAAGTTACTTAGCAAATTCTTTCAGATGGAAACCCATGGGACACGTCCAGCAGAGAAGCAATTAGTGGGACCTCTGGCTGTGGCTGCAAAGAAAGAGACAACAGCAATCCCAAGGCAGTTGCAGCAGTTAAGAGACAGAGGACAGTCTGGTGTATCAGTGTTTCATGCACCTGCATTTCAGTGACATCTGGCTGATCAGTTTGTCCACAACACATGAGTTCAATCTGCTTAGAAACTTCGACTCTAACAAAGCCATGGTGTCAATCTCACTACAGGAGCTGTACTTAATTCTGTACCACCTGGAACATCCAGTTTTATTTCAGTGAATGTAATAAATGAAATGCAATACCACACAATGCTGTTTATCTTTTGCTTGCTTTTAAATCTCTCCTTCCTTTTTCAATAGTTTGTTAGGCATCAGAACTTACACTTGTAACTGTCCTTTCTTTTATTCTTTGTGAGGAATCAAAGTGATCATGGAAATGAACTGACACAAAAATATGTGAAAGGAGAAACTATGTAACTGAGAATCAAAAAATAAAATTGAGGACAATAGAAAGCCTAACCTGCAAAGAGTAGACTAGACTAGACTAGAATAGACTTGACTAAAACAGTTCGGTTGGAAGGACCTACAGTGATCATCCTGTCCAACTGCCTGATTGCTTCATGGCTGACCAAAAGTTAAAGAATGTTATTAAGGGCATTGTTCAAATGCCTCTTAAACTCTGACAGCCTTGGGGCATTGTCCACTTATCTAGGAAGACTGTTCCAGCATCTGACCACCCTCTCAGTAAGGAAGTGCTTTCTAATGCCAAGTCTAAATGTCCAAACCTCCCCTGATGCAACTTTGAGCCATTACCACACCTGCTATCACTGAATCCCAGGCAGAAGAGCTCAGCACCTCCCTCCCAACTTTTCCTCCTCAGGAAGCTATAGAGAACAATGAGGTTGCCTGTCAGCCTCCTTGTCTCTAAATGACACAAACCCAGAGTTCTCTGTAGCTTTTCATAGGACATGCCTTTCATCATTGTCACCAATTTTGTTGCCTTCTTCATTGCATAACAAACATGATCTTATTTTGTTTAAGTTCATATATCTTCCTTTGATCATTATGGGATTCTGTCTGCACTTCATACAAAAAAAAAAAAAAAAAAAAAAAAGGAAACCACCCATCCCCGGGCAATTTTTTTGTCCCAGGAAAAGCTGTTGAGTAGGGGCTGAGGAAACAAGAAGAATAGCAGCCCTATTGGTGTCGTCTTCAGAGAGGAACTGGGTTCTCACTGTGTCAACAGCACTTGGCGTGAAAGTGGCCGTTGTTTGGTGAGACACTGCTCCTTTCACTGCTGGTCACTGCTCTCCCTGCCAGCTGCTGCGAGCCGGGTGCTGTTTTGACGGACAGAGCGAGTGCAATGCCGGCAGTTGTTTGGATTTCCAGCCAGTTGCAGGCGTCGCTCCCGAGGCCCCAGCGCTGCAGGGCTGGGCAATAATTATTTACAGGATTTGGTAACAGAACCATAAAACACACAGAGGTTTGGGGTGGAAGGGACCTTAGCACGTTTCAACCCCCCTGACCTGGCTGTTCCACCCCTCCCAGACCAGGTTGCTCCAAGCCTCATCCAGTTTTCCCTTGAGCAATTCCAGGGTGTCCACAACCTCTCTGGGCAACCAGTGCCTCACCACCCTCACAGTAAAGAATTTCATCCATACACAGTGTGTGAGAGCCAGTGCAGGAGGATTGCAGTGTGGCATCAGGACAGGGGATGTGTGATGGGTTTGATAAATCCCAACAGGATGCAAACCTACTGCGCCCATTGGAGGTGGCAAAGAGAAGGCTTGTAAAGGTTAAAGTGGTTAAAAATGTTAAAAATTTATTCACTGTTGTCAAGCAGTGACCTGTGGTTAAAGCTTGGTGTCGTTTTGGAGCCTTTGGGGTTTCCAGCGCTGTTAAACAGGTCAGGACAGCGATGTAACTCAGCTTTGTGCATGTGCTTGAAGTGCAAGGAGGGGTTTGCAGCACTGTTTGGGGTTGTTCCCTCCTGAACTTCCCGCTCTGGCAACTTTGCCAGGGTTGGGAATCCCCTGGTGGGTCATGCCATGGTCCTGGTAGGGCTCAGGGTGGCCAAGGAGGAGCAAGCAGTGAAATACCCACCTAGACTAAACAAGCTGACAAAATCCCAAATGAACTTTTATTCCCTGCCAGCTCCCCTCCCTGAAGCAGCTTCCCCTGGGGGAAGTGTGAGATAGGAAACTGTAAATCAGGGAGGAGGGAACAGCTCTGGGCCGTGGGAGCATTTCTGGGCAGGGAGGTCGGGGGGGTCCTGGCGAGCCGGCGCCGGCAGTGGGAGCCCGGCTGGGGCTCTGTGTGCTCCTGATTCACCCCAAGGGACAGGGTGACTTCATGTCTCAGTCTCCAATATTTCCTATTCTTGGAGACTGGCACACAAATTCATTTAAGGCAGCGAATAGCTGTTGTGTTACGTGACTCCAGCTGGCAGAGCAGGACCTGGAGCTGCCCTGGTTTTGCTGGTGAGCCGTGTGAGAGGAGCCCTGAGCCGTGTGTTTGCTTCCCTTGCAGGTATCCCGGGTGCCCGTGGAGTCCTGCGAGCAGTACACGACCTGCGGGGAGTGCCTGAGCTCGGGAGATCCCCACTGTGGCTGGTGCTCCCTCCACCACATGTAAGTCCAGCCTTGACCGCTTCGTAATGATCAAAGCAGCTTCCAAAGCTACCAAGCACCTCCCATGCTGAATGAATTAGGGTGAAGTTCCTTAAATCCATTTCCCCCTTCTTTGGGCATTCCCTGCATTGCAGCGTGAACACCATTGGAAATCCCTGAGCTCCTGTGGAGAGGTAAAGGAAAATAAGCTCCTGCTTGGAGCTGCATGGAGAGGGTGATGTGGACACGGTGGAAAACCAGAATGTAAACTGGTGGGAAAGGAGGCCTCGTGTTTTTGCACTTTCCTGCTTGCCCAAGCCGCAAATCCTAAGGAATGAGGAATTTTTAAAAGGCAACAGTAGAATCAATTATATGAGTGGGCCTTGCTTTCAACGAGGTTACAGCATCAGAGCAGAGCACTGAGCCCGTTGAAATGCATCAGGAAGAGATATTTAAATGCTGCAAGGAAAGGTCAGAGGGCCGGTGCTCCATCCATTCCCGGTGGGAGCCAGGAGCGCGGGGCTGGGGGCTGGCAGCCCCCCACGGGCATCACCAGGCACAAAGGGCTGAGGGTGGTTTTTATTTCAGGGGAGCTCCAGGAAATGCTCTCTGCATTCAGGAGGTGTCCGTGTCCTTCCTTTCCCTCCCCTGCCATAATAACGAGCACTTCCTAAGGCGGAAGGGAGACCACCAGGATTGGGGGAGGAGGGGAAAGCCTCGAGAAGGCTGGAGGAGAGGAATAGAAATCCCTCCGGCCGGGTGCCAGCTTGCAGAGCAGCCCTGCTAAATGCATGGAAAGCCTGGAAATGGGGGGAGGCAGAGTTCAGGGACCCACACAGCAGCACTTGGCCACTTGCCTGAGGAGCAGGTGCTGGAGGGGAGCAGGGAACACCAGGCTCCTGAGCAAATCCGGCCTGGATTTGGCACCTGTGACCCTTGGGGTGCAAACCAGCTCCCCACAGCTTCTTTGGCTTATTGCCCACGCTTGGGGAGGTGCAGGAGAACCAGCTCAGTCCCTGGCCCTGAGCATCCCTCCAGCTCCACACAGGCAGGGGCTGAGGGCAGCAGCAGAGCCCCGAGCATCCCACCAGCAGCACCCCAGGGCACCCTGGGCATCATTTGGGGTTTTTTCTAGCTTTTTCCTTTCCAAACAAGCCTGTCCAGCCCTACAGCTGAGCCACCCTATGTGCAGTTGTGTCTGAAAGTCTTTACTAGCACAGCTGCTTTGTCAGAAGGAGTGATTTGCAACCCTGGGGATTCCCATCCCTTTGGCTCTTCCCTGTGTGCCTTTCCAGAGGCTGGGAGAGCTGTGCAGCATGGGGAGGGGATGGTGCATTCAGTACCTGGGCAGGGGTGTTCATGGTGCTGCTCCTCAGCCTCCTGCAGCAGCTCCTCTGCAAGGATCACCGAGCACTTTCCTAATGCTAATGAACTGAATCTTCGTAAGCCACCTGGGAAGCAGGTAAAGGTTGTTATCTTCATTTTGCAGAGAGAAAACCCTAAGTGTCAGGAGGAGAGAAAAGTGTCATTTCCTCTGCCCTTTTGGCCATGACATTTCAGCATGAAACTATTCCCAACAAGGGTTTCTTCCCTGGTGGTGTTTCTCAGCTCTCCCTTCAAGCATCTGCACCTTGGAGCAACGATCATTTCTTAGCTTTTGTTTTAACCTGTAAATAATTGAGTTTATCTTGCTGTTTCTGAAGCCTCTGTCATATTTATTTGGAGGCCCCAAGCGGTGGAATGTTTGTATTTAATTTGTCGTCTCTCCCCTCTAATTCTTACACATTCCTCCAGCTGGACCAGCTGGTCAGTGGAAGAATGGTGGGTAAGGGTGTGATGCTCAAGCTGTGCTTTCTGAAAGATGGCTAAAAGGAGGGTGTGTTACAAGGATGGGAGGGCAGAAGAGGAGATGCTTTTGTCCTTGAAAGAGCAAGCAAGTAGCTGGTGGCCTGAGCAAGTGTGGGGCTGGTAAACACCAGCACTGAATGTCTGTTGGGGATTGAAATCCAAATGTTTCTCCCCTCTGCTTGTTGTGGGGTTTTGCTCCTGGGGTTTGTGGTTTGTGTCCTGGGGGTACCAAGGCACCCAGGCAGCTCAGGGTGCCTGTGAGGAGGAGCAGGGCAGGCCAACCCCCATGGCAGCTCCTCTCTGCACCCTTGGAATCCACATTTGCCGTTGCTGAGGTTTAGCTGAGAGCGTGGACATGCAGGTTCTGAGGTAGCAGGGAGCCTGGAAAACAATCAGAATTTTAAATGATGTGTTGGATGCCTGAGCAAGTATGGATGGACATGAGAGAGATGGGCAGAACACCATCCCATTCCAGGAGGCATCAGGCAGTGTGTCCTGCCTTCCACACCACCAGCCAGAGAGGAAGGAAATAATGGAATAGTAAGGAATAAAGGAAAAGTAAAAGGATCTGGGTTGTCCTGGGCTGTTCCATTATCCCGTATTACATACAGCTTTCCTTTTGTGCTCATTGTGTGGTGCTGTCTCTGAGAGGCTTGAGCCAGGCTTTGTGGCACAGGGGGTGTTGGCACACCTGGAATTTAAGGGTAATGCTGATGGATGAGCTATGGGTGAGGGTGAAATCAGTGAGCTCTGAAGCAGGAGCTGGTCATGCTGGAGGCTCTAGTAATGAACCTGAACCAGGAGGTGCCTAAAGCAGATTGTTGACTCCCAAAAACTAGTGGTTGATGGGGTGGTGGCCACAGGCAGTGCATGCCTTGCACTGGGATTTGAGAAATTTTGGCTGCAGGACATTTGAGAAGGTGCTAAAAACCAGCAGGATGGGAAAGGTGCCTGTTCTTCTGCAGAACAAACCTTCTTCTCACCTGGGGGTCCCTGGGGCAGCAGGCCATGACTGAGCAGCCCATTCCTGCCTGGAGCCTCTGCTTATGCCCTCCCTGCCAGGGTTTGCTTCCCATGCAAGTTCATCCTCTGCATGGAGAGCAGATCCTTTGCTCTTCCTCTCCTACAAGCAGCCAGTGCTCTTTGGGAGTGATCAGAGGCCTCAAGGAGATTGTTAAAGAGTCTCTCCAGCCCAGTGGGATCTGAAACCTGCAAGACTTCGATGCGCTGCTCTCTGCAAGTGTGTTATTGTCTACAGACCTATTTATCTCTGTTAGGGCTGTTGCCATAAATAGTATGATAAAAAAGAGCCATTCCAGTGAGTCAATGAGATAAAGGCTCCAGTCAAGAGCTCACTTTAAAGCTATCTTAGAGATTCACTTAAACCTCGATAATTCTTCCTTTGGCAGCATTCATATTTAGCTCCATTATACTCCAAAGGAAAATATACAAAAAGTGAGAGGATGAGGAGAGCAGCACCAGCTCTCAGATCCCAGTGTTTGCCAGGGATCACACAGGTAGTTTGGAAAGGGAAAGTGGAAACTTCACTTAATCTAAAGCAAACAGCCTCACAAGGAGCATGGTGGTCCCACTGTTTCATAGAATCACAGAATCCCACAATGGTTTGGGTTGGAAGGGACTGTAAAGCCCATCTTGTTCCATTCCCACTGCCATGGGCAGGGACACCTTCCACTAGCTCAGGTTGCTCCAAACCCCACCCAACGTGACCAGGGATGGGGCAGCCACAGCTTCTCTGTGAATAATGATCCTGGTCCAGAGCCTGGTTTTGCCAGGCACTTGTCCGTGGTCAGAGCTCCATGGCAAAATCCAGTCTCTGCGTGGGCAGGAGGTGTTTCTGCTGAGGTGTTTGTGTGTCTGGGACTGCTGGAGCTGCTCCACAGGGAGCCAGGAAAACAAGCAGTGTGACAGCATCACCTTGTTAATTCAGGTACCACATACGCTCCAGAAACTGTCAGAGGGAACTTTCTGGTGCCAGCTGGGACTAGGACAGCAGCTTGACCTGCTGGTCTCTGTGAAATTGGGTCCAAGATCAGTAGTGAGTGAAAAGTGACAAAGTTTGCTGATGGCTTTTTAACACCATTAACACCAAAATACAAGTATGTCATCTGCACCCAAGGAGAGGGGTTGGAAGAAACAGATTTTCCCCAGGTGACATAAAATAGTAAATCATGGAGGGATGCCAGTGCTGCAGCCTCAGATATCTGGTTTGAAACACTCATAATTCTTCCTTAGTTTCCCAGTGGGTTCTCCGCTGGAAGCAACTGAATTTCACTCTACTCCAAGGACACCTGCAATAGAAAAACAGGGATAACGAGCCATCCTGGAGCACACAGCATGCTAGGAGCAGTCCTACTAAGTCTGGCATGCTCAGGGGCTTGCATTCCTGCTGGTGGGAATGGGAGAGAGCTGGGAGCTTAAGGCATGAAAACCAGCCAAGCACCGCTGGCAGCAGCTGGAAAGTCCCATTCCTGGCTGTGTCTCACCCCTCAGCTCCAGGAGGAGATGATTAGTGAACTCTGTGGTTTTGCTTTACTCAGAATAGAGGCACCATCTTGTTACTGCCTGTTACTGTTTTCTGGGTTAGTTTCTGTGCAGATGAGGAGTTTATGGGCTGCAGAATGCCTGGCTCACCCCACACTCCCAGCGCATGGGACTTGGAGCTCTGGACTGTGTCCCAGCACAGGCAGGACTGGGAACTGCTGATGACATACTTGTGGTTTGTCTTTCCTCTGCTGACAGAGTATTTCCAGTGCCCTTTGGCCCTAACCTGGTGCCCCATACCTGGTCCTGGCGCAGAGCACCGCCAGGTCCCGGTGCAGAACACCTTTCCCAGGTGTTTTCCGTGCTCTGACAGGTGTGGTGTTTGGCAGGTGCTCCCCGAGGGACAGCTGTGAGCGAGCCCACGAGCCGTTCCGCTTCGCAGGCAGCATCAGCCAGTGCCTGAGCGTCACGGTGCAGCCCAGCAGCATCTCCGTGTCCGAGCACAGCCTCCCGGTAAGAGGGGAGGGGGGCACTTCCACAGGCACTTCCAGCACTTTCCACGTTCGCAGGGAACACTCCATTCTCCAGCCTTTCTCCCTTCCCGTTGGCACAAATGTTTTCTCATGAAGTCAGGCTCGCAGCGGGACTGGGGAGCAAAGGGGTCATCTGAGCGGGGGAAGAAGTGGGAGAGGGGGTGGCAGAAACAAATCCCCCTTCCCCTTGGGCCTCAGCTCACATTTCTCTTGGTCTGGTTTCATTAGCTGGTGAAAGGAAAGGCTTTGTTTCCCAACAAGCTCATCTGTGAGCTGTGCTCAGGGCTGGCTCTCCAAAGCATCCCAGCTGTTGCTCCCGGAGCTCCCCAGCACCCCGTGGCAGCTGGGTCCTGTCCTCACTGCCTCCCCTTCCCAGGATGCCCCTCCAACACTCCATGGGGAGATGGAGTGGGGCTGTTGGGAGTCACTCACCCCTCCAGGCAACTGTTTGCCATGGGGACAGTTCCCATCTGTGACGGGGACAGCGGGGACTTGCTCATTCCTGATGGCCAAGGGCAGGGTGGTCTCTGCTGTTCATTCCATGGGGCAGGGAGGTGATTTGAGCTCAGGGTTTTTGGGATAGTCACTGCTATTCTCATGCAGGAAAGGGAACACACTGCTGCTGCTTCACAGGCACTGGGGATGGCAATGCTTCTGTAGGGCAACCAGGGCACAAAAAGCTACAATTGCCACCACTCCTGACCTGCAGTGCCCAAAGGCTCAGCGAGGTGGTTTTATATCCATAAAGAGTCTGCTTCTTGGCTTTGTTTTTCCTCTTCCCCTTGTCATTAAGGGGCATCTGCCCACCTCCCGTGGGCAGGTGAGCAATTTAAGGGGGTTGTATGGAATGGGAAAACAGCAGGGACTGGAAATACAAAGGAAATTTGGGCAGATTTGCCTGCTAACTGCTCACGTCCCCACTGCAGCTCAGCCTGCTGGTGAGTGATGCCCCAGACCTGACAGCCGGCGTCACCTGCCTCTTTGGAAACCTGACGGAGGTGGAAGGGCAGGTTTCGGGCAGCCAAGTGGTGTGTATCTCACCACCAGCCAAAGACGTTCCTGCCATCCCTGTGGATCAAGGTAAGTTACTGACTTCTGGTGGTGTCTGTGCCACCAGACAGTGCTGCGTAGGCTTGGAAGGGTCTGCTGGGTGGAGCAGAGCCTTCGGGGCTGCTGCTGGGGGAAATTCATGCTCCTGTCAAAGACTACTGAAGCCAGGGAGCTAAATATGCTTCATCCTTTAGAAATGCATCCCACACAGGGAAGGGTAGACTGGGAGCAGGCCTGCCTTTACACCCTCCCTGCACTGCCAGACAGCTCCCAAGACAGGACTGGAGCTGTCTGTCCCCTCCAGGGTGGCTCACGAGTGGGCAGGGGCTCTCAGCCTTGCCAGCCTGGGTGATTCTGGAAAGCAGGAGCCCTCAAGTAGGTGGATGCAGTTTCAGTTTTTTGGTCTTGATCTTTGGGTTGTTTCTTCATTAATGTCACTGCTGTCATATCTTCTCTTCCCATAACCAAAATGCTGCTTGCTTAAAACTCATTTTCTCCTTGGCATCCTTCCAGGTGTCAACGGTGCTTCCCTGCTGATATCTTTGTATTTCTAAGGCATTATATGGAGCCTGAGAGTTGGTGAACACTGGGGGCCCAGAGGCCCACGGTAGCAGGGCTAGGATAGGCTTCCCCACAGCAACTCCAAAAGAGCAATCTGCTCTTAATTAACCCAGTGCTGAAGCTCCTGAAGAGCTTCTCTAATGCTTCCCTTATTTCCAGCAGTGTCTCCTGTTCTAGGAGATGACTGCAGGAGTTGGTGCACAGAAAAGCTGTAGATCCCCATCCCTGGAAGTGTTCAAGGCCAGGCTGGTTGGGGTTTGGAGCAACCTGTCATAGTGGAAGGTGACCCCGTGTCTGCTGTTGGTTCCATCATTCCTGCTGCCTCTGACGGGCTCTGGTTTGCCTCCCCAGACTGGTTCGGCGTGGTGCTCCAGCTGAAGTCGCAGGAGACGGGGAGGACGTTCGTCAGCACGGAGTTCAAGTTCTACAACTGCAGTGCCCACCAGCTGTGAGTGCTCCCTTCCCTCCCCCAGCCAGACAAAAAGGCTGAGAAAACTGGGTGCTGGGCTCCAGGACCAACAGTGTGGGGGTTATGAGAGTGCTTGGTTGAGCCACCAGACACGGGAGGTACAAGGGGAGCCCACCAATCCATGTCTGCTCCAATCTCTGGGTGCCTGTGGAGCTTTCTGTGCCTTCTGAGATGCAGGTGGAGTGAGCCTGGAACAACCTTAACCTGCTGGTGCCCCCAAGCTGCGCAATCCTGCAACTGTGAACTCGGAAACAACCTCGCAGGCAGCGGGGCGGGGGAGGCAGAGCAGAGGGGCTGGGGACGGGAGGCTGCAGGCAAGGGGGTGGGCTGCAGGTAAGGGGAGGGGGCTGCAGGGAGGGGGAGACAGGACAAGGTCAGGAAAAGGTGGGATGAGAGTAGAAGGTGGGATGAGGGCAGGAAAAGGTGGGCTGCAGGTATTGGGAGGTGGGCTGCAGAAAGGGAAAGGTGGCTGCAGGCAGAGAAGGGATGGGCTGCAGCCCAGGTATGTGTCAGGCACAGGGGGTTGCTCCATGGCGGGCTGGAGGGCTTGGTGCTGTCGAGGATCAAGGAAATATATCCCCCAGGGGCACATCTGCTGCTGGAAGGCAGCAGGCAGCTGGCTGGCCATAAAAACACATTTGCAGACCTGTAGCATTTATGGATTTCTTTCTGGAAACAAAGCAAGCTCTAAAGCACCAGAATGGACTGTGGGCAGGGCCTGCCAGCAGCTGGATGGAGAATGGCAGGGCTGCCCACAGGGCTGGGAGCACCTCCTGTGGCAGGGGCAGCTGCCAGCACTGCCCAGGAGCCTGGCCTGCTGCTGGAGTCACCAAGCGCCAGTGCAGGGTCATTCCCAACCTTTCCGTGCTGGATTTGAAGCCTCAAGCTACATGGCCTTTCGAGCTGCACTTGGAAGAGGGTTTGTGTGCTGATGGGCTTGGCTGCCCTGTGGTTTTTCTAGGCATGCATTCATTTTGTATTTTAATTTTGTTGTGAGCCATAGCACAGAGCAGAGGTGCCGGGCTGACAGGAGCCCTGTGAGTCCTTCAGTCCCGCCATGGTGCCTGTGGGGGTCTCTATCCATAATCCCAAGGATTTCTGCCTCCTGCTGTGCTACCCCTCATGCACAACTGTGTCCTAAGGTCCTTGTCCTTCAGTTAGGCTGTGCAGCACCAGCCTCTGCTCTGCTTCCAGCACTTGCAGTCCCTCTAGGCTCCTCTGCATTCTCCTGGGTTGGAATTTGCATGAGGAATGGCATTCCAGGGACCCCTATTTTCACTGAGGAGCTGAGGTTTGAATCAGCAGAGGCAAGACATCCTTCCTGGCCTGTCCTTTGGCTTCATCTGGCCATGCCTTTCTCCCAGCTTGTGTTTGGAGATAAAGTGCTTACAGGGTGGTAAATTCTGCAGCACTTACATCACACCAGACTTGTTATCAGGGAGTTCAACAAGGGCACAAGCCATCCTGGCAGGGATGATTCACAGCATGCAAAAAGGAGGCAGGAACACAGGGCTCAGCCAATGGAGAGGAGACATCTATTGATCCTGAGGCTCTTTATTGCAGTGGGGAGGGTGTCTGGGGAGCAGCAGAGCCCTTTGGGGCTGTGTGGCAGCAAGGGTGGCTGTGGTTCGGAAGGATGTACCACCAGAAGGTGGCATTAGGGAAAGAGGGGAAGGAGAGGACTGGGGATGGACAGGAACATGCTGCTTTTGCAGACTGGTCCTGTGAACCCTCCCATGCTGGATCCAGCTGGTGGGAACCCACAGGCTGAGGTGGTTCAATGCTCAGGTGTATGGATTCTCTGTCCCCAGGGAGCTGCAGGTGGGTCAGGGAACCTTCTCTCTTACGTGTCTTTTAATAAGGACTAGATGAGTTGGAGAGATGCACTTTCTGAAGCAAAAGAGAGACAGTGGTTCTTAACAAAGCTGGATCAAGATGAAAGCAAAGGTGGTGGTGATGTGGTGTAGGTCTGGGAGCTCAGGATCCTGCCGGGAGCCCCTTGTCCCACTGCCAGGGCTGGGCAGAGCTGAAAGCAGCAGCCAGAAAACCACAGAAACCTTGGAACAGTGAGAGGTGCCAAACCAAAGCATTGGCCCGGGTGGTCAGAGAGATCCTCCTCCTTCAGGGGGAAAGCAGAGAGCCCCACCAGTCCCAGATGGGAATCCTGGACAACAGTGCCAGGCCAGGTGAGGGCAGGTGGGCAAAGAGCTGCAGACCCAAACAGAGACAGAAATGGGTCAGACAAATGAGTAATTAAATAAGCTTTCAGCACTTGATGTTCTCCCCCAGATTTGCCTGTGCATGATTAGAATAAGCTTCCTTAGCTATTAAGGTCACTATGAATGCATCAGAAGGAGAACACAATTGAGTTATTAAAACCCACTCTCGTGGCAGCAGCTCACAAGAGGCATTGCCCTGGTCGCTGTGCCCAGCTGGCAAGAGAGCCACTGAGATCTGTTTTCCTCCTTTCCCAGAGTTTCCTGCTTAAAGCCACACTCCCACTTCCCTGGGGATGCTCCTCTGTCTGCACTGACCCTGGGCTTGCTCCAGCCCATCCCTGCCCTGGGCAGTGCCCACTCCAGGCAGCACCACAGTCTCTGGAGCCACAGGTTACGACACAGAGCTGAATCCCATGGGCATAGCTCATACTTCTGTCACCAAAACGCTGCCACGTGGCACGGAGGGGTGGCCTCGGAGATGGAGGAGGTGGCTGCTGTAAGTATTAGCAGCTGTCACAGATCATGCCTCTATCTGGCAGCAGTTAGTGGGGAACAAAACCCACCCAGCAGTTTGCTGGCAGCTGGGCCCTCTGGGTCTGAAAAGGGTCTGTGTTCTTTCAAAAACATTTCATAAACAGTTTATTTTTTTCCCTACATGAATCAAAAGGGCCTGCTGGACTCTTTGCACTCCAAGGCCAAGCAGAAGTGTTGCCGTTGACTTGAAGCATTCCTGACTTCTAAAACAACCGATCCCATTTTTGCCAGGCTTGCCTTGTTTTCCACTTTCTAGAAACTAAAACTCAAGCCTGTTGTCTGTGCAATGTTGTGCTTTATTCTTGGCAAATCCAATGATGTGCAAGAAATCCCAGCTTGCATTTTATTACAGAATGAATTGTGAGGTTGCCTAAAGACACTTCGGAGTGTGTGTTTTCCTAAACTCGTTTGTTATTTTTTATTGTATCAAAACATCCCTCCAAAGAAATTATTCTCCCATGAAGAACCCTGAGATGGACTTCTGGCAAGGCCTGCCTATAAGCACACAGACCTCCCAAGGGGATAACCTCTGTGCTAAGCTCTCCTTTCTCCCCCAGGTGCCTGTCCTGTGTGAACAGCACGTTCCGCTGCCACTGGTGCAAGTACAGGAACCTCTGCACCCACGACCCCACCACGTGCTCCTTTCAGGAGGGAAGGATCAACGTCTCTGAGGTACCAGACTGGGATTTCATCCCTTTATTCTTTGCTTTTCTATGGCACAAGTAGCACAACCGATGCTCCTGTGAGGTTTTTTTGACTTTCCATGTGTCTCTTTTGGCATCAAGTAGTGCAAATGCAGCTTTAAAGGAGCGTAGCAGGAGACTGTCAGTCTTGTGATGTTCTTCAGCTGAACAGCAAAGCTGACCCCACCTCTGCTGTGTGGGAATGCCCAGGTTCATTAGTAACAGTAATTACTGTAGTGCTTTCCTTCAGGGGTCTCAAAGCCTCCTCAAAACCCAGCACCTTTCAGCAGCTCTGTTTGTGTGCAGGGGTGTGTTTTGCCTGCTGGCCAGCAGCAGCTCTTGGTGGGGCTGTTCAATGGGTTGTGTTGGCAGGTCTGGAATTGATGGCAGGAGCCTGACTGTAAACTGATTAACAAGGGAATTACCAACATGCACAGCCCCAGAATCTGGAAAAGAGAATTCATTCGGGTTCCAGGCTGTGGACCAGGAGCCATCTCTCTTAGCAGCTCATAAAAGGTGTGAGGCTCAAATCCAAAAATGCTTTTAACAGTCTGAAGAGACTCAGCCCATTAATGGCTCTACCAGCTCTTCTGTGTGTCCCAGGGCAGAGGGATCCGTGGAGGAAAGGGGTTTGTTAGCACAAATTCCTGATTGAACATCACCACTAACCCCTTGGTCTGGGGTTCCTCCCTACTTCATGTTCCTGAAGTCCAGAGCAGCTACAGCCTCTGATGCTTGGCAGGATCCTGGTCTTTGCCCTTACATGTATCTTTGTAGCACCTGAAATGAATGCAGGTACTAAAGCTGCAAGGGGAAAATGGTTTAAAAGGTGCTTTGAAAATCCTGAGTGTGTTGGAAAGTGGGAAAGGCAGCAGTGAGGATACCTACAAATATCAGAAAAAGAAAGGAGAGGAAGGTGTGCCAGCATCAGGACCAACCCTTATCAGTGAGTAATGGAGATTGAGAAAAGCAGAAGAGATCAATCAGTGGAGTAGACACTGCATTGTTAAAAAAGAATTGACCGGGTTGCTGCTAAACCAATAGTAAACTTAACTCATGGGTCCCCCTGATTAAAATGCTGCAGGAGATAAGGAGGCACAAGGCAAGAGACTTTTATGAACTGCTTTTGTAAATACCTCAGTGGGAATCTGCAAGATCCAAGGGATGGGCAGCATGGCTGGGAACAGGCACTGCTGCCAGCATGGGATTGGAATGAATGCCCAAGGACAAACCAAAAGCCTTCTCAATCCAGTTCAAAGTCAAGAAACTTCCTTTCAAGAGAAAGAAATTCCTTTGCTTCTCTTCCTCTTGAGTGATGTGGGGGTTTTTCTCCTTCACACTCAAAGCATCACTGCCTTCCCAGGCTTCACAATTGTAGTTCTCCTTTCTGTAGGTCTTCAACCCCATGATCTCAGAAGTGTTTGACAAGTCCCTGGTAAAGTAGGACAATCCCATTATCTCTGTTTTTCTCCTGGGAGCGCACAGGACTTGCCTGAGGGGAGGGAGTGGAGGAGCTGGTCTCTGCCAGTTCCTGCTGGGATCACAGGACTGTCGTCTCTCCGAAGAACTTCCTCTGTTGTCTTCATCTCATAGAGGTTGTTTCTTACTGGGGGATGTTTTGTGATATCTGACACCTTCCTGAGGTTTACTTTTGATAAGGGCTGATGATAACGATACAGACACTCCACTGTTCATCCTGACTTCTCCAGACCTCTGAACGCAGGCAGAACCAGCCACGCAAATAAATTTGTTTGCTTATTTAAGGCCGATGGATCACACACAGCACAGTGCTAATGCCTTTATTAGGGGCACTTCATTCGCTCTGGCTACTACAGACGTGAAATAAACGCCTCATAAAGCGTTTCCTCTCCTAAAACAATTCAGATCACGATGTTCTCATTGTGTCATGGCCTGATGTATTAGGAAATTGTTTGTGCTTACCATCACTCCCTTCCCAGTGGTGTTTGGAGCTGGCGATCACCGTGGCAGTGCCTCAGCCCAGAGCCTGCTGCCCTACTTACACTCCCATGTGCCTCCCCTTTTGTAAGAGTTACACACGTGTTCACACGGGCTTGGAAATCTTCTCGTGCCTTTATATTTAATTGAAGGGAAAATATCTTGAATATTCCCTTTTACTCCTGGCCCATCAGAATTTGTGTCCCAGTGGGATTCCGTGTGTAACAAGCTCCCTTTGATGCTCTTAGGAGTTGTCTGTCTTGAGGAGGAAAAAGAGCTCAAAGCCTCTGCCACTTCACAAGGTGATGGGGGAGAGAAGGCCCTTCTTCATGAGCTGTGCACTTGCTCCTTGCAATCTTCTGGCTGTACTGACTGAGCTAAATGCTGCTTTTTTGCCCTGCTTTCCATGAAAATACAGCTTAGAGGGTTTTTCCATCCCTCCACCTGCTCTGTCAGGAGGAAATGTTTACTCAGTTCTAAGGGCAAAGCTCAGGGGCACATGTGGAGGATGCAGAGGACAACCCAGAACGTGGGTTGGTGCTTTGCCCTGGCCTGTGAAGCCATCAGTGATAACCAGGGACATTGGTGAGACACTGGGCAAGGTGCCCCTGGACTTCCAGATCCCTGCTTTGCATCATACTGTTGTATTTGGAAAAGGGAAAACGTGGAAAACATGGTTTTGGTGTCATGGATAGATAAACACAGAGCCCTTCACAGCCTTTGCAGCAGAGGGATCTGCCAGGGCAAAGCTGGCTGCTCCTGATATCCTCCATCTCCTGGGAAGTTTCTGACATGGGGTGAACCCAACTCTTCTGAAGTCTCCATTTCCAGGTAGCCTGTTCTTTAGGAGTTAATAATTAGATAAGCAACTGTTTTCTCAGCCTTTTCTCAGCCTCAGGCTTCATTTGTCAGCAGAATGTGCCTGCTTAGGCATTGCCATCCAGAGAGCCACGGGAAGGCAAAGGTGTGGGGGTGACTTGCTCCCACTAAAGCAGAGTTTCTCAAGTCTCATGGATGTGTGGCACGGATTGTCTCACTTTCCAGATCAGGCCAATGGTATCATTTTAATGTGTCTAAGGTGGTTGGGTTTGTGTGTGTGCAAAGCTATAAGATGTCTGTAAATGTTCAAAACTTTCAGATGAGGAGGATTGTAGATACATAAATATATCCTTACACCCTATCCCAGTGGAGAGCTAGAACCAAATAAATCCTATTAACTTCCCAGAAGGTGGGATCCCATTCCTCTTTGATGTCCACTGTATGCAGATAATTCCATTTCCACATGTGGGATGCTGATTTGGGGATGGAGCATTTCAGATTGTGGGAGTTTAGTGCTGAACCATATTTCAGCTCTGGTCTGATTCCTTTAATTTCCCATTGGTTTTAGAGCAATGCCTTTGCCCCTGGCTGTGCCCTTGGATGCTGAGTGCTGCTTGATGTGCCTTGAAGGAAATAACCCAAAATTAAGCCTTCCCCATGTCTGTCCTGACAATCCCAAGTGTTGAATACCTGTATGATATATACCTGTGATGAGCAGGAGGTAACTCAGAGCCACATCTCAGGTCACCAAAATCAGCAAAGGACTTCGCTGGGTCACACCTAACTTTGGAGAGATGAGTTTGCCTGAAATAGTAACAAAAAGCCTCAAATCAGCAAAATTAACTCATCTCTGAGCTTATTGACAATGCTTTTTTTCATCTGTAGCTTTATGGGGGGGGGTGACCTGCAGTGTTTGGTGTTTGGAGGGGAGAGAGCCACGCAGGGAAGAGCTCTGGAGGGCTGCAGGGAGCAGAGGAAAGTGTTCCCACCGTGCAAGGGAATTGCTCCTGTCCTCACCTCTGGTACACAAAGGGTTGTTTATGGGATGGGAATCAGCTCTCCAGCCTTCCATGGCTGTAAATATCACAAATTAATGGAGAAGACCCAGGTAACAGCACATGTGTTCAGCTCAGAGCTCAGCACTAGTGCTGTCGGGAAGGAATTCGGCAGGGAGAAAGCTTTGGCTCCAGCTGCCTTTCTTTCATGTCTGGTTTCTAAGGAGCAAGGTCTGCTCTCCTTTCCAGTGGCACAAATGAAGGATAATGTGTTTCCATGAGTGACAGGGCCTGTAATTTATATCATTGGGAACACAACTGTGAGCCAGGGCTTTACATTCACGTGCCAGATTCGTTTATGTTTAAAACTTTAAAATATGTGTAGCGAGTTAACATTTGTGGAGAGTTTGTGGGTTTTTTTAAGATGAAAAGTAGGAAAACAGTCTATTTTCTGCCATTTGGGCTAAATCCCGTAGTAAAAAGAATTGCCTGCGATTTCTAGGCATTTTTTTTCCAAATAAGAGCAAGAAGGTTTGACCTACTAAAACTGCTCAGTTAAACACAAATAATAACCATGGGTGCTCTGTTCTGCTCCAGAGACAGCTGCGTGTTGCGGGTCTTTAAGGTATTTATAGACCTCGGAATCTTTGAGGCTAAAAAGTGTTGGAGAAGCATAAAATGTCTTTGTAAATTGTGTGAGATGATACTTCATATAGGCAGAATATTCCCCGAGAGTCTGTGCCACTCATGCATCGGAGCCTTGTCTTTCTCCAGCAGAACTTCTGATTTGTGTTTATTCTGGCGTAGGGAAGTCAAGAAGGATAATGAGAGGATTCGGTGTGTTTGTTTAGCAAGAGGAGGCAATAATGGCCTTTCTAACTCACTTCAGGATTTACTTCTCATGAATTAAAAAACAAAGTAAACTGATTATGGAACAAATGGTATATTCCACTGGCTGCAGTCTCCCTTTTACTCGGTGTTTTCTGGATGTTTAGCTCTTCCCGGGGATGAAATGCAGAACGGAACACTCAGGCTGAGCCCAACAAACCAGGGATGCTCTTGTTATTTAGCACCACGAGGAACCTTGGCCACAGCCACACAGTTCTGATCCCAGCAGCAGGGCTGGTGCTGCTCACCACTTCCCAGTTCATCACAAATTTCCTGTGTGGGGAATAAGCATTGAAAGAGGCATTGTTAGAGCTGATGATACACCCCTAACAAAATAATTCATGTTGGCACTGGCTTTTAGATCAGGGGACAGGTAGAAGAGGTGTTGAATGGGCAAATGACCATGCCAGGCTGTTTTCCTGCAGCATCACCCCTCTCCAGCTCTGTGTGTGCAGTGCTGGGCCAGGGTGCTACTGCAGAGCACCCACGGGAGACCCAAACCCTCTCACACACTGTCTGTGGGAAGGGCTGAGTGTGCAGGGATGTGGGTGTGCAAGGGTTTGGATGTGCAGGGATTTGGGTGAGCAGGGGCAACGGGTGAATAGGGATTTGGGTGTGCAGGAGTTTAGGTGTGAAAGGATGTGAGTGTGCAAGGGTTTGGGTGTGCAGGGATTTGTGTGAGCAGGGGCAATGGGTGTGCAGGGATTTGAGTGTGCAGAGACGCAGGTGAGTGTCCATGTGGGTGTGCAGGGCTGTGGGTGTACATCACTGCAGCAGCAATTTCAAAAACAAATTACAAAAAAAACAAAGACCTGCAAGCTGGGCAGTGAGGCTGGATGGGAATGGCACAGAGAGGAACGAGAGGGGCTCCAACAAGGCGTGTGGTGCCCTCCACGAGCCCTGGCAGCTCCTGCGGCTTCACTCGCTCCTCTGATCGATTCAGCAGCCACTGCCCGCAGCAATGTGGCTCCCCACGAGCATCCTGGGTTTTCCATCTTCGTACGTAGCACTCCATCCCAAAATGTATATCCCTTATTAGTGTGATCACTGTAGCTGTCAGCCAGCACGGAGGGGCTGCCTCGCTCGGTGCTTCCCCAAGCTGCCTGCCTTGCCTTCACCGCAATCCCAGCGTGACATTTTTCTTCCACTGAAACCAAAGGGGAAAAAAAAAATAAATCTATTATGTCCCACTCATCTCTAATGATGGCAGAACAATTTTTTGCTACCAGGGTTTTCAGCACCAGAGAGCAGATCTGGAAATGTAAGTCCTCTCCCCTGTCTCTGAAGGCAGGAGCATTTCTTTAGCAGTCGCCTCACGGATGGCGCTGGCCAGGGAGGATAATGGTCCATAACATATTCATTATTTTCAGGACTGTGCACTGAGGTTCTCCCACTGGTGATGTGACTGGAGATTTTTTGTTTTCAGTCAGAATGGGATAAAAGATTCAGCAGCTCCAGGATGCTTTTCCTTCCAAACACGGGCGTTCCACAGCATTGGGGACCTCTTTGGAGTGGAGACGTTTGTCTCCTGTTGGTCCTTGATGGGACTTTGAGGTTAAATGCAAAACCTTAAATGCAGCCAGATATTGAGTGGAAGGTGGTACAGGCATGTGGTGCATAAGGAGGAGGAAGGAATGTGGGTGGAAAGTCAGCTTGGAAGAGGTGGCAGTGGATGGAAAATGCCAGGAATCCTAGGAGTTTGCTGGTGGTAGCACAGAGGCTGAGATGGGGGTAGTTTCCACAGCACCAAGGTGGCTGGGAACCAGGTTATGCCCTTCCAGCCTGTAAACCACTCCAGTGCAGAAAAGGGCTTTTCTTCCCACCCCCAACATAGCCACTTTCTGGCTGATGGAGTTTGAAATCACCCTTGGCTGTTAATCCGTGAAAGTCCCTGTTAGAAATAAAATAAAATATATATAAGGAAAAATGCCCCTAAAAAGGTTTATGAGGCAGCAGTTTAAGTTACTGGCTTCTCCAAACCAGGGTAGCATCTGTTTCTCATTTACAACTCGCATGAGCCAGTAGTGAAACAACATCCCGTGGCCCTGGCTGTGAGCTGGAGAGGGAGCGTGGCTTGGCACACATTGTGGCCATCAGGGAGACGTGGGGATTTTCCCCCTGGACACACAGTCCTAGTGGAATCCTGGTGAGGGTGGCTCTCCTTGCATTGCCATCAGGATGATTTCCTTTCATCACTAACTGGGTAGCAAAGGGCTTGGAATGCCAGTCTGGGATTTGGCAGAGGGAAGGGAGACGTCAGGCCATGTTTTCTAAAACATCTACTTTAGCTTGGGATTAATCATTTAGTGTCAGGTGCTTACAGGCACTTAGGCACCTTGTTCCATTAGATCAAAGCAAATTGGAGCTGAACAGAATGTAAATACTTCTGATGGTCAGAGCCTTTGTCTCCGTGTGTTGCAGTTACAGAAAAAAAACTGTATTTCCTGGTGTGTTGTGCAGAGATAAAGTTTAGGATGTTGAGATATTATGGAAGGGATGTCATACAGTTACCAGGCACTGATAGGTCATTTTTTGTGGTTCATCTCAGAGTTTAATTTAGACATCTCATTTATGCTCATGGGGAACTGGAGATCTGCTCAACTGTGCAATGGTGTTTCATAGAATCATGGAATGGTTTGGATTGGCAGAGATCTTAAAGCTCATCTCATTCCACCCCCTGCCATGGGCAGTGTTCAAGGCCAGGTTGGGCAGGGCTTGGAGCAACCTGGTCTAGTGGAAGGTGTCCCTGCCCGTAGAAGGCGGCTGGAACAAGATGATCTTTAAGGTCCCTTCCAACCCAAGCCATTCTCTGATTTAGAGGTAGAAAAGGCAATTCAAGTCTGGTGCTTTGCCCACCCAGCTGGCAGAGGCACAAATACCACTCAGGCATTCCTCAGCCAAGGAAAAGGCCAGTCACGGCACAGGAGCGTTCCAGCAAGCTGGGTGTGCATTTCAGGAAGGCAGAGGTGTTGGAGCATGGTGACGGGTGCGAGCAGGTAGAGCAGAACTTGGTGCCACCTCAGGAATCAATGGCACATTGGCCTGATTTTACTCGGATAAAGCAGAGCGGAACAGTGCCTGGTGGTGAGAGGGAAGCACATCCCATGCTGATCGAGATCCCTTCACCACAGCCCAGTGCTGAGGGGTGTAGGGAGTGAAATGGGATTAGGAAGAGGCGCAGGGAGTGCCCCCTGTGGATGGGAGCAGCCCATCTCCCTCCAGAGCAGTGGTGCTCAGCAGAGCTGGAGCAGCTGATAACGGGCTGTGCTGCAGCAGGAGAGCACAGCAGGAGCCTCTGGCTCCGCAGATAAAACCCATGGCAAGCTCGGAGTGGGGAGGACACCTTGGATTTATCCCCAGAAAGGGCGTTCCTCCTGCTGCAACTGCACTGAGGAAATCAGTGCCAGCCCCAGGGCAGAGGGGCTGTCATGGGGATTTCTTTATTTCTGCACTTAAACTGCAGCTGGACTGGGAAGTGGCACGTCCTGGGCACTGGGGATGTGCTGGGACATCAGCCCTGGAGCAGGTGGGCTGAGACCTGGCAGCAAAACCACTGTAACCTCCTTCTCTCTTTATTTCCCCCCAGGACTGCCCCCAGCTCTTCCCCACGGAGGAGATCCTGATCCCGGTGGGAGAGGTGAAGCCCATCACGCTGAAGGCGCGGAACCTGCCGCAGCCGCAGTCGGGGCAGCGCGGCTACGAGTGTGTGCTCAGCATCCAGGGCATCATCCACCGCGTGCCCGCCCTGCGCTTCAACAGCTCCAGCGTCCAGTGCCAGAACAGCTCGGTGAGGAGCCAAAAAAGAAATGGGTGTCAGCGCCAGACAGCCAAGGGGAGAGTGGAAGTTCTTGGGGTTAAGCTAATCCTGAGTTCCAGGTGGGAGCGAGATGCTGTGGGCGTGCGGGGTGTTTAATCGCAGCGAAGATCCACTATCTGGTGGTGCCCTGTCTGCCTGTGGGGGGTCAGCGAGGGGAGGAGGAGGAGGGGAGGCAGAAGGTGCTCAGGCAGGCTAATTCACACGGGGAGATAAGCAGAATCACAGAACCCTTATCGGAGAGCTGTCGAATTCCAGGTCACGGTGCCTGGATGAATAGAGTAGTGCTGAAAAGCAGCGCTGTGCAGGGGAGGAGGGGGACAGGAAAACTGCCGAGCACAGTGGAGAGAGGGAAATTACCTGAGTGATGCTGCTGGAGGATAACCCTCCTCTGTAGGATGGAGCTTAGCCCTGTCAATGGATTTTACCTGGCAGGATTTAACCCCAGAACACCCCAAAGTCACCGCAGCAGGTACTTGGGGATGCCAAAATATGTATGGCAAGTGCAGGTCACCCCCCACCCCGAGCCCATGTTTTGGTCTCATGTGACACTCTACAGCTCTGGGATGAGCAGGTCCTCCCTCTCCTCACCATGTGCTCGATGAGATCCAGGGGCAAACGGGGCACAGTCAGTTTGTTTTAGGCAGCAGAACAAGGTCCACTTTAATATTCCGTGCAGATGGTTTTAAATTGTTAATGAAGTTTTGAATTTTTAAAAATTTCCCTGGATATTTATACATCACTGGCCATCTTTGAGTCTTGCACCTTGGTGGATAATAAATGTATTAATACTATATAGTACTTTTCCTATCCGAAGTGATTTATAAACACTAGAGAAGCACTTTTATTGCTGTTAGGCTAATAGAAGACGGTAGGAAGAGGATGTAAGGGCAGTTCTGGGCTCACAGCTCCATCACTTGCGCAGAAGATCTTCTTTCACACCAACTCAGTAAAACGCAGGCAAGGTGAATCAGTACAGCCAAATGTGAGTTAAAACTGTAAAACCACTGCACAGGGACAGTCAGAACAGCCTGCCTTGGTTTAATCACCATCCCCTTATCCCAAAGAGAATGGCAATATTCACTCACCTTTTTAAGTCTTTTTAGCAGCTCTTGGTTGACTCAGAGAGAGCATCAGACTGAAGCCTCATCAGTGCTGGTTGTGATAATGGAAATTTCAGAGTACACTGGGAATTCAGCTAAAACATCCAGATTCATTCAGCCACAGCCCCCAGGATGTCCAAAAGAATGGGAATAATTCTGCCCTAGTCTAGGCTGAGTCAGTGGCTGGGAAAGGACCTCTCTGCACCACCTCTTTGTGCTCAGATGTTTCCCGTTCCATCAGCCAAAGCTCTGTAGGGTGGAGTTTAAGCTCCCACTCGCACTGGGGTGCACAGTGACTGTGGAAGAAGACAGCCTGAAGGCAGCAGTCCCAGTCTGATTAACTGGAGGGGCTGTATTGATAAGCTGGAGACTGAGTGACAAGAGCAACCACTGTGAGTGGAATAATTAATCTATTACCTCTCACAAGGACTAGATCTGATTTAATTATCTCTTCCCGGTGAGGAGAAGGGAGTCAAAGCAGAACCCTGTAGTCGAAGTGTAGAAATGTGGTGCCTCAGGCATCAGCACATGTTTTTAAGCAGAGAATAATGATGGTTTCTTTCAAAAAAATCTTCTTCTGTTAGGGTCATTCTCCCAAACATTTCATTCTCGATCTTCTCCCGCAGTATCTCTACGATGGGATGGACATCAGCAACTTAGCCGTGGACTTTGCTGTGGTTTGGAACGGGAACTTTGTTATTGACAACCCCGAGGATATGAAAGGTAATGTCTGCTTGAATTGGCTTCAAGTCACAGGGAGGAGGGTGGAGGTGGGGACTGGAGAGGGGCTGTTGGGGCAGGGCAGTGTCAGCTGCAGGCAGAGAAGTTGTGATCCTTGTGGATCATCCTGTGGATGAGAGCAGCTCACTGCTCCTGCCGCTCGCTAAGCCCCACTGATCCAACTGTGGCTTTGGAAACCACCTGCGGCTTGTTAAGCCAAAACTCAACGCGTGCTGTGGGTTGTAAGTCCAAGAGAACGGGAACATCTCAATCCCTGACTCTGCCCTGCGTGCCCGTCCCCTCTCTCCGCAGTGCACCTGTACAAGTGCGCGGCGCAGCGCGAGAGCTGCGGGCTCTGCCTCAAAGCCGACCCCAAGTTCGAGTGCGGCTGGTGCAGCGGCGAGGCCAAGTGCACCCTGCGGCCCCACTGCGGCTCCCCCGCCGCACAGCCCTGGCTCGACTGGTCCAGCCACAACGTCAAGTGCTCCAACCCCCGCATCACCGAGGTAAGAACCCCCTCGTGCCACAGAATCACAGGATATGCCCCGTTGGAAGGGACCCACCAGGGGCATCGACTCCAGCCCTCAGCCCTGCATGGGGCCATCCCCAAGAGTCACACCCTGTGCCCCAGAGCATCATCCAAACTCTCCTGGAGCTCTGGCAGCCTCGGGGCCGTGCCCTCTGCTCTGGGTAGCCTGGTCAGAGCCCACCACCCTCTGGGGGAAGAGCCTTTCCCTGAGATCCAACCTGAGCCTGCCCTGACACAACTCCAGGCCATTCC
>JAWWEU010000076.1:4913154-4974758 GCA_035583155.1 Acropternis orthonyx | reverse complement strand
CCAGGCCATTCCCTGGGTCTGTCCCCGGTCCCCACAGAGCAGAGATCAGTGCCTGCCCCTCCTCTGCCTCTCCTGAGGAAGCTGGACCTGCAATGAGGTCTCCCCTCAGCCTCCTCTTCTCCAGCTGAACACACCAAGCGCCCTCAGTGTCCTCACACGCTTCCCCTCCAGGCCCTGAACCATCTTCATTGCCCTCCTTTGGACACTCTCCAATGGCTCAATACCTTCCTTATCTTGTGCTGCGCAAATCTGCCCCACTATTGCAGCTGAGGCCGCCCTAGTGCAGAGCAGAGCGGGACAATCCCCTCCCCTTCCCAACCGGCAGTGCTGGGCCTGATGCCCCCCAGGACAGGATCGGCCCTCCTGACTGACTCATATTCAACTTGTCTTTGACCAGGACCTCCAGGTCCCTTTCCCAGCACTGCTTTCCAGCATTTCATTCCCCACTCTGTCCATCCATCCAGGACTGCCCCATCCCAGCTGCAGAAATCCAGCACTTCCCCTTGTTGATCTCCACGCTGCTGGTGATCCCCCCTTCTCCTTACTCCTTCCAGGGTGGGTTTGGTCTGTCTCTGTCTCGTCTGAAAATCCACCCAGGGCTGGAGAATGGGAATAGAATGCTCCAGTACCTTTTCAGTGGAATTAATGGCACATGGCCAGGTGGGCAGCCCTGCCCTGCCAGGCAGCTGGCACTCGCCGCTGGTGCCACCAGTGCCGGGGTGACCGCTACGGACTGCTGCGAGAATGCTAATTAAACTAGGGAGCTAATTAGTCCATAGTTGATGCTTCTGATATTTCTGTTCAGACCACTGAGGGATGCAAAATGTCTCCCAGGAGCGTTTTTTACCAGTAAAACTGCACTCGGGCTGTTAAGGTTGCTATTAGGAGTGACACTCTTATCAGGTGGGAATGAAAGAAGGTTTTGGGTTCTCAGTTAATTAAATCCCAAAAAGAAATCCTCCCTTGCCCTGAGCATGTGTCCATACTGCAGAAGGGTGTAACAGTGTTGGATTGAAGGGGCCTCTTGCACTGATGCTCACGGCAGGGCAGGAGCAGGGCTGCCCAGCACCCAAAGTTCTGCCAGCTGAATGAGGACCCGAGTGCATGTCGAAGTTTCCTCTTAACTCAAATTAGTTTTCACAACAGTTTAGCTAAGCTGGCTCAAACCCTCTGGGAGGGAGGCATCAACCTCCCTTTTATGGAGGAGGGGAGGAAGCACAGGGGCTGGGGCTGACTGGAGGAGGATGATGCAGAGGAAGGTCCTTCCATCCTGCAGGGGTGTTACCAGGCTTTTGATGTTTCTTTCCTAGACCCTCTGCCCAGCCATGTCATACCTTTGATGGGCAGGGATTTCTCTTGTGCAGTGTTTTTCACACAGCAGAGTGCAGCTGGTGAGGCTGCAGGGGAGCAGAGGAGGTGGTGGGGCTGGTTGTGCAGAGATGGGAAAGCATTAAAAGTGTTGAGAGCCCATCTTTTCCCTGTTTGGTTGATTTGGTTTGTTTTCCAAGTCACAGCTGTCTTCCCAAGAGATAAAATGAGCCTTAAAGCTTGCCTGGATGTTCACCTTGTCCTTCCAGTGGACAGAACCCAAACTTTTCTTATCCAAGTGCTGTTCTGCTGCACAAGGTTAGGCTACAAGATGCACAAAGGCCCTGCCGGAGATTCTCCCCACCATAAACCACTCAGACGGTTGTAACATTGAAGAAATCTTGGAATTATTTCTTTCCCCCTCCTTGAGCTAAGCAGAGAAGGGGAAATAAACTCTGCTCCAGCCACCAAGTGACTTGCATCTCAGCGGTGCCAGGCTGGCTCTGGCAGCTGGCTGCAGGCATGGTAATGCCACCAAGTGTTTTGTCACTGTCCAACTTGAAAGCAATACTTTTGGGCTCTGTCCAAGGAGGAAAGAGCAGAGCTTTGCTGCTACACATTTCTTGTCTCCATAACCAGGTCTGTGTCTCAGCCTTCAAAGCGGGAATCACGGGGTGCCTCGCTGGGGGATGTTTTGAATCTCAGGGGATTGCCCTGAGTGGATTTGTAGATGACAGCATGGAGTGGGGGATGGCTGTGCTTTTGTTGGCATATTCCACAGTGATAGAAAATGCAGGGTTTAGGGACCTGTGTTGTCCCACGGCTCTGCTGACCCTGGCAATGCTGTGAGCTGCTGTGATTTTATCACAGGTCTTGTGGTGTTTGGTGTTTTCCCTTGGACTCCACCTTTTTCCTTTTGAATTCACAGCTTTCTTGTTCTTTTTTTTTATTTAATGAAAGTCAAGTTTGCAGTTTTCACTTGTGTAGAAGAGAAGGGGGAAAGCAGAGGGGAACTAGTGACCTCTTCTGTGTGCTTTGAGATCCACTGATGAGAAGGGCACTGAAAGGGTTGAACACTCTGGCAGAATTTTGCAACGTTCTTGAGCAGTAGAAACCCCACAGGATCGGTATTCTTAAAACTCAACTCCTTCAACAGCACAGTTTAACTTCTCTCATGCCCTTTCCCCTCCAGTAAAGTGTGTGCGATGTGAAGGAGACCATGAGACCTTCACAGGTTGCTGTTGGGTCCTTTTCTGGCATCTGAGTTTTGTCAGGATTTTGGGTACCAGGATTTTCAGGATTTTGCAATGCCCAGTGCTGCAGAGCTGTAAAGCTGAGAGGAGAACACCCTGCCCTGCTGGGACCAGCCTGGCATGTTCAGAGCTGGCACTGGTGGCACATCCTCCATCCTGCTGGCACCAGCATTGCCAGGCTCGACAGGGGGACAGCGTTTGTCCTCACACTGGGACTCACATTAGACTCAGACTAAAAGAGCCTTTAATATGGGCTGTTTTCCACTCCTTTTGCTTTGTCTGGCCAGGTTCACTCTTTCTGACAAGCCTGAGGTCAAGGGCCTGGCTCCCTGGCGCCAGTGCCTTCAGGAGGATGCATAAGTAAGAGGAAATTGTGTTTTAATAGTTAGAAAAGTAAATGAGCAGCGGGATATTTGCAGTTCTTTTACTAACTCAGAGGCCCTGCCATCACCAACAGTGTCCCTTCAACAGCCTCAAACTTCCACACGGTCTGTGGTCTTAGCAATAAATAAATAAAAATCAGTTTTCTGGCGAACAAGCGGCACTCTGATCTCCTATTCATTTATTTGCAGGCCTCATTAATATAACATCAGTGCAACAAACAGCTGAAGGGGGGGCAGTGTCAGGCTGAATAATGGAGTTGCTCTGCTGAGATAACAATTAGGTTCTGAATGTGCTATCAGCTGAGGCAGAGACAAGGAGGGATCATGCCGGGATGACAATGCTCATGTGCCGCTTCCCCGCTGGGCTCATCAGCTGGGATCCAGCGAGCTTAGAGCAGGATGACAAAAGGCAAAGAGGATGAAGGTGGATGAGGTTTTGGGAGGGGGCAGGGGTTATGCTGTTGCTTGGGGAGCCGGGTGCTCTCTCTGCACCCTGACAGATGCCAAGTGGTTGTTGTGCAGAGCAGTTGTTGGCTCGGGGGCTTCTCTGCAGCTCCGGAAGGAAAGCCCCATCCAACTCACAGCCAGCCCTGCCTCCAGGTCTCCCTGTGTCCAGCTCTCCCCCTCTCATCACAGGCTTCTTCTGGAGGCTAAATATTGCCTTATGTCAGAAATGCTGAACGATGCAAAGGCAAGACATGAGGCTGAGAACATTTATCCCGCATCAGTATAGCAGCGTATTCTGCAGGCTGGGGAGGGAAGAGTGTTGGGGCACCTGAACTCCTGGGATCCCTTGGATCCCAGCCTTGGCGACCCCTGGGATCCCTTGGATTCCAGCCCTGATGGTCCCTACCTTTGTTTCAAGTAAGCAACCACAAGGGAAATGCCCTGGAGCATCTGCATCCCTCACGAGATGCAAGGGCAGGGTGTAGGGGTGACCAAGGCCCCCCCACCCCCTCCATCTCTGTGCTTGGAACCTTGTTATGAATTATCCAGTGCTGCACGCCTGCATAAATCCTTCCCTGAGCAGCAGGAACGGGCATTATTAGAGGTGGTGGATTGCAGTCGTGTTCCATGCGAGGTGAGGCTGATGCAGAGGGGAGAGGTGACCTGCGCAGAATAATTCTGCCTCCCACACCCCACTCTCATCTCAGTGACTTTCAAACTGCTTCAGTTTAACAACCTAAAAGACTTCCAGTGGAGGTGCAGATTCCTAAACAGTAAATGTGCAATTCCTGGTCATGGCCTCCGTTTTCCTCAGCTGCCCATTGCAGGTTTTTTTCATCCTCTGCCGACCTCTGAGTGAAAAGCCAGTCTAGTAAAGTGATTTTCTTGAAATTGGGGAATATTTCTTCCTAATCCTGTCTGTCTCGGATCAGAAACCTGGACTGTCACCAGCCAGCCCTGCAGCCTGAGCAGCTCCCAGCACAGCCGAGCCAGGATTCAGACAGACCACGGGCTGGCTTTGCTGGAGGTGCCTCATCCTTGAATCCTCACCCCAGTGAAGGGCCCAGGGATGCTGCTTGGAGGGGGTCCCCAGCTCTCGGTGCAACGGGACCTTTAAGACTTATCTTCTTTCTGCAATTTTGACTGAATCTCTCCAGCTGTAATTAATTGAATGCATCTGTTCTAACCCTGGGGCTGCTTTATGGCACAGTTACTTCAAAACTGTTCAATTAGTGGCCACTAAAATCTAGGTCGAGTGGAGCTCCATATTGGGGATTTTCCAGGTCAGGACATTTTTAAAATACAGCATCAGCTCAGCTTTGTTCGGGGAGGCCGTTTGGCTCTGCTGGTTCTGGGCAGGTCAGGAAATGGCAAACGGTGCCTTTTCTTTGCACAGGGATGAGCCAACGAGCCCGGTGGTGTAAGTGCTCCAGTAAATGCATTTTAACATAATCTAGAGCTGCAAAGGACAGTTGTAACTGTCAAGTACATGAAGTGCCAAGTTCAGGTGATTCCCAACTAGCGATGTAAACATTCCCAGGCCTTCAGGACTCGGTGTAATGCAATACAGCCTGATTTTGTAGTGGCTTTGTGGGCATGTAGTGGTTCACGCAGAGCTAAATGGTACGAGACATGCCAGGCAGTGTGAGTTACAGGGAACAGCAGCACAACAGACAGTGTATGGTGAATAAATTAAAAACCTCAGTTGGAGAGGGAGGTGGGAGTTAAAGCATATGCAGAGCAGGAAGGGGGTGGTTTGGTGTATAGGGTGGCTCTGCTGGGTGTGTGGAGCTGGTTGAACCTCAGCACGTGGGGCCAAAACTGGCACAGGCTCCCCAGGGAAGTGGTGGAGTCACCGTCCCTGGAAGTGTTCAAAAAACAAATAGATGTGGCACTTGGTAGTGGGGATGGTGGGATACAGTTGAAGGTTGGACTGTGATGATCTTGGAGGTCTTTTCCAAGCATAATGATTCTGAGTCTATGGAATTCCGTAGGAACACCTTGAATGGGAGCAGAGTTGGAGAAGGCTTCAGGGTGACCTAGGTGTACCTGCAGGGAGCCTACAAGAGAGATGGAGGGGGACTTTTTCCAAGAGCCTCAAGTGACAGGACAAGGGGGAATGGCTTCAAAGTGACAGAGAGCAGGTTTAGATTAGATATTAGGAAAAAATTCCTCCCTGTGAGGGTGGGCAGGCCCTGGCACAGGTTGCCCAGAGAAGCTGTGGCTGCCCCATCCCTGGGAGTGTCCAAGGCCAGTTTGGACAGGGCTTGGAGCAACCTGGGCTAGGGGATAGTGTCCCTGCCCCTGGCAGGGGGGTGGGAATGGATGAGCTTTAAACCCTTTCCACCCAAACCTTTCTATGATTCTGTGAAATGGCAAAGTATAAACAAGGGAGAAGGAAAGTGGTTTCAGATGGGAGATGATTTGGGCAACTTGGAAGCACCAGGGATATCCTGAGGGCATGGGAAGGGGCAGATATGCCCTGTGGCATTGGACAGTGCCGGAGGTCCCATAAGGGCTGCTTTGCAGGTTGCTGGGGCTGGCCTTTGGCCACCTTCCTAACTCCCTCTTAAGAAGGTGGAAGAAGGCAAATATCCATCTGGAAACAGTAAAGAAAATGTTTTGAAGAGCTTAAGTCTCTTGCCAAAGGCAAGGGTGGAACAAACAAGCGTAAACAAGATTTATCCATTAAATTAATTAAATTGCATTATTATGGATTGTGTTTATTTATTAATAACAGCTGTAGAATGGGGAAGATTAGTAACTCACCCAAGAGCAACAACAGAGAAATGGCAGAATCAAGATAACTGTTTGAGAGTCTTGGGTCCAAATTTTGTGACTATGCATTATTGAAATTTATACTCCTAATTGAAGAGGATATTGTGCTTAATGAAAGTCCATAGAAGCAGAGATGATTATGGCTGAGGCAGGCTATAAACAGGCAGCTTGAAAGCACACACCTCACCCTTTAACATTTGTAAGTCATTTGAGGTGCCAACTTACTAATAAAATGTGACATTAACATTCAGAGAACAGCCAAGGCAGAAGTTAAAGTTCTCCCAAGAAGCAGGCTACTTCTGGAAGGTGACTTACCATCTTCTGGATTTATTAAAAAGGAGCCACTCTTACCCTCCTGCAAGGCTTTCTGGGGGATGGCATTGCCTACAGCTCTTGGCCAGCCCAGGGATCTTGGTGTCCTCTCTTGGAGCACAGCACAGACAGATTTCAGCAGCCTTGGGCTTCTCCAGGACATCCAGAGGAGTCATGAGGAGCTGGCACTGTCGTGGGTTTGGCGGCAGGAGCAGGAGGAGGTGGCAGCAATCAGCTCCCTGAGCAGCCTGCAAAGCGTTTCCAAGCCAGACCTGGGGTTGACGGACCCATGTTGGGGTGACACTGGCTCACCTTCCCTGTGTTTTTGTTTCCCCCTAGATCCTGACGGTGTCGGGCCCCCCAGAAGGAGGGACGAGGGTGACCATCCGTGGCGTGAACCTGGGCCTGGACTTCTCCGAGATCGCGCACGGGGTGCAGGTGGCCGGGGTGCAGTGCACGCCCCTGCCCGAGCTCTACATCGTCGCCGAGCAGTGAGTGCCCTCGCAGGCCCCACTTGTCCCAGACCTCCAGCAACAGCACAGGAGGCCAATAACTCATCCAGACCCTGCTCACCACCTCTCCACCCTCCCAGCCCCGCAGGAAGGGCTCTGGAGTGGGATGGTGCCCGGAGCAGGGCACGATTCCCACGCGGGAGTGCGATGAGCTGCTTGGACTCTCTCCTCGGGGGTTAAGCGGCACTTTAAGCTTTCATTAAGTGTTGTGCTTCCTTTCACACCACGGTTCCTGCTTTGCTAAGCAACTTTGCTGATGAGCACCTTGCTGTGGATGCTGAAGCTGCCGCTCCCCGTGGCACTTGAAATTCCGGCGGCGCTGCCGGCTGCACACAGCCATTTGTTAGGCGGGCGAGGCGGTGACAGCCTCTTAATCCGAGTGGGCCTCCACTGGAGTCAATTCATTTATTTCACTGAGGAAAATGTCAACCAAAAATTAGAAAAGAGGCGTGTAAGAGAGGATGGGTGGATAAACCACCACCACCACCCCCCCGCCAGGTGACACGTTCTCCTCTCGCCGTGTGCGGGGGGGTTGTTTCGGTGGAGCGGAGGTGCTGAGGGCTGTGTTGGGGGTCATTTGTGCAGGGCAGGAGAGGAGCAGTTGGTGATGTCTCCCCTTGGGTTGTGTGATATCCTGATGGGGGTCAGGATGGTGTCCTGTACGGCAGGAACATGAGTGGAGGAGGAGCCAAAGCCCCAGGAGTGGTCCCAGCAGCAGGAGCAGCTCAAAGCAGTTGTCCTCTCGTGGTGAAATGCATTTGGTTGGCCCCAGTCAGATCCCCAACGTAGTGCAAGGACCTGTCACCAGCACGTGTTGGCATTGGCTTGGCTTTTGCTTACTCTTTGTCTTTCTTTCGCCATCTGTAAGACAGAAATGACATTAATAACCTGTTCTGAGCAGCGAGGATGTGTCAGGGTGTCATGGGATCACTGGATGAAGGGTGCCTTGGTGCGCCTGCAGGAATGGCTCCAACCACTGCACCAACAGTGCTGTCACTCCAAGCAGTTTGGGCTGTTCTGCTGAGCAGTACTTTGTTTTATTTTATTTTTCAAATAAAGGATGGAAGATTATGAAATTATCCTCCTTTGATGGTATGAAACCCTGATTTTATAATCATGACTCTAATTACGGCTCTTGAGCTTTCAAAGTTTGTTAACATCATTAAAACATTTACCCTGGGCAGATAACAGCAAGCGTTAGCATGAGAGCTGCCTTTTAAAGATGAATGCAGATAAAAGGACCCTCTTAAGGGTTCTGTGGGCAGACTGAATTCCAAGACTGTAATGACTCGCCATATGCTCCAGCCACGCAATCTATCAGCCAGCAATTAGGTTAATGTTGGTGAAAGGGCCACTTAGCCCAGCAATCAGCACCCTACAGCTCTGCCGAATGCATCATTTTGTAACAAGGTACCTGCTGGGAATTTGGCTTTCAGCAGGAATCAGGATCAGGTGTTCCAGGTCACTTGTGCCCCTTCCCGCACCCAGTCCTGCCCGGTCTGTGAGGCAGCTGCTGCTTTACTGGCAAATTGTTGAGTATTTGGTGTTTCCTTGCTTGGTGAGTCCTTGCTTCACGTGGGAGAAAACCTCCCCTCTCTTCCCCTGCCCGTGGGGTGTCAGGAATCACTTGCCCTGGCTTTGTTTGTCTGTGGACCGGCAGGAGCAGAGATTGCTGCTCCCAGATGCCAGCCCTGCACCCAAAATCACAGCGCAGCTGCCTCCTGGCCCTGCTGCCCGTCTGCAGGAGGAGAAGTGATCAAATAACAGGCAGAGAGGTGCACAGGCACTGTGTGCTTGAAAGGCAGAGCGAGGAGCACGTGGCAGATTAAGGCACACAGCTGAGATGCTTCAATTCCTGCTCTCCAAAGGCAGCGTCTCTCTAGGCAACCCCCTTTGATGTGCAGCAATGAGGACGTGCACGTTAGAGCTCTTTACCAGCATGTATGTATTTCATCAGGCCTCCTGGCATCACCTGTGCAGGCGATCTGCAGGTTCTTTTTTCCTTGAGTCTTTTTGTTGTATTTTATTTGTAGTGAATTTAATGCTGCTGAAGGCGACTCAAATGATGCCTTCCCAAATTGGAGCCTTTTATGCATTTGTATGTGATAGGCAGAAGAGTGAGTGCTTCCCCCTGCTCCTTCAGCCTCGCTGGGCAGAGAATGCTCTGGCTCTTGCTCTGATCTCACCCTCTCAGGGTCAGACACCCACAAATGTCTCATCATAGGGGTTACTGCACCCTCTGCCTGGGGCAAGTTATTCCTACCCCCAGGTTTCCATCCCTGAGGCAGGTTATTCGTACTCTCATCCTTCCATCCCCAAGGCAGGTTGCTCCCACCCTCAGGTTTCCAGTGCCTGGAGGGATGCTCTTGAATTTATCTTTCCAGCATTGCCACACAGCAAGCAGCATCCATGCCCTTTAGGTCCAGCTGGAGAGCCCTGCCAGCTGATGCCCCTTTGAAACCCTCCCTCAAACCTGCTGGCATGACTGGCATCCTCTTGATCCCATCCACAGCTGCTGTTACACATCCCCAGTGCCCTGGGATTTTGGGGTTATGCATCCACAAGGCGATCAGCTGTAGTTAACCCCAGCAGCTCTCCCTGTCCTTACAGCTTTCCCAGGCTCAGGATGTGCTCACAGAGCTGAGATGGATCACACAAGGAGCATGAGGACCACGTCCTTTGGTGCCACTGCCTCCTGTGACCAGTGTGTTCTGTGGTAGCCAGCTCTGTCTCCCTGCAAAGGCTGCTCTCCATGGCTGTCTCTATCATTCCCAAGCAGGCTTTTCCAGTTTTGATTAACTGGGAGACTGCAGTGTGAGCTGTTCCCTTAATGAACTCATCTGTTACTCTAAGGACTTCGCACTCACTTTGCTACTGGCTAATATATTGCCATTAGTGCTCTGCTTTGCTCTGGAGTTTACAGCTTGTAATAATTATGTCTAATTTTGATTTTTTTTTCTTTGAATTACTACATGGGGTAAAAATAGACTCAGTAATTAACTTCTTCCAAAGAGGCAGATACCAAAGTTAAAGAGGAGGAGGGGGGAAAGAAAGAAAGAAAGAAAGAACCAGAGGAAGCCAGCCCTGCGTGGAGCTGTGCAGGGCACTGCTGGCAGCTCCTGCCAAAGCTTCCCTGCGGCATTTCTACTTGCAGGATCGTCTGTGAAATGGGGCAGGCGCTTCCAGGGATCAGCTCCGGCCCAGTGCTCCTGTGCATCGGAGAGTGCAAGCCGGAGTTCACGGCCAAGTCGGCACAGCAGTACATGTTCGTGGTGAGTGTCCTGGCGAGGGGGCACAGCACAGCCTCCCACTGGTCCCTACCAGTGCCTGGATCAGATGGAGGAGGTTCAACTCCGGAAGACAATCCCGAAATCGCCGTCTTTTCCTGCTGCTGGTGGTGCAGGATTTTTGGTAGCCCAGTCAACAAGCCTGGCTTTCAGGATCTAGAGCTCGCACAGGCCTAAGAGTAAACCTCAACTCAGGGTTTCCACAGCGTTTGCACCTCCAAAGCAGTGACTGTAGAATCATGGAATGGTTTGAGTTGGAAGGGACCTCAAAGATGATCCAGTTCCACTGCCCTGCCACGGGCAGGGACACCTTCCACTAGACCAGGTTGCTCTAAGCTCAAAGCTGAGTCAACTGCCTGTGACACCTAAACATATCTGACTTTCTGTAGATTTAATTTTTCCCCATGATGCCTTTTGGAATGGAAGGGACATTATATTATATATATTCTCCATTACATATTATTCATATTCTGCATTCAAATATTCAGGGATTTTTGTCTCCCCCTCCCAGGATGCTGGTTCAGCGTAGGCTTTCCCTGTCAGCACAATGGAGAGCTGCTTTTTGGGTTGGTGGACTTCCACTGATGTTTAATTAGCAGCTTTTTGAATCAGAAACTGAAAAACCACAGCTGGGGTTTCCCATATCTCCAGTTTTGCCTAAACAGGGCATTTCATCCAGCCCCATTGATTTTGTGCTTAGTGGAATCTGTATGCAGGGAAATGCCAGCACTTACCAATTGTGCACAATTTGTAAACTAATTGAGAGATAAATCAGGCCAGCCCCTGCCACCCTACCAGTGTTGTAGGAAACACCCTCCCCTGGCATTTCATTTAATCAGCAACAGCAGGAGTGCAAAATATCAGCCCATTTTGCTCGAATATTCCAGAAACCCCCCTGATCATGACAGGGTAATGCCAGTGTAGTCCCAGATTTGCCACTATCCAAAGGCACGTTCCCATGCGACACCAGGAGGATGCTCTCCTGCTTTGTGTTAAATAATAACCAGGAACCAGTGGAAGGGAATTGCAGAGATGAATCTTGGAGTAGTATCTGGCAGCAACCTGGTGCATTTGCTGAGCATTATCCCTTTGCATTGTTACTTCTGATTTCCAGCACTTACACTGATTTTATCGTTCCTTTTTCTCAGGCATCTAAAACTTCCAGCACATCATTTCCTTTTGCTAGTTGGCCTCTATTTTTCTCTTTAGCGCCGCCACAGATTCCATTACAGCTGGTTTATGCCATTAAAGTCGGCAGTAAAATTGATTGGTACCTCAGAGCAGAGCTCTCTGCTGACCCTGAGAGCGTTTGTGCCTTCCTGAGCTCATCTGGTGCCTGCCATGGTGCAGGAGCCACACAGTCATCTTAATGACACCCCTTTTATCTGGGGAGGTGGAACCTTGGAGCTGCTTTGGATCTGTGAATTTGCCACAATTATCACCAAATCATGAGCTGAAGATGCAAAATTCTTCCTCAGCTTTCAGGCCCTCCTCCAATGCCGGCTGCATCCCATCCTTGGGACTTTTTAGGTCTCTAGGATGGGCTCTCAGCATTCCAGTTTTTATCTTATTTACAAGAATGACCACTCAGAGTTACAGCCTGAGTTTCTATTTTTAGCAATGCTTTGAATTTCCAAGGATTGCAGTGCTTAGACAAGGTGATGCTCACACCAGAAACGTCAGATGCTTGTAGCCAAGGAGTGTTTGTCATTGATTTTGACTGCAGAGCAGGGCTGTGCTGCCCAGCACACTCTGTGCTGGTGGGGAGGGGACACTGCTGGACCACAGGGATGTCTAAAATAACTGCTCCTTTCTGTCCCTGAGCTCCCACGAGCCATCTGGCCCCAAGGATTGGGCTGGAGGAGGAGGAGGAGGAGGGTGGCTGGTAATGGGGTCTCACTGTCTGGAGGGTCCACAGCATTGCAGCTTGTTCCTAAATCACCTTGGGAACAGCTCCTGGGGTTGGGCTTGGTTTTGAAGGAGGTTTTTGATGGATAATCATACACTGAGCATCCTTTGGAGGTTTTTTTCTGTTTTGGAATCAATCCTTTTGGCTGTATGAAATGCTCCCAAGCCTCCCTAGTGTAAACATTGCTATTGCCATTCCTATTGCCTGATATTGCCATGAACTGGGATAACATGGAATATCCTGAGCTGGAAGGCCCCCACAAGAATCATCAACTCCAGCTGCTGACCCCAGCCAGGATAAGAGCAGTTGAAGGATGAATCTTTCCCTCCTGCAGCATTATTCCACCATAATCCACAACAGGGTGGATGGTGTATTTTTCCCTGATCTATTCAGGAGTCGGGGTCAAACAAGCTTTTGGTCTGAGCTGCTTTGGCAAATGCTGTGTGCCACCCAGAAAACACGTGTTGCACTGGGAAAACAGGAGCAACTCATGGAGCTGCCAAGCAGGTGATCCCAAGGGAGCAGAGCTGGGAGCCTGCCAGCCTTTACTGATCAGAGTAATAAAGGGGCTAATGTGAAAGCGTTAGTAAAACAATTTGGTAATATCCACTGATTGAAAAGAAATAAAAGGGTACCTGCTTTCTGCAAATTCTATTAAGGACACAACCAGCCACCCTGGTGCAAGGTGTGGTCACATGTGGCATTGCTGTGATAATTTCAGCAATAAAATGCCAAGTGGGATCTAAGATTGCCCACCAAGGGTGTCTTTCCATCAGCAATGGAAAGCAGGCTCTGCTCCCATAATTCTTTCACTGGTGGTTCACATGGAGCTGGAGCTGATGGGACTGCCTTTTGTTGTAGTTGGGCAGCATTTCCCATTACCAGACCCTGGTGGGGTTTTTTTGATGCATTCCCACAGTAGTAACAAATATTCAGATTCAAATTTCCATTGTGTTTCATTAGTTTTTCAAACTGCAATGCAATCAACTTGCTTTTGCTTAGGAACAAAGTTGGAGGCAAATCCATAACTTTGCCGAGGCTGAATTTGCAGTTGTTTTCTTGGGGCACATCTCTCTGCCAGAGCTGGGTCAGAAAACGCAGCAGGACATTTGCCAGATGTCCAGGACCCGTCCCTGTTTTGCTTTTCCTTGTTAAAAAGATATCCCCCCTCAGCCAAAGCATGAAGATGCTCGGGGGTGTTGCTTCACAGCAGCGCCCTCGTTGCAGGCAGGAGCACTGAGTTTGTCCTTTCCTCTCTCCAGACTCCAGTGGTGAGTTTCCTGCATCCCAGCCGAGGTCCAGAGTCAGGAGGGACGATGGTGACCATCTCTGGGCACTACCTGGGGGCTGGCAGCCGTGTGTCAGTGCTCCTGGGAAACCAGACCTGCGAATTCCATGGGTAAGGAGCCGAGCTGAACCAGGGTGGGCTCCTGCCTGCACGTCCTGGCCCTGCACCACCAGGATCTGCTGTGGCTGAATGTGCAGCCATGGCAAAAACTCATCTGGGAGTCCCTGAAGGCTCCCAGCCCCTCTTTTGTTGCATGAAACCATCTTTTCTCTTACTGTGGCTGAGCTTTTCATGGCTTAGGAGGGATTCATTGCTGTTAGTGCTGTTCATTGTTTGATTTTAATGCTGCTACAGTGTTAATTAGTCCAAAAAATTCAGAAAAACATCACTGTGGTGGTAAAATATTTGTATTACTTATCAGTACCTGCTCCCAGCCCAGTTGGTATGAGGCAAATGTAACATTTATAAGGAACATCTAGGGTTTTTTTTCACAGATAATCACCTTGCACTGCTTTTATTGCAGCCACTGCTGCAGGTGCCTTGACCTCCTAAAAATGGTCTGAGTGAGGGGTGGGGTCTTGCTGGGCAGAGCAAGGCCAGGGTCTGCACACGCCTTCTGCCAAGGAACTCGCACAGCCAGCAATTCCACTGGGATTTCGGTGGCAAATTTGCTTTTTACCCAGCAGTGTAAACACAGAGTTGACATTTGCAGGGTTTAATGGGTTTTCTTGGGGCTTAGTCAAAAAGAGATACATGTGGTTTACATCTGTGTGCGTCACGTACGCAGCCCTGCCCTGCCCTGCCCCACCAACCAAGGTGCCCAAAGCAGCTGCCAGTGGGCACAGCCTATGTGGGAACCCGGTGTCCAAAGGGATTCTGCTCATCAGTTCCTCACTCAGGCTTCCCAGGAGGAACTGAGGAAGTTTCTGGGAAAGTAAAGACCCCTGGGGGTGAATTTCTCATCTGGAAGATTGAGAGGTTCTTTGATACAGGAGCTGTGGGCGTTCAGATGTGGGAGCAGGGTGGGTTATTAGCAGGGCTTATTGTGTATCCATCCTAGGATGGTGCTTTGGGAGGTCCGGATGTGCTGAGATCTTCTGGTGTGGGTCACTTCTCCAAGTGCTAAGCAATGTAACCAATCCATCAGTATTTCTTCCCATGTCCAAAACAAAGATGCCAGATTGCTCCCTCAGATGCACACAGGGAACAGTATTACCACCAGCAAAAGAGCAGAATCAGCCCTGGAATATCTTCCCTTAAATGCCTGATTTTATTCAGGCAACCTGCAGATACTGACCTGCAAAACCTGGAAGAGTTTTGGATTCCCTGGATGTTCTAATTACAGCAGGAAGCAGAGACTTGAACAAAGCGAGCAGCAGTGTCTGAAGAGCCCCATCCTTCACGTGGGGTCACGCTGCGCACGTTGTTTGGCTTGGGCTGTTTTGAGGCAACGAACTTCAATTGTACTCGAGGGTGTGGGGGAGCCTGATGAGATGAAGCAGTTTCTAATGAGATTCCCTCTAATTACAGCTTCCCCCATCCTCCCCTCTCTGATCGGAGGAGTGGGTAGATTCACCATGACGACATAATAATAGCACAGAAAGCTAATTAGCTGATCACAGGGAGCTGGGAGCTGCTCCGCCAGCAGCGATGCGTCACTCTGGATCTCGTGCCAGAGCTAAGCAGGCACCGCGGGGTCTGGTGTGGGCAGCAGTGCAGGCAGCAGCAGAGCAGGCAGCAGCAGTGCAGGCAGCAGCAGGCATCTCATCAACTGCACAGGCAGGCACGGAGGCACTTTGAGACTCAGCAAGGAAGGTGGAGAAACCTACTCCTCACACAAGGATGCCTTTGTGGTTAAATTAATCCTAGGTGGAGAGTGAGAATAGGATGAGGGAGGGAGGAGGAGGAGAGCAGGAAGGGGTAGATGTGTAATTGCATCAACAGTTAAACAGTCGAGCCCAATTTGTTAAAGGTGTTTTAGGAGGTTGTTTCTGCTGCCTCGGTTGTGGTGGATGGAAGGGCCAGGTTTTGAGCTGGAAACGTTGTGGTACCTGCTATTCCATGCCCCCTGAAATGCCCAGTGCTGAGTGATGTGTCCATGCTCCTTAGGGAGGGCAGGTAGTGTGTAAGAGCTCCAAAAAGGGACCACACAGGATCCTCCTGCCAGACACAGGCACCAGAGCTTTGCTGGAAGCAGAGCAGTGACACTCAGCCATTCAGGCAGCTCCACGAGCTGCACAGCCCCTGAGGAGGGTGAGGATGGTGAAGACTGGACGTTCAGGAGTGCCAGTTTTCGATTTCAGTGCCAGGCTGTCAGTGGTGCTGCAGACCTGCCTGCCCTCTTCTCTGGGAGAACCCAAAACTAAATGAGCCACAGAAACAGCACAGTCTTTTCTATGAGGCAGGGGCAGGTTTGGGCAGGAAGGACAACTATGGGTGGCTGTGCAGAAACACTGGCCTTCCAGGGCTATCACTCCAGCTCTTTTTGTAGGATCAGTGTCCAGGCTCACCATGGAGCCATGTGGTTCCTCTGAGCTCTGTTCTGGATGCTCAGATCTCATTCCCTTTCTCCATCCATCCACCCACCGGCGCCTTTGTGCTTTGACAGCGCTTTGCCACGCTGCTGCCTCGACCTTCTCCAGGGCTCTGATGGAAGCAGATGGTCTGTTGTGTCCAGCCAGCCAGCACCGAGGCCGAGGTCACCCTGCTCTGACGGGGAGACAAAGCCAAAGGCAGCGGTGACCGTGGCATCGCCCTTCCCAGGCGGGGGCTGCCGGGTCCATTATGCTTCTCACAAGAGCCTCGTGTGTGCAGTGGGGTGGGGAGGGAAAGAATTTGGCTTTTCAGTGAGCTTATGCATCCCATTTAAAAAGCAGCCATCTGTTTTCACACGCCCAGCAGAAGGCAGCGGGTTCAGAGGGATGCGGGAGGCTGCAGTTTGGCACAAAGAGTGATTTCAGGGAGGCTGTGCTGCTCTCTCGGTGGGCAGAGCTCCCCTCCCTCCCTCCCATGCCACCAAAACCCTCCTGCCTGTCTGGGGAGCTTGTCCCCTTCACAGGTGTCAGTGTGGGGCTGACTGATGGCTCAGCCCTTTATTAAGCTGCCCCAGGACAGGACAAAGGGCTGTTTTCTGTCACTTCCCCACCTTAACGCTTCCCCGTTTCCCTCCTGCACAGGCGATCCATGAACGAGATTGTCTGTGTGTCTGCCCCATCAGCCCACGGCCTGGGGGCTGTTCAGGTCTCTGTCAGCGTGGACAGGGCTCAGCTGGAGAGGACTTTGCAGTTCGAGTACATCGACGACCCCAAAGTGCAGCACATCGAGCCCGAGTGGAGCATCGCCAGGTAACACATGGATCTGACAGCGGGTTCTCCACAGCTCACCCGGTCTGGGTCTTCTCTCTCAGCACACTCAGGCCAAAACAGGGTCTGCCTGGGAATGCACATCCCACCCAGCATCCTGGATTTGTCAGGGCTGGGCATCCGTGGTGTTTGCATTTACCAAAAATCAGTTACCAGAGTAGTTGTGTTTCCCAAGGCGCTGAGAGCAGGCACAGTCTGCACCGAGATTCTGGGAGCACAGATAAAACCAAGATCACTCCCATCTGCTGCAGAGGGGCACAATTGCTCATTAAAGGCTCCTTCTTGCAGTCCTGGAATAAAACAAAACGAGCAACCACGAAGAAAGGAAAAAGCTGATGTTAATCAAAATGTACTGTTCTCCCAGATTCACTGCTGGGAACAGGGTGGCTGGTGCTGTCACATCATCGCGACACTGTCACTGCTAAAAACCCTGGGCCACACTCCTCCTGCAATTTTACTTTAATGGTTGTGCTCACCAGGGCTCTAACACAGCTATTCATATAAAATTCTAATTATTTTCTTTTAAATTGCCCTTGAAAGAAACAAGTGTCTCGCAGGAGGCTCTGCAGGTGTTTGCTTTGAGTCCGGATTCAGGATGGTGTCTGGTTTTAGAGGAGCTGGGTTGGATGGGCTGGTCGGGGCTGCTGACAGAGGGGGTCTCAGGGAGCAGCTGCGAAGGTGCAGGAGCCTTGGGTGAATCTGGGCTGTGCTGCTCCAGTTAACATGTGAAAGGAGCGTGAAAGGCTTTGCTCAGGGCACTGGCTGTAGGAGAATGGGGGTACTCTGGCCCTGGGGGTTGTATCTCCCGTGGCCCTGATGGCTCTCCAGCCTTCCCCTGCTCTGTGTGACAACTTGCTGCGTCTGCAGTCCAGAGGCAAGTGCACGTCAGTTCCTTCACTGCACGAACCATTTAGCGTGGGCCTTAAAACCAGCACTATGTAAATCATTAAACACTGTGACTAATTTATTGTCTTACATGTTTAGTCTCAGCTCTGTTGATTTCTTCAATTCCTCACCCTGCTGCCTTGCAGTGGTTGAGGTGGGCGAGGGTGCAGCTGAGAGAACCAGAGACCCCCATCCCCAGTGACTCAGGGGGTGCCCATAAATCCACCCTGGGGCCTCAGGTGTCTGCAGAAAACATCTTTCTGAGCTCAACAAGCATCGTCCCTGTCAAGCCCGGGCTCTGTGCGCAGCCCCAGCCCCATTAATCAGGTCTCTCCCTGTTCTCCACAGCGGACACACCCCGCTGACTGTCACAGGCTCCAACCTGGATGTGATCCAAGAGCCGAGGATCCGCGTCAAGTACAACGGGAAGGAGTTTGTCAACGTAAGTAGGTGCTGTCAGTGCAGTGCATCCTCTGCATCCCTCCAGCTGGATGCAGACACTGTCTGTGGAGCAAGAAGTGCTCTGGCAAAAGCTGCCTTGGGGGTATTTCCCAACCTTACCCAAATTTGGAACCCTGGAAAGAGGGATTTTGACCTGTGGAAATGGGAAATCGTTTCCCCAGCAGCAGCACAGTCATTGCCAAGGAGTTTTCAATGCTAGAAATGGAGGATTTCTTTTCAGATAATCTCCATCACCTCAAATTCTGCCTTGCATCAGATAAACCTGTTTCACTCCTGAAGCTCCTCTTTTGTCAGAGCCCCTGAGAGCTCCCCTTTTCCCAGCATCCCTCCATTCCCAGTACCCAGCTCAGCTCTACAGGCATGTACTGATGGAAATTCCAAGCGTAGCTGTCCCCATCATTCCCAGCTGCTCCACACTTCCCACTGTAAGTCCTGTGCTTTCTGGAAAAGCCCAGAGCTGGACACTGAGACCTGCTGGCTCTGAGGCTGCTAAGTTTAATTAGCTCTCTGGCTCCCTGCTGTAAATAAACCTCCTTCTGCCTCAGCTCTGGGTTTGATGAGCCTGTACCAGCCCGGGGAGGGCAGGAGGGAGGGGAACCCCTTCTGAACAAGATGCTCTCAGGCCAGTGTTGCAGCTTGATTGCCTCAGTAAGGTCAGGTGCTGCTTCCCTGCAACCTCCTCACCATGTGGAGCATGTTGGGCATGAGGCTCTGGTGTTACTTTTATGCCTCCTTCCCCTCCTCCCTCCTATCACCGTGGTGCTCCCACAGGAAGGAGTTGGTAGCAGAGTTTGGGGTTCATCTGGAGTGCCATTTTCTTCCCCTCTCTGTATTTTTTCAGTCCATGAGTGAGAAGCTGAAATGAATCCCCAGCTAAATGGGAACTAAGAGATGATCTTGTATGCTACAAGTAAGAATTGTACCTCCAGGACCTCAGAAATTGTTTTGATCAAGTAAAACTGAAATATATTGTTTCTATGCAGTGATCTTTGTGACTGAATCTGTATTATCTTGGAAAGGGCAAATCACTTAGCACTTTTTCCCTATTCCTTTTCTCCCCCTCAAGACCTTTTTCATCTGAGCTCTTTTTAAAAAGACATCTAATTTTGTTGCTAGCACTTGCAGTTATAGTGCTACAAAAATAATTCTGAGGACACGAAATTGAGTGAAATTAAATCTTCCACTTAGGGAGGGAGGCCAAATGGTTGGGCTCTTGCTGCTTTAAAAGGCAAGAGTCCCATAAATCAGCCATCTCCCTGCTTTGAGGGCTGGAGGAGCCGTGGGTGTCCTCAGCTTGGCAGGAGATGACCTTCATGTCACCTCCAGCCCACGAGTGTCAGATGATCGTTCCTTTCCCTCTCTGGCATTTGGGAATTGCCTCTAACCACTCGTTTGCAGCAGGGAGAAGATATTCCCTATGGGCCTGTTTCAGAGCATTACCACACAGGATGGAACTGGAAAGAAAAGAAGAAGAAATAAAGAAAAAGGAGTAAGGTCTGCTGTGCAAACCTTTAGCTCCACTGAAACATGGCTCATTTTGGGGTCACTCTCCATCCCTGCACCAGTGCCTTGATGGTGGCTGGAGTGGAAGCAAATTACCCCAAACTGTGGTTGTAAAGCATCACAGAACCACTAAGGCTGGAAAAACCCTCTCAAATCATCAAGCATCAAGCCTGGATTAAATACTTCCAGCTAAACTAGAATCCTCTCAACTTTCCAGGGGGAACTTAGACAATCAGAGCATCACTGTGCAGGTCAGGGTAGGTTTTTCCCTGCCGTCTTTCACAGCATCACCTTCCCCCCCAGGTGTGCAAGGTTGTGAATGCCACAGTGCTGCTCTGCCTCGCTCCCCCCCTGAGCCCCGAGTACCGGCCCGGCCTGGACGCCGTGGAGCGGCCGGACGAGTTCGGGTTCATCTTCAACAACGTGCAGTCCCTGCTGGTCTACAACGACACCAAGTTCATATACTACCCCAACCCCACGTTTGAAATGCTGAGCCCCAGCGGGGTGCTGGAGCAGAAGCCGGGGTCACCCATCATCCTGAAGGTAAGGAGACCCCCTACCCAGCCCATGGGAAGAAAAAAACCCCAGGCAGTGGTGCTTTATCCTTCCTTTGGAGAATGGGATACTCCAGAGAGAATCCCATTGTTTGCACAAGCTGGGGGTGAGATGGGACTGGAGAAATGTGCTGCATCTTTGTCAGTGTTCTCTCTGCTTGTCCCTAGGGCAGGAACCTGTGCCCACCTGCTCCGGGAGGAGCCAAGCTCAACTACACGGTGCTGATTGGAGAAACACCCTGTGCTGTCACTGTCTCCGAGACCCAACTGCTGTGTGAGCCCCCAAACCTCACCGGACAGCACAAAGTGATGGTGAGGAACCAAACACTCCATCAGCATCCCTTTCCTCCCTCCTTTCCATGCTTTCTCCTCCTTCTCCAGCTCCCTGACTCGCATGGATACTGAGTGCAGCCTCTTGTCCAAGCACTGGTAGGATTTTAGATCTTCATGGCTGTCTGATTGGAAGCTTAACGTATTGTTGTGGATTGGCATGGAGAAACTTTGTCCTTCCCTGAGACTCACTCCCTACTATCAGAGCCTTCTAGAAGGAACAAATTTTTCCAGCAGTGCCTTTGGCACCAGGTACCATCCTTCTTCTGGATGAGGATGATACCATTTCCAGTGTTTTCCCTCCTGTAGGGATTTCATCAGCTCATGTAGCCAGACCTGATCTGCTAAGTGGATGGAAAGGTTTTGCCTTTTCCTGAAGTGGGAGCCAGGAACATCTGAACACTGGAGTGGTTGGATCAGCAACCTCATCCAGGGTTTTCCTGCTTTGGTTTTGGGCACCGGTGCTTCCTCTGCTCCGCTCACAGACCAAACACGCAGCTGCCAAAGTGCTTGAGTAGAGCCCAAATGAGATTGTAATTGTGATTTATTTCCCTCTAAGTTCAGCATCCAAAACATATTCAGATTATCACAGTGTGATTCCCAGAAGCACAACCTGGCTGAGAGCTGCTCGCATCTGTGGCCTGGGCACATCCAAGAAAAGCCTGTCCTGGTGTTAACTCCAGCCTGTTTGCTCCATAGCTTTATGTGGGGCTTTCTGCTCACTTCTCTGCTCTCTCCTTCCAGTCACTCTGGTTTCTTGTCAGTGAAATTATCAGTGGGTTGCTAATGTCCACAGTTTACTAAAGGGAGTTGAAAGCTTGTAAAATGAAAGTCAAATGGAGCCATCAGATAACAAGAGCAAAGCCCAGATAGTGAGGGGCTGGCACATTTATCATCACTTGAAGCCTCCCTGTGTTCACATAAGCAGCACCCTCTGTGTTCGAAGGCAATTGGAGTTTTATATTCTTAAACAGGGGTGGTTCAGTGCTTCCTGAGGCGTCTGCACAGCCCATGTGGTGGGAAGGACAAGGGCTTTGGGACAGGTGACACCCTAAAGCTGCTGGTTACCTGTGCTGTGCTTTGCAGGTGCGTGTTGGTGGTGTCATCTTCTCCCCCGGCTCGGTGAGCATCGTCTCAGACAGCCTCCTGACCCTGCCAGCCATCGTCAGCATCGCGGCCGGGGGCAGCCTCCTCCTCATCATCGTCATCATCGTCCTCATCGCCTACAAGCGCAAGTCCCGGGAGAACGACCTCACCCTCAAGAGGCTGCAGATGCAGATGGACAATCTGGAATCCCGGGTGGCCCTGGAGTGCAAGGAGGGTCGGTACTGCCCAGGACCGGGTGCTCTCTGGGTGCTGTGGCTCCGTGCTTGGGTTCCCGGTTTTCCCAGTCTCCTGAAGGGGGCGAGGAGAGGGGTGTGTGCCCCCCGCCGTGGGGTTTGTGAGGGAGGGTGGGCAGCCACAAGTGTGTCAGCAGCAGACACAGCTCTGCTGCCTGGTGTGCAGAGAATAGGATTAGAGCTTGATCCAGCTTAAGTGACATGCCTGGATCGCATGGATTGCACGGCACGAGCCCCGGGGTGCTGGAAAGCTGGCCCAGTCCTTCCTCCAGTTTACAAACGTAAGCAGTAAGAGCAGGTCTGAGGGGTAGGAAGAAGCTCCTCAAGCATTTGCTTCTGGGAAATTTTGTGTGTTATTTGGAATAGTCAGACCTGCTGATTGCAAGTTTCTACGTGGACAAGTCCTGTCCCTCGCAAGGAGGCAGCTGAGCCTCGCCCCAGCCCCCTACCCCAGTGGAGCATGGGTGGGTTTTTGGGGAGATGCTGCTCTTGTTTCCTTCCACCTGGAAGAGGGCTCAGTGAATCAAAGTAAAATGAATAGAAAGCTGCAGATTTCACACTGTGCCCCCTGTGTGTAGAGAGAGTTGCCACTGGATTCGTTCCGCTGATTTCAAGGATAGCCTTGAAAGCACAGGGCAAAAAATGAGATATATTCAGGAGGAACCACAGCCCAGCTGGGATACAGAGGCCTCACTGAGCCAGCATGTCACCCTTTGGAGAGGGAACACGAGGAGACACATACAGCTGTATAACACAGTGATGTGATGTTATGAGAGGAAGAATAAATTCCTTCCTGACCCCTGCAGCAGCTTGGGTTTGATCTGCATCAGATTTGATTATTTTGGCAACTGTTGATAGAGGAGGAGAAGAAGAAGAAAGGAATGGGAGGCACCAAGTTATGAAAATAGATCTTTATTCCTATTGCAGCCTTTAAAGGTGTTTTAAGTGTGTGTACACAGGTGTGAACCACATACAAATTAAGCAGCATCTTTGTTCTCAGCATCTGCTCTGTGCAGCGTGTGCTCTCCTGCTCTCAGACGCTGAGTCTCCAAGGGTGAGGGTCTGCCTGAGCTACAAGGCCAGGGCCCCTCTGAATCAGTTCCTGAGCTGACCCATTTATGGTGGCTGCCATGTCCACGGGGAGAGCAGGCAGCCAGCCCTGCCCAAAACCTTCTCCCCAAGCCTCAACTCCAGGAGTTCACCTCTCTGCGTCCTCTTCCTTTCTCCCTGAACAGCTTTTGCAGAGCTTCAGACAGACATCAATGAGTTAACCAGTGACCTGGATCGCTCTGGGATCCCCTACCTCGACTATCGGACTTATGCCATGAGGGTCCTTTTCCCTGGCATCGAGGACCACCCTGTCCTGCGGGAGCTGGAGGTAACAAACAGCCTGTGCTCCAGCCCTTCCAAATTTCCCTGAGCCCTCGGAGAAGTCAGTGGGAAACCCTGAGGCACCTTCATGCCTTCACACCAAATCTTATTAGAGGCCCCGAGGTCAGTGGGGTGAGCCAAGAGTTCATCTTAACTCAGAAAGCTGGTGTTTTATCTCATCCCACATGGACTGATTCCTTTTGGTTTCTTCCCCGTGGTATTGCTTTGTTTTTATTTTATGGGGGTTTCTATTGCTATAAAAGCAAAGAGCACATCAGAAAAGTTATGGATGTGCTTTAAAGTCCTCCTCAGCCACCTTACAGGGCAGGGGAAGGCTGTGTGCCTGGAGCATCCCTGGAGCGTCCTGTCTGGAGCATCCTGCTGCTGTTCCACGGCGTGTCCACAGGAGGGCAAGCGGGAATGCCCTGCCCAGGCAGGCTGGCCTCTGAGCAAGAACTTCCATCTCCCTGCTTTTGCCACCAGGATGTGTAAATATGTATAAAATATTGTCACTGAGGATAAAAGGGTCCATCAGATCGCCTCGAAGATGGGCCCTGCTCACCTGAGAGAGTAATGGCACAAGAAGCATCTGCCACCCAGCAAGGGGCTGCCATCCTGCCCATGGGATGGGACTGCCATTCTCCCCCCGGGATGCCCACAGGGACCAGGCTCAGCTCTGCCTCTCAGAGACTGGGACTGCTCCAGTAAGTCCTGTTGCCTTCACACAGATCAAGGGTTGGATGTAGAGGAAGGAGTCTTGGTTGCTCATGCTCCACAGGGCTGTATTGTTGCTTTTCCAGGCAGGCACTACTCAATTTAGATTCCAGTGGGCCACCAACACCGAGCTGTGGTGTTGATAAAACGCAGCCAGCTTCTCCCAGCCCATTCCTGTGCCCTGAGTTTTCCAGCTCCATGCATTCTGTTTGCTGTTTGAATTGCCAACTAAGCTGATGCTCCAGCAAACAGATATGAATGCTTTTTGTTTTACTCATGAAAAACAGAATTGCAGAAGTGATAAATGTGTTGCCAATTACACAGTTGCTTAATTATGTAACGTTAGTAAAACCAATACATAAGTCTCCAAGATGTTTGGTAAAGAGTTGCTTCATGTAGTTCATCATTTTCACTCGTAATGAATTACTTGAATTTGCAACTGGCTGAAAGCCTCAATTAATTTTTTACACTTGTCCCATAATAAAGCAATAGTCTAAATTAGTATTTAATTTACTTACAAGAGTGTCACTTTTTGTGCAGAACAAGCAGAATTGTGTGTCATTTATGGGGCTCTTAGCCTCGAAGCAGCAGCTTTATGGTGTGCAGAGAGTGCGGCTCAGAGCAAGGATTAAGGGGAGCCTGGGGGAGGACGGGGAGGGCGATGTTTGATCAGAATGGACCAGGGACCATGTTCGGGGATGCTGAGACCCTGAGAGATGGGGTGCTGGGTTGTGCACCTAGGGTTGAACCATCCTGGGGACCCCCAACATAAGAAGGACATGGAGCTGTTCGGAGCACGTTCAGAGGGGGCCACAAAGCTGATAAGGGCAGTGGAGCACCTGCCCTATGGAGACAGGATGAGAGAGTTGGGGCTGTTCAGCCTGGAGAAGAGAAGGTTGTGTGGAGACCTCACAGCACCTTCCAGTACCTGAAGGAGCCAACAAGGGAGCTGGAGATGAATTCTGCATCAGGAACTGGAGTGACAGGACAAAGGGGAATGTGTTCAAAGTGAAAGAGAGGAGGTTTAGATTAGATGTTAGGAACAAATTCTTCCCTGTGAGGGTGCTGAGGCCCTGGCACAGGTTGCACAGAGAGGTTGTGGACTCCCCATCCCTGGAAACGTAGAAGACTAGACTGGACGGGACTTGGAGCAACCTGGTGTAGTGAAAGCTGTCCTTTCCCATGGCAGTGGGTTGGAATGAGATGAGTTTTAAGGTCTCTTCCCACCCAAACCCTTCTATGATTCCATGCTTTACCCCGACAGTGTTGGCAGGGTGACCCCAGGGGGATGCAGGGCTGCCCTCCAACCCCTTGTCCTCCTGTGCCTTGTCTGATGGACATGCTCTCCTCCACTGTAGGTCCAAGGGAACGGGCAGCAGAGCGTGGAGAAGGCCTTGAAGCTCTTTGCCCAGCTGATCAACAACAAGGTCTTCCTGCTGACCTTCATCCGGACGCTGGAGCTGCAGCGCAGCTTCTCCATGCGCGACCGCGGCAACGTGGCCTCGCTCATCATGACGGGGCTGCAGGGCAAGCTGGAGTACGCCACGGACGTGCTGAAGCAGCTGCTCTCCGACCTCATCGAGAAGAACCTGGAAAACAAGAACCACCCCAAACTGCTCCTGCGCAGGTGAGGTGGGGGACAGGCCTGGTGGCAGGTCAGCGCAGTCCCCCAGGCTGGCACAGCCACGCTCTGGTGGCATCAGAAAGACATCGGAAGGAATTTTGGTCGTTAGAAGGAATTTCTCCATGGAAAGGGTTGTTAAACTTTGGAAGGGGCTGCTCATGGAGGTGGTGGGGTCACCACCCATGGAAGTGTTCAGGGAGCAACTGGACTTGGCACTCAGTGCTCTGGTCTGGATGACAAGGTGGGGATCAGTCACAGGTTGGACTCGATCATCTTGGAGGTCTTTTCCAACCTTAGTTATTCTGTGATTCTGTAATCCAAGGGCTCTGTGGGTGCAGGGTGCTGTTGGAAGGAAAATGCTGCTCGCCGTGGAGAACTTCCATATATTTCCTCACCTGTCTCCACAGCTCTGGGATTTCACAGATGGCTGAACAGGGTTTCAAACTGGATCCTCCAGGTCTTCCTGGATAGAGAGCAGGCAGCATTTGTGTTCCACAGCTGGGCAAAGAGCTCAAGAATGGATTAAGCAACTCACCCAAAACTGTGCTGGGCAATGGCAGAAAGAAAAAAGGCAACAAATGCATACTAATGTAGGGCAGATCAGCAGCCACGAGGAAGAGGCTCCCCCTGTTCTCCATGTCATGAGCCACCTCTGTCCCATGTCCCTGTGGGCCCTGGCTGTACTGGAGAGCCTGGCCTTGGCCACAGCTGCCCATCAGCAGTGCCTGGAGCTCTGCTGGCATTTCACTGGAGCGAAGGGATGAGGGCAAGGGGAGGATTTCACAGCTCTAGGAAAATTTCAGGGATTCCTCCAGCCATCGTGAATATACTTGACAGGAAATTGCTTTAAATCTGGCTGTGTTTGCGGAGGCAATAACTCATCTCAGAGAAGGAAGCCGGCTTAATTTCCCCAGTGGGTTGACGAGTCGCTGGGAAGGCGTCTTCTTCCTCAGCCATCAATAATGACTTTTTGTGGCCCTCCAAAAAACACCTGGATGATGATGAAAGCTGTGCCCTCTCCTCCCTGAACTACCCAGCAAAGAATCAGGGCTGTCTGTCCTGTGCCAGGAATTGCCCATTTCACAGGGAACTTGACACTGGACCTTTCCAGGAACAGGTCATCTAACCACCTCTCTTGGCCATTTGGGCCAGTCTTTCACCGCCCTCATCATAAAAATTTCTGCTTTATATCTAGTCTGAATCTACCCCCTTTTAGTTTAACAGCTTTGCCCCTTGTCCTGGCCCTCCAGATCCTGTTAAACCCATGGCTGGAGTCCTGTCCTAGCCCCGTGCCCAAGTGTTTGTGCACAGAACAACCCAGCTTGAAATGTCTTGCTCTGACTTAATAAGGAGTGATCAGCCACAAAGTGAAATGCCTCTTTTTTGAATTTTTTGAGCTCTCTGGTGGCAACCAGAGATGATAACTGACACTCAGTTCTTTCCCTCTTTCTTCCTCATTTTCCCCTCTCTCTTTCTTCCACGACTGCCCCTCACGGGAGACAGCAAGAAAGTTGACGTTAAATCAAACAGCTGCTCTGGTTGCTGGCACTGAGCAGAGCACACAGCAGTTTGGAGACCTAGATAGAGCAGGGAAAATTAATAAAATACATATTTATTTTTTGGCTTCTCTCAGTTCATTCTGTTTAGGTTTGTTTTCTTCCTGGTGCCTCCGAAAGTCAGCGGAGCAGCGAAGGCTGGCGTCAGACTCCTTTGGAAAGTCTGGATTGTGCTTTGCCCTCATTATGTGGTTGATGTGAGAAGGGTTTTCCCCAAGTCCAGGGGTTCTGTGCTGCCATGTTAATCTTCAGGAGCTTATTTTTTATTTTTAGAGCAGGTCTCTAACAGCATTCTGGGACCAGAGATGGTGCCGAGCAGGCCGGTCAGGGGCGGCACAAAGCCCTGCGGCAGGTTCGGGGCTCAGCAGACCCCTCCATGTGTAGCAGAGAGAAAGATAAGTGAGGCAGAGTTTGGGGGATGGCCCACCCAGCCATCCCTTTTCCAAGGCAGGCAGGCCAGGGATGCTCCATCCAGCCTCTCCCAGCAGCCATGGAGCTTTTGAGCTGCCTCTTTCCTCAGCCAGTGTAGGACAGTGATGATTAACTCAATTGCTGGCTGTCCCCAGGACTGATGCTCTGCAAATATCTCACAGCGTCAGACTGTGCTGAGATGAGATTCAGTGCTGGAAGGTAAGGAGAAATGCGATTTGACAGAGATGCTCCGAGGTGTTTCTTCATGCTGTTCCATTCAGCTGATCTTGTATTTCTGATAAAGAAATAAAAGGGAACAGCTAGACATGGAGTATCCAATGCCATTCTCCCACACAATATGCCCCAACTTCTCTGTCACTCTATATTTCAGTTGTTTTTACAGAGCTGGTGTCGGGCCCTGAGCAGCCCACAGGGACAGGACACAGCATTGCTTCACTAGTGAGACTTGCTAATTCTTATTTAATATTCTATTAACAAAGTCGTTTATTAAATTAATACTCACCCTGAAGTCCTGAATGTACTATTTTCTGAGTTTTCCACCCATTCTTTGGTTTTTGTCAGTGCCTCTCCATTTTTCCATGGCTGTGTGGAAGTGTGTTAGTGTTCCTCCTCTTTAATTGGGTACCTGAAATATTTCAAACAGGAGAACAGTGTGTGTGTCAATTTGTAGGATGAATTTTTAGGCAGTTCATCAATTCAGGCTTAAATTCTTTGGGGATCTGCAGACATTTTCTCGAATTCCTGGCAGATGTTTCCATCCTAAGAGATGATGGATAACGTGACCCCAGGTCCATTGGCCGACTGGCACCAGTGTTTGTTTGCTGAAATCTCTGGCTCCTGTTTATTCTTGATGTTGCTTGGCTTTGGGATCAGGTCCTGGTGCTTCTATAGTGTGTGTTTTTAATTCCAAGCATTTGGAATGCTGTTGGATTCATAGCAAGAGGCAGTCCCTAATTCAAGGCATCAGAGCAGATAGGGAAGAGTGGGGAAATTTGGACTGGAGTGGGATGGTGACTGTCTCCAGGCCAGGGAGAAGGTGACCTGGGTCATGGTGAGGGCAGAGGGGACACAGTCCCCAGAGGAAAGAGTATTGGATTCATTCCTCTTTCTTGCTGGAGTTCAGACCGGCTCCTGGTACCAGATGTGGCCGAGGGGAAGGCTGGTGGTGCTGAGCCGGGCTGGCCAGGGTCACGGGCACAGCTGGCCAGGCTGCAGCACAGCAGCTCCACCCAGCTCGGGCTGGGGCTCAGATGTGGACTGTGAGACACTCTGCCACCACCACGGCCATCCCATCTCAGGAAAAGGGACTGTGGTGCTTTAAGGAAAGTCTCCGGGTCCTGCAGAGCCAGCATTAAAAACTATCATTAGGAGTCTTTGTATTTAAATTAGAGATAATCTTGGGCACAATGTGGGGAGAGGACACTGGGTGGGACTGGGGAGAAAGCTGCAATTTCCCTGCCATTGTCACTCTGCTGTCCCTGATTGCCAGGAACTGCTGCAAATCCCAGTGATTTACTGAGCCAGGCTGTAATTTGCACCACGTGCAAGGAGCTGAGTGTCACCAGACTCCGCTGTCACCAGCCCCATCAGGGCTGTGACAGGCTGTCAGCTGGGCAAGCTGCTGTCAGCTCCGTGCAGGGAGGGGGGACGGGGCTCGTCACATCCTGCTGCTCCGGGGTCCTGGTCCTGAGCACCTCAGAGCTGTGCCAGGGTGTGCAGTTTGTGGTTTGGCTTCGTGTGTAACATGTGTGTCCTCCTGGCTCCCCTAGGACCGAGTCGGTGGCTGAGAAGATGCTGACTAACTGGTTTGCCTTCCTCCTCCACAAGTTCCTCAAGGTAAGGAAGGATGGAGCGGAGCCCCCGCTGTCACTTTGCTGTCTCACCCGCCTGTCACCCCTGGGGTGGATCTGGGCACGAAACTCTTCCATCAGACTGCAAGTCAAAAGGTGTAGTAGCAAGGCAAGGGAGGTGGAAATTGGTTGGAGCTGCTGCTCCAAGGTCACCACCTTCCCCAACCCTCAGGTCTCCTGGTGTAATTTCCATGTCATGGAGTTTCTGTTACACCTCTTTAGTACTTGGGAGAAATTCTCACTCCTGTCTCTGTGCCTGGGCTTCCACATTTTTTAACTTAATTTGTGGTTTTGGAAACCCCACAGAATTTGCTTCGTGGGAGTGAACAACGAGATCCAGATATCAAATTCCATTTTTTACAGCCACATAGATTCAGGAGGGATTTCCCCTGCCAAAGACAACATACCCATGGTGCTCACGGGTTTGGCTGTCCTCTCCAGGAGCTGCTGGGGGCCAAACCTGGATTGTACGTGTGCTAAGGAGTCAGTGCCTCTGCTGAAGGGAACCATGTTCGGGCCAGTGGCCCAGGGGAGAAGCACCTTCACCTCTGTGTCAGTTCTGCTGTCCATCTCTTGTGTAGGAATGTGCTGGAGAGCCACTCTTTATGCTCTACTGTGCCATCAAGCAGCAGATGGAGAAAGGTCCCATTGATGCCATCACAGGAGAAGCCCGTTACTCCCTCAGCGAGGACAAGCTGATCCGGCAGCAGATCGAGTACAAGACTCTGGTGAGTGATGCTGTGGGAGCTGCCAGGGAGTCACTGCTGGCCCTCCCATGTGAGCTGTGCTGACCTGGTGACTGGGACACTGCTGTGAGGCCTGAGAGTTGCCAGTGCAATAAAGACCCATGCCCAAGTCAGGTACATCCCTGATTTTCAGCTGCATCCCTAAATTTCAGATTCAAATAACCTGAGGCAAGGTTTGGAAAGACAGGCTTGAGGGAAATGTTTTATCTCCCTTGGGCATTGAATAAGGCATCCAGGACTCCTATCTTAGCAATAATTATATAAATATACTAAGTGCAATAGCAATTAGGGCTGCAGTGGGGGGTTTTTGTGAGAAAAGGTTGTTGAGACGTGGTTACGTTTCTCCTGGGTGCTTATCCTTTAGAGCGTCGTTTCTTTCTCCTTCTCTTCCAGATCCTAAACTGTGTGAACCCGGATAATGAGAACAGTCCAGAGATCCCTGTGAAGGTGCTGAACTGTGACACCATCACCCAAGTCAAAGAGAAGATCCTCGATGCAGTGTACAAAAACGTCCCGTATTCCCAAAGACCAAGAGCTGTCGACATGGACTTGGGTAGGAGCTTCCCTGCCTGATAGGAGGGGCACGATCAGAGAGGCTGATGGGTGGGTTTTGCAGAGCTTGCCCCTCACTGACCGTCGTCTGTGCCTGGTTTTTGCCTCTCCCCCAGAGTGGCGGCAGGGCCGGATAGCCCGTGTGGTCCTGCAGGATGAAGACATCACCACCAAGATCGAAGGAGACTGGAAGCGCTTGAACACCTTGATGCACTATCAGGTAAAAAAGCAGCCCCAGCTGACAGGCAGTGCCCAGAAAGCTGCCAGGAGGGAGGAAAAGAAAAGCAGGACGTTAATTCCCAGGTGTCTCGTCTACCAAGACAGACAGCGAGGTCAGGATTGTGTGATAAACCAGAAGGGTTCAATGTGCTTCTGCATTAGGTGGGAAAGTAACCTTGACACGGACCTCAAAGGAAGCAGCAGAGTTGAAAATTGGCTAAATTAAACCTGCCAGCCACGGGAGGGAGATGGAGGGAGCAGTGGTGAGGGCTGAGCTGCCAGTGGTGGGGATGTGGGGCCAGGGAAGGGGTGGCAGGGGGGACTCAGGTCTTGTTGTGGGGGTCTGAGACAACCAGGGGTGCACCAGAGGAGAAAGAGGAGTCTCTGCTTTCCTTCAGAGCTTTGCAAACACCAGTAATCTGAGGCAAAGCACAAGCTGTAGTAGCAGCTTATCCCTCATACTCGGGATCTTCCTGTGTGTTGACTTTTGGGCTTTTTGCAAGCAGTGAAGAAGAGAAACAGAGCAAATACTTCAAATGCTGTCACATGGGAGGGTCGAGGGAGTGCTGTGGGGAGGCACAGGATGAGGCCAGGTCAGTAAAAGGGGAGTATCAGGAGCTACTTCCTGACAGAGTGACACCAAACCTCTTAAATCCCCGAGCCAGGTAACAGGGGGTTTGTCACATGAAGTGAAGATGCTCAGTCGTGCATCAGACAGGGTGGGTGAGGTGGCCTAAGGAATTGTTGCCATCTTTAACTGCTGGATAGGGCAGATGCCTGTCGGAAAGGGCTCCTTATAGTGTGAAAGATGGGGAGAGAGGTAAAGAGGGGGCTGAGGAAGGTTTGGTTTCAGGGAATCAAAGGCTTTCTTTACTCAAAGCCTGTCTGCAGCAGAGGATAACTGCATTAATTGGGACCCGTAACCTACTCCTGTCCATCACTGCCTCCCCAGAAGTGTTTAGTATTTAATCTGGCATCTTTCCCTGTTTATACACCATCTCCAGTCCATCAGCGTGACTCACGCTGTGTGAGTTGAATGGGAGCCAGTATTGACAGGAGCCATGTAATCAGGGAGCGAGGCAGGAGAGTGGCATAAATATGCACAGTGCACGTTAAAAGGAACCTCGAGGGTCAACTTTTCCAAGCAGGCCCCAGGATTTAAACACAGATTGCCATAAAATGTCATAGGAGTTGTGCAGATTAATTCCATTGTTCCTAAAATCTGTTTTACCTGACAGTTGCAAGGGATTAACCAACATGCAGGGAAGCAGCGAGACTTTATTATGCCTTGATCTTTAAAAGTCATCATGAGGAAGTCACAAGTGAAAGCTGTGCTTGTCTGATGTGTGGTGGATGCTGGGGGAGGGAATACTTTCATTTTAGTGCCTGTGGGAAAAGCTGAGCCACAAGCTTACCCTTAAAATAAACAAAACCCTTGCAGCATTCAAGATGCTGCAGCTCTTCCTGCCATTTGAACGTCAGTTTTGCTCTGGAAGAACGGAGAAGTTTGCTGCCAAACATCTAACCAGGTAGTTGCACATGTCTCCCTGCTCTGGCCCGAGCTCTGCACAGCCCAACAGAGCTGTTTCAGTCATTAAAAAGAAGCCAACTTGTCTTCACTGCAGCAGAAACCTTGTCAAGGCAAGGCTTTTGCCAAAAACAAACAGCAATATATATATATATATATATATTCTTTTTTTTTTTTTGGCTATTCCTACCAGGTTGTATTTTTTTTCTGTTGGAGTAATAACTGTTTTTATTAGGTATCAAAAATACAGATGCTTCAGGACTGCACAGTAAAACAAATACATGGGCAAAGGCACAGCTTAAAGAGGGTATAAAACCATTTGAGTTCCAAGCACTGCTCTTTCACCATTTAACTGGAATGCTACATATGAAACAGGCAGGGTTCAAGCCATGAAAATAAATGTAGATTTCCAGAGGACTAGTGAAGATGATTTCTAAATTTCTGAGGGAAAAATGAAAGCTTACTCTCTAAAGCTCTGCCCATCTTTTATTCAGAGCTGTCTTGTCTTTATTCTGATCGGAAGGCAGAGAGATCTCTGGATTTGCACGCGGTGGTTGGAGATGCACAGCCCATGTTTCCCGCCAGGTGTGTCTCCTGGAGAGGTGCTGTTACCTGGGAGGCTGCAGGAGGCACCAGAACCCCCCTGCTCCTCACAGCCCTGCCCTGCTCCTGATTCCCGGCATCCATTCGCTCCTCAGCCCCATTCCCTGCCTCTCCACGGCTCCAAACCCCCCCTCCTCCTCCCTGTGCCCTGAGGGCTCTGCAGAGGGCAGTTATTTCATTCCAAGAGTTTCTCAGCTCTGGATTTTGACACTATTACATTTGTTTTCTGCATTAGAGTGACAAAAATGTAATAACTGATCAAACGGGTTTTTCATGGGAAGCCTTTGCATACAAAACCAAATTGGATTTAAAGAGAAATATTCATCTCTGTAATATTTTGGAACCACTTTATAAAATTATAAAGAAAATTGTACACCTGCTGCTTATTTCTTCATTTATAAAAATAGATGTATGGCTTAAAGAGGTGTAATTCTTTGTTAAATTCTCTGGAGCTTTTATATGTGGTAAGGAATTGTATTACATTTGTGTCATATCCTTTGGGTTTCATGGCTATTAAACTCCATGGGAGAGTCTCACCCCGTGTGGTTTTACTCAAGAAAAATGAAACACTGAATTTAATATCAAATGATTTACAGTGGCTCATGCAGGGTTAACTCAGAGGCAGCAGAGCATGAATACTTGTCAGCCACTGCAACTCTGGAGAGGGCAAGAGGCTAAAAAACTGTTTTAATGAAAAATTAGGAGGAGAAAGGGAAGATTTGTATGGAAAAAGAGACTTAGGAGGGTGGCGTGGATGTGGAGCTGGAATCCTCCCTGCGTCCTCGCCGCCCCACGCAAACCCAGCACCATCATCTGGGCGCCCATCTCCCCGCTCCAGGTTTTCTTTTTCTTCTCTTTAAGGTGTTTTGTGCAGCTTGTAGAGTAATCAGAATATTTATAAAGTTGTAAAGCAGCCAGCCAGCTCCCAGGGCGTCTCTGGGGTTTTATGGGAGTGTGGCGGCGGCGGAGCGAGATGGGAAAGCAATGCGTGTTACATCTGATGCTAATTTGCACGCTGGTGGTTTTTAGCTGACAAGAGCCATTCGACCCAAAATTTAGAGAGTGAGAGTGTTCTTATATGTGTGTGTGTGTGGAATTTTTAGTGCCTCTCTCCCAGTTAACCACAGCCCTGGTGGAAATGGATCCGGCACGGAGCTGCTCCTCCATGGGAGCGCCCTGGGCTCGGGTTTCTCCCTGGTGAAATTGAGCTGAAGTGGCAGCTAATAACAGCCTAAGAAAATAATATCAGGTCTGATCATTTCTTCCATTGACTTAATAAATTGGATGAAGTGAGGCAGGAGCAGAAAAGGAAATAACGGAAGTGTTTGGAGCGTTTTGCTTAGAAATATCTCACTTTTGTGCTGCGGAACACAAGTGACCATTATTTCCACTATCACCAGCAATAATAATAACTCACATTTCCATGAAACCTTTCATCTGAATGGCCTTGCAAGGCAGCACAGCTCACTGTGTGAAGCTCACCTTGTGGCTGCAGTTGTTGTACAAACACCTGGAGGTGCTGGGGAAGCAAAAAGCCCCTGGAGCACCCCGTGTGTAAGGGTCAGTGCTGAGTCCATTGCAAATAATGACAAATTAAACCCCAAAGGAAATTCCTCCAGCATGAAGAGGCATTTCTTTTGTTCAGCTCCTCTAAAAAGTGTGTTGGCTGGGCCCTGGCAAGGTGTGGTGACTCTTTTCTCTGCTCCCTCACTGCGCTGCACGACAGGTCACAAGTTCAAAATTAAAAGCCACTCAGGCCCATTCCCTGGAAACCTGCAGATTCTTAATTAAGGGGAATAAGTTAGAAAACTTCCAGTGACTACTGGATTTATAGGGAGGATAAAATTAAACATGGCTACTAAAATCTGCTGTAACAAAACCTTGTTAGCACTAATGTTCATTTATAGTTTGACTTCCCAGTGTTTAATTCCTTCTCTGGAGCAATAAAGGGATAACAATTAAATACCCTGAAAGATGGCTTTATGACTTGCTCAGCTGTAAATCAAACTTTTAAAGTTCGTAAAAATTGCTAAAATAAAAAATGGTTTAATAGGAATGTTTTATGGCCCATAACGTTATTACAGCCCTTTTATTCCCTCTGCATTGTTACTTTAATTGGATCACAACAATTCTTGAGATTCTCATTTTTATTGGATAAAGCATAATCTTAAATCAGAACGACCAAAAGCGTCTTCAACACGTCCTTTGATTTATCACCCCTTTCCTTCAACCTCTTGCTGTGGAGCCGCTGCCGACCCAGCACAGGGCTCAGCCAGTCTGGGAGCGAGGGCTGGTTGGCTCCCTGTGCCCACCCTGGGCATCCCTCTTCCTAGAATTTGCTGGATCAGCAGCTGGTGGACAGTGGATCCCACTGATCTTCTCCTCCTTTGCCTCCCCAGGTCTCAGACCGCTCGGTTGTGGCTCTTGTTCCCAAGCAAACCTCCTCCTACAATATTCCTGCCTCTGCCAGTATATCTCGGACATCCATTAGCAGATACGGTAAGAAGGGATGGGAAGTGTTGGCTCAGGGGTACAGGCTGGGCACTGGAAGGAATTAGGTGGGGGAAAAGCAGCAGATTCCCCTGAAGAACCACCCCGCATAATCCAAAAGGAACATCCATGTGCCAAACAGGAAAATGTCCTTGTCTACTGGTGGTTTTTTTGCAAAGGCTTTTCCATCTATCAGCAGAACAGCAAAAGGACCAGAGAGGCTGAGAGGAGGGAGAAGGAAATGCCAGGCACACGAGTAGCCTTTGGGAATGTGGGTCCTGGGGAAGTCCAGGAAAGGTGTTTGTCTCAGAGGGGATGACAGATGCAGAGCCCCACTGCATGAAAGGAGCTTTGTGTGCCCTGCATGACAGAAAAGCCTGATTCCTTCACCTTCTCTAAGTGGAAGATCCTGAGTTCTTAGCTAATGGGTCAAAATGGGTAACAGCAATCTTAACACGGAGTGCTCGGATGTGCACACCTGGGAATTCAGGATTTGCATAATAGCAGGGCTCAGCACATTACAGAGGGTCCCTGAAGATGCTGCAGCCTGAGTAAATGAGTCTGTGAGGTACCAGGTGTGCGTTTATAAGACTAAATCCACAATAATAGTAATAATATACTTCCATAAAAGGCAGCAGTGGCAAAATCTCTGGTGCGCTGCTCCTTCATTATCGTTCATTTTACAGAGTGTTTTACAAGCAAAAAGTCTCCTGACAAACCCGTCTCCTTCTCTTGCTTATAGCCCCCAAAATAATGTTGTGTTTTTGCTCAAGCAAGGATTCTGAGGAGCCAAAACCAGGGGAGTGTTTAGGTAAGAGCCAGGAGGAAAGGTATTTCTCCCTGCAAGGTGTAGATCCCCGAGTGTCCAGCACATCCCACACTTCAGGTGATGGAAAAACCAAGGCCGGGTCACACAACCTGAGTCCTCAGTGCTCATTGATCTGTGTCAGCTGGAAAAGCTTTTGCAAACTACCAATATGAGCGATCGTTGCTCATGTTAAGATTAATATTTCTAATTGTGCTGCCAGAATTTAAATTAGATACTTATTTACTTCCCCTGTTATATATCAGTACAGAGCTATGTTTAAAAATAGAATTACTAGATGCTTCCCTAGCTGTCCCCCTGTCTGTCTCCTTAATTATATCAGTTGGAGTACTCATTTATCTAAGCCTTAATCAGGGATGAAAATCCAGCTAGTTTGATAATGACTTGCATATTTCCCTCGGCTGATTTATGATTGATCCCAGTACTCTTGATGAGGAGGGTGAGCAGTGAATTGAAGGCTAAACTTGAGAAAATCCACCAGGTTTCTAGAGAACAAAGAAATGTAGTGAGAGGAAAAATCCCACCATGCACAGCTGGGCTCCTCAGCCTCGTGTCTCAGCTTGGAGACGGCGTGGATGGGATCCAGGGAGGCACATTCTTTGGGAAGTTAAATAATATAAATAATTATATGTCACATCCCTCCATGGTTTCTGAGCAATTAAGGGAAAGAGTGTTGACTGCTGCCCATTGAGCTCCTCTTGCCCTGCAGGGGCAGGGACAGCAGGGACAGGAGGGACAGCAGGAGGCTGGACCTGCTCAGCCCACGGACAGCACGGTGGGGATGCAGGACTGGCCTTGGGTTCTGTAGTTGATGCTCAGCTTGAGCCCTTGTTGCTCTCCTGAAAGCCTCAAGGGCACAACCAGCAGTTTCTTCTGACCTTTGTGCTGGTTGTGCTGGGAAGGTTTTAATTATTTGCAAAACAGTGGACAAAATGCAGGACTCTGGTGCAGCAGGAGTTGGTGCCTGGGGTTAATGTGTGTGAGCTGTAACTCATGGATGAGTCCTGTGTGGACCTGTATGATGAGTTCACATAAGCAAAGGATGTGAATGGAGCAGGAAAGTCCATGTCTGAGTGTGAACACAGTAAAGCTCAAGTCTGAGGAGCTCTATTCACTGGAGACCAACACGTATCTTTGGCAATCGCCACATTTTATTGGTGCCTGGCTGGTTTTGCATTTCATTACCCCGTAAAAAAGGCAGTGCAGATAGTTTGACCCTTGGCAAACACGGTGGCAGCACTGAGAAGAGACAGGGGAGTGGAAAAGGGATTTGCTTTGAGTGTGTGACCAACTTCTCTCCCCATCGCTCAGACTCCACGTTCCGCTACACCGGCAGCCCCGACAGCCTGCGCTCCCGGGCCCCCATGATCACCCCCGACCTGGAGAGCGGCGTCAAGGTCTGGCACTTGGTCAAAAACCACGACCACGGAGACCAGAAGGAAGGAGACCGGGGCAGTAAGATGGTGTCTGAGATCTACCTGACCAGGCTGTTGGCCACCAAGGTAACTGCCATGGGCTGAACTCACTTGGGAAATGCACAGGGAGGTTCATCACAGCGAGGTTCATCAGAAGACACCTGCCAGGGGTCCTGTGCTGCCCCTGATGATGCTCATCTCCCAGGAGGTCTGTCCCTGCTGGGTTTTCCTGGGAATGGGTGGGTGCTGGAGCAGCAATAGAACCACAGCCCAGATTTCCTCACACTCAAGGCGACTGCTGCAATTCTTCACTCTTTTGCACAGTATTAAAACACAAAGAGTTGGAGAGATGCAGCAGTGCCTTTAAATATTTATCCCGTTTCCTTGACCAAAGAGCATTTTCCTGCCTTTCCCCATGTGTTCATCCCTGTGGGTAAGACAGCTGTGCTTTGGAAAGCAAAAAAGTAATTGTTTCAGGTCAGAAATAAAGAGTAAATTCAGTCTGGAGCTTTCCCCCAGGACCCTCCAACAGCGCAGTCAGCGCTCAGAAAGACCCTGACTTTGCTTATTCCTGTGGGGTCCATGGCGATGCTTTTGAGGGGCTGGTAACACCTGGCTGCTTGGCCAAGCGTGTGTCCGTCCCTCCCTTCACCCCCCTGGGGTTGCTGCTCCCACCAGGGCACGCTGCAGAAGTTTGTGGACGACCTGTTCGAGACGCTGTTCAGCACCGTGCACCGCGGCAGCGCGCTCCCGCTCGCCATCAAGTACATGTTCGACTTCCTGGACGAGCAGGCGGACAAACACGGCATCCACGACACGGATGTGAGGCACACGTGGAAGAGCAATTGGTAAGAGGGGAGGAGAGGGGACTAGAGGGGGAGGCAGAACTTGAGGTGGAGCAATTAGCTGTGTCCTAGGGTGAAACGGGGGGTAGGGAATTGCTTTGGGAAGGCTGGGGACCACCAAGGGGGCACAGTCTTAAGGTGCGCCAGGGGAGGTTTAGATTGGATATTGGGAAGAAGTTCTTTACAGAGAGAGTCATCAGACATTGGAATGGGCTGCCCAGGATGGTGGTGGATTCACCATCCCTGGAGGTGTTCAAGAAGAGGCTGGATGTGGCACTCGGTGCCATGGTCAGATAGACAAGGTGGTGTTGGGTCACAGGTTGGACTCGATGATCTCAGAGGTCTTTTCCAACCCAGCTGATTCTGTGAAGTCAGGTAGCTTCAGAGCATGAGACGTACCACAAAGCCATGCTGATAGCACTAATGCTGCCCCAGTATCCCCTGTGTATGTGGCAGTGGGGTTAGAGCCTGGTTTGGGCTCCAGTGTGGTGTTCATGGAATCATACAATATCCTGATTTGGAAGGGAAGAGTGTTAAAGCACAAGCCCGGCTACCTCTGAGTCCTTTGCCCAGGTGGAAAATGGAAAGTGGCCTCAGATCCCCACACTTTGGAAAGAGCCAGTCCGTGAGTGGGAAGCAGGGCTCCTTGCCCACACCACCCTGCCTGCACAACTCTGCTGTGGCACAAATGCCAGGACTGCCTGTGAGGGGAGAGTTCAGCCAGTGGCTGCACCCTTCCCATCACTTCGGGCAGCAGCTGGAACATCTGGGCATCAGGAGGAGGTGGCACAGGGAGAAGGAGCCAGCCCCACATGCCATTGACATGGGCTGCAGCCAGGTTCAGCTCTCTCCAAACAAGAGCGCTCACATCTCTGCCTCTGCTGTTATTTTAGGATTAAAGGCTCCATGGGTTGTAAATTTACCTCTGCGAGGAAGGAAAAAATCCACAACAAATGGTTGCTCTCTAAAGACTTTGTATTTCCCCGCTCCGAGTCCCTCGTGGTTTAAAAGGTCTCTAATCATCATGGCTGTGAAAGCTGGGTTCCCCACTAAGGCTGTGGGAAGCTCCAAACAATTCATTGAAAGCATTAGAAGAAGGAATTATTGGGATAAAAACTGTGGAATTACCAATAAATTATGAGACTTCTTAAAGCAATGAAAAAAGAAAACAACGACCTTCAGAGTTGGGTCTGGAGGCATCAGACCCCTGGTCCTTCCTTGTTTCCAGGGCTGAGCTGCAGCATTCCTAGGAAGGGAATTTTGGTGGGGAGATGGGTGCAGGCTTATGCCACTGGAGCAGGTCAAAGCAAATGGAGGCTTGGAAGAGGGAGCTGGGGATGCTGGGGATGTGGCTGAGCTGCTCGCCTGCAGTGCAGCAAGAGTTAAGGCTGCAGCCTTCAGCGAGCTGGAGAGACAGAGGGAGCTGAGACTTGAAAGGTAATAGAAAGCAGCAGCTGTTTTTTTTGATCCTGCTATACAGCCAAAGAAAAAAAAGGAATAATAATTCCCCTTTGATTGCAAAGGCCTCGGGATTTGGGGACAAAGCCTCTGATGCTGCTGCACCTCCCGCAGCTGACGGGCCGTGGTGTGGCCGGGCAGTGACTGATTAGCGCGGGGGGACGGTGTGGCTGCCCCGGGCTCACCCCGAACTCAGCTTAATGGGCTTCTCACAGAGATGCTCCCCCATCTGGGCAGCACTGGGCTAACTGGTGCTTGATGCACCTGGCCCAACTCCTGTTCAAGTTCTTCTATTGTCATTGTTCCCACTGTTGGTGTTCTGCCTGGGAGCACATTCCACAGCCCTTTCCTAGCCTTTGTCTTCACGCTGAGTTTTGTTTCTTGCCTCCCCTCCAGCCTCCCTCTCCGATTCTGGGTGAACGTAATCAAAAACCCGCAGTTCGTGTTCGACATCCACAAGGGCAGCATCACGGACGCCTGCCTCTCCGTCGTGGCTCAGACCTTCATGGATTCCTGCTCCACCTCGGAGCACCGCCTGGGCAAGGATTCCCCCTCCAACAAGCTGCTGTACGCCAAGGACATCCCCAGCTACAAGAGCTGGGTGGAGAGGTGGGCAGCAGCGTGTGTGGGGGGTGCTCTGGGACTGCCCGACCTCCTATGGCTGATGAGCATGGAATAGAATATTGGGAAGGGGATGTAGAATAGTTGGAAGGGACAAGGCTCACGAGTGATGCTCTTGCAGCGAGCTGACAGCACCGCCGAGCATCACTGCTCTTTATTTTCAGCTTGTTACAGACCAGGATCCTGTTTTCTAGATGTGAACATGAAGCCAAATGATGTTCTTTTCCCTGCAGAGCTCAGTTTAAATCCCAAGGGGAAAAGGAGCATTTTGAGCCCTCGTGTCTCACGTGCCCTCCCTTGGCCTCTCCTTCCCGCAGGTATTACGCCGACATCGCCAAGCTCCCCGCCATCAGCGACCAGGACATGAACGCCTACCTCGCCGAGCAGTCGCGCCTGCACGCCGTGGAGTTCAACATGCTGAGTGCTCTCAACGAGATCTACTCCTATGTCAGCAAGTACAGCGAAGAGGTGGGTGTGCCCTGGGCAGTGATGGCCCCTGGGGCTGTGCTGTGCCCTGGAGTGATGGTGTCCCCTGGGCAGTGGTGTTTGCTGGGGCCATGGTGTGCCCTTGGGCCGTGGTGTCCCCTGGACAGTGGTGTTCCCTGGGGTGATGCTGTCCCACAGCAAGTGTGTGGGAGAGAAGATGCACTTCAGTGCAGTGGTGGGTTGTGTAGTGATCCCTCTTGCTGCCACCCAGAGCTCCTTCCTCCTCCCTTGCCCTTGATGCAGCACGGCCGTAGCTGGCACCGCTGCTGTCCCGCTGTTCTCTTCATGCACAAAGAGGTTTGGATCCTGTAGCACAATCCCAGGAGGACTGAGAGCTAGGATATTGTGGGAGCACCTGGATTCCTCAGCCTTGGCATGCACCCAGTGCAGCCCACTCCTTAATGCAGTGGAAAATCATCGTGACCCAGTGAAGCTCCCCAGAAACATCCCAGTCTTTTGGGAACAGCGTGGTCCAAATCCCATGTTGCAGTGACGCAGACTCCTGTTTGCAAAGACTCCCTGGCAGCATGAGCTCCTTTAATGAATGCATCACTTGAAACCAAGTTCTCGCCATCTGTTCCACCCCTTCATTTCTCTGCAAGAAGAACCTATTTCGCAATTATGTCTGTTAAAAAGGAAGGGGTTTGCCATTTAATTGCATGTATGCATTTGTGATACAACGCCACTGCTATTTTCGGATTAGGGTTTAAAAATCTCATCAGTTTCACGCTAAATGAGACAAGAAATGTGGAGTGCAAGGTGCAAGAGTGAGAATGATTTTTTTGGGTGGATATCGAGCAGTCCAACAAACCAACGAGTGCAGCAAAGCGCTCGGCACGTTGCTTTGCCATTTATTTGAGTTTCACACCTCCCTATTTCAAGTTGCTCACATCTCGCTGCCCACCCACCTCTTCCACCCCCTCTCACACACTGATTTCTTTCCCTGTTTCTTTTTTTTCCCTTTTTTTTGTTTTCTCCCCACCAGCTCATCGGGGCTTTGGAGCAGGATGAACAGGCGCGTAGGCAGCGGCTGGCTTACAAAGTAGAGCAACTCATTGGGGCCATGTCTATCGAGAGCTGAAGAAAGGTCGTGGTGCTCAAGGATGGCAAAGGGCAGAGGATCACATGGACTCTTGGGAGTTTAGAGGGAGAACAAGCAAAGAAGGCACTGGACACATATACCAAGGCTCTTCTGGAGGGAGCAGAAACTGGCCCAAGGACTGACTGTGTTCAAAAATCATATAGGATAGATCCAGTTTGAAAGGCAGGAAGAGAAGAAGATAAAACATCTCAATCAAAGTCCAATCAAGGTGGATCATTTTTTCAAGCATACATGGAAAGATGGAACTTGGAAAGCCTGGATGTCTCCATGACTGCTGCTTTGCATGAAAATTGTTTGATGTATATTAGAAAATAAAACTTTATTTAAAGGGGGTTTTTTTTAAAAAAAAAAAAAAAAGAAGAAAAAGAAAAAAAAAAATAAATAGAGCAAAAACCACAGAGGCCATAGAGATAATCCTGGCAACAAGGATCAGCTCTGAATCCTGTCCTCGAGAGCCTCCTGAGGACGTGGCTCGGACATTCTGCAAACGGACTCTCACACCAATTGGAACGTCTGGAAAACTGAAAAAGTCTTCTTTTTGGGATCTTACAAAAAAATACGAGCACAAGTTTGCACCACACCTTTTCACACAAGTAAAATATCAGTTTAGCCCGAAAATAGTTCAGTGGCTGAGTAACTTATAGGCACTAGGAGGAACTTTACCTGAATTGCAAAACCATCAGATCATCCAACCTGTCTTGAAATCCAGCTTTATCGATGTATTTATATAGTGTCAATATATATATTTTTTTTAAATCCCATTTACTGTTGAATGAGGAAAGATCTGAATTTAAATGCTTTTCCCTTTTCCACCCCCATTCCACCTCGCAGTGGCTGTGGTGACCTGGCAGTGATCTAGCAGCGTCCAGCGTGGCTGGGATGATCCAGCAGTGATGTGGCCGTGTCCAGCGTGGCTGGGATGATCCAGCATGGATCCACTCAGTATCCCATTGCTGGCTCCTGCAGGTACCACGTGAGCTGAGCCGGCCCATGTGCCCTCACCCCTCCAGGCAGAGCTGGGATGGCACCCCCAGGGTTGATTCTGGGGGGCTTTCTTGAATCCTCCTCTCATTTCTGGCAGTAAAACCCAACACAGCCCCGATGTTTACAGTGGGTGATACTTGAAAAGCCTGAGCGTCGCAAGAGGAGACATTTATTGCTTTTCTCTTTGACGTGCAGAGTTGATCGGCACAGGCTCCCTTCGGGTTTCTCTGCCACGTTGCCCAGGGTCAGGACTCGTAATTCCACTGGGAAGGGGAGAGAAATCTCTGCTCTAGGCAAGGGCAGACCTGAACCAGCACCCCTGGGCCAGCCAGCGCTGCTGTCATGTCTCTGTCTCGGCGTCTCATTGTTCTCTTCGGTTCCTTGCTGGCCCCCACGGCACATGTTCTTGTGGCCAGTGACAGGCAAATGTTTGTGAGTGTTATTACTTTCAAAGACACCAAAGCTTATGTGTGTCCCTTTGTAGAGTGCCAGGAGGGGAAGGAACACTGTAAATATTTCTCTCTGTAGTAAATACTGATATGTGTGCAGGCTGCAGTGGGGAGGGCAGGGTGATGAGGTCTAATGGAAATACAAGTATTGACTGTGTGGGCTTGGCAATGACACCCAAATAGCTCCTGGCACCTGCTCAACCTGCCCGAGCGGTGCCACACCACACTGGGACTTTAGTTTGCAGCCAGCGTATGTTGAAGGAAAATCCATATTCATATCCGTCCCCCCTCCACTGTTCCTGCCTAGAGGAGCCCAGGAGGGTCACCACGACCTCCGTGAGCACCAGAAAGCTGCTGTCTTTCGGTCTCTTGCGGTCCAGCAACAGGAGAGGGGAGAAAAGCACGTAGAGAAATACTCAGGAAACCTGTTGGTTTAATTACCACTCAGTAAAAGCCATGCAAAGTCTGCTTTCCTTTGGTAATCCACTTCTGTGTTTCTCTGGGCCCTGTTAATATTCTGAAAGAAAATACTGGTGACAGCGATCAACCTTGTGCAATAAGTTCTTGACATTTACAACAGCCTGAGCACTGGATTTCCTGAGACATGGAGAAAGCCTCAGAAACAGAGACTGACAGGCAGAACAGGGTTTGTACTGCCTGTTACTGGAGAGTTCCTTTCCCAGGGATCCTGCTCCTGCACAGTGAGTCTGATTCCAAAGGCAGAAAATGGGTTGTCCTATTAAAGGCATTGTGGAGCCCAGCGCTGGGAACATGGTTGGAGCAGCCCCCAGCCTGGCTGCTCTTTGCTGTGGGTCTCACAGGACATTGCAGAGGGCCAGGTTTTGAAATCCTGGGGGGTTTTTTTGCTGGTTCTGTTACTGCTGTTCCCAGTGATCCATCACTGCAGCTTAGGTGAGGGATTTCCAGATTTACATTCCAGCTGTGATTGTTGTTTTGGGTGTTCGTACTCAGATCGTTCACCAAGTTCTCATGGTACTCTGAAACCCAAGGAGAGCACTCAGTTCCCAAACAGTTTCCAAACACTTCTGAATATTAGTCTGAAGAGTTATCTCTGCAGGATTCACAAAACATGAGTACTGCCCAAAGCAGAGGCCTGGCATTGCATCACCTGGGTCTGGTGACTGTGTGCCTGCCCAACAGCCAAGCCAGCCCTCATGGTCCTCTTCTCTACATCTTTTTGAGAGGCTCTTGCATAGCCCTTTTAAGCTTGCTTTCCTCCTCCTGCTCTCTACCTTCTGGCCAGGAGCACCCCAGAAGCCAAGGTTTTGCCATTCCCCACTCCCCTGTATTTTCTAAGCAGAAGTGGAGGTCCCCAACCATCCCTTGGATTCTCTGGGCACTGAGGAGAGAAGGGGGCAACTGAGTAGATCTTCCTTGCTGTGGGAAGATTTGAGCAGAGAAGAAAAGGAAAAGCAGCAGGAGCACTTTGAAAACCAATAAGTTCTTATACTTGTGACAGAATTCTGAGGGAAGCAGAAAAGACATCTCCACTTCCATCATCTGGAAAAGCATTAGGAAGACAGAGGAGGGAATGGCACAGTGCTGGCTGGAAGGATGGCCTAGAAATAACCTGCCAAGTATCTACTCGTGGTGGTTGACATTAATTATGGATCTTTACAGGCAATTATATGGAATGAAGCAACATATCCCCTTGGGGCAAAGCACTTGTAATCTATTGCCCTGTTTGCATCCATCTTTTCCATTACTCCTTTGGGAAGAGGAAGCTTCAGATCTCAAAACAGCATTTTCTTTGCACTTGCAGCAAACTGGACTCGAGGTTTGGTCAGGAGGGGGCAGTTGCCTTAGATGAAACACTTTCACATCCCTCTCATTGCCCCCTTCCTCCTGCAAGGCCGGTTGGTGTTCAGAGTCTCCAGTTCACTTCGTTTCAGGTATTTCGACATCAAAGTGGGAGACGTCATTTTCTGGAATCTCTCTGCCTGGTGTCACTGCTTAAATAATTCTCTTTAATCTTCTGCTCATGAGCTATCAAAGCACCCACTCCGAGGGGGAGCAAGGTGCTAATCAAACGCTTCTCCACCTTGAAAGCCTTTATTAAAAACCCATATACAAGAGTCTAACTTATAGGCAAGCTTGTCTCCCTGCTGTGGAGCGCTGCAGCCCACCAAAGTATGGAGGATGTGGACATCAAGTGGTCCACGCTTTGCCATAAAGGATGGATTTATGTTTCAAGGGAGGTAGGAGGGATCAGCACGGCCAGAGTGCTGGAAGCCCTGTGAGATCCAGCATGGACCAGCCTGCAGCTGCGTGAAGACCCACCATGGGGACCAGAACTGAGAAACAAAACTGCTGCCATGGCCTCACTGCTGGTGGGCAGAATCCCAGCAGCATTCCATGTGTTTATCCCTGAAGGGGGCTGGATGTGGCCGTGCTGGACAGTGACGCCTTCCTGCAGGTCTCGGTGCTGTGACACTCTGAGGATGATGAGTGCAGCCACTTGACACGGTGGCAACAGAGACCTTCATCACAGCAGTGCCTTCAACACACTGTCTTAAAATCCTGGTGGCCCATCCCCACATAATTTCTCTCTTCTGCCTTCAACTGGACTTCACCAAAAATGTCATGACGGAGGAAACAATTCGGGTGGGCATGTGGAGGACAAAAGCAAGAGGGCTTAAAGCTCTGGGGCTGTGTGTCTGAATGATGCTGACTCCAGCTGGAACACTCCACTCCTCCAGTGGGCACAAGGCCTTATTTCCAGGAGTCCCAAGCAGCCAGTGGGTATGAGGGAGGTCAACCTGCCTGCTGCCCTCACCTGGGTTGGCAAAGGGCAGAGCAGCTCCGGGCACGGTCCCTGTGATGCTCCTGTGCCTCGAGCCCATTCCCTGGCAGCAGCCCCGCCACGTTCTCGCCTGTCACTGGCTCTTCTCCATCCTGCGCTGTCAGAGCTCACCTGGCATGGGGACTCAGCTCGCCAAGCTAGATGGAACTGAAACAGACTGACTTGAAAAAGCTGGGCCATCGGGGAGAGCTCACGTGCAACTGTACCCTGGAGAAAAGAAAAAGTGTTCAGAGAAGGGCAAATAACTGGCATGAAACATGCATTGAAGTGCCACAGAGCTTCAGCCACCTTATTTCAGAACCACATCTGTACCATAAATCTCAAGCCAGCAGTGCAGGGAGCTGTGACGCTCTATGTAGTTGTGTGTGAGGTGCAGCTTGGGGTGCTGTCCTGTCTGTCCCAAACCCCTGCAGTGCCCCAGCCTTCCCCCAAAACCACTGGGACCAGCAGGGCAGAGGCTGCAGGCAAAGCACTGGTGACAGCTCTGAGGCCACCCAACACCTGCGTGGGCAGGATGGTCCTTGGTTTTCTTAATTAGATACTCAGTGGGGAAATAATTGGAGTTAAAGATGCCTGTGTGTGCTGCGAAGGTGCCATTTGGGATCTGCTGAGCTGAGCACCTCTGAATGTGCAATTTCAAGAGGTTGGTCAGGTCAGATTTACAGGGGAAGAGGATGGGAGCCTTCAAACCGATTTTGGCTGCCTGGAGCCTTTATTGCTCCTGGGAATAAGCTTGGCTGTGGGCTGAGTACCAGAAATAATGTTACAGAGTCAGAATGGTTTGGGTTGGAAGAGACTGTAAGGATCATCTCATCCCACCCCCTGCCATGGGCAGGGACACCTTCCACTATCCCAGGCTGCTCCAAGTCCCATCCAACCTGACCTTGGACACTTCCAGGGATGGGGCAGCCACAGCCTCTGTTCCTTGTGGAAACCCTGGCTTCAGGCAGTGCTCCAGTTCTGGGCACAGCAGGGACCGGAGTCCCAGCTGTGGGTGGTAGCCAGTGCCTTCCTGGCTCCCGGAAGAAACCTGGGGGTCTGTGGTGCGTGCCCTGCACCCCAGGGTGCTTTGCTGGGTGCTGGGACCATGCCAGGGTGGGAGATGGGAAGGTGAAGGAGCAGGGCAGTGTGGGACAGCAGAGCCCAGCTGCTCCCTCGCTGGAAAAGCCACCCCAGCCCCACCTGGGTGTCTGTGCCCACGTGGCTGTGGAGGCCCCGGGAGCAGCTCAGCCTCAGCCGAAGGTGTCGTGGCCGTGCTGTGAGCTCAGCAGTGTCTGTGTGCTTGTTCTTTCGTATCCCCCTTTGCCCCTGTGTTACCCATTCCTCTCCTTTCTTTGTCCAAGTGGAATATAACGCTGAATACAATAGACAGTTTTGTAGCGCCGAAGAACACGCTCGAAAGACCTGCAGGGTCCATCCAATTGCACGGACAATATCCCAAATTCTGGGCCTCCCGAGGCTGCCAAAATCAAACACGAGATCTCCTGTATGGCCTTTCCTTTGAGATTTTTAATACCTCTATTTCGAATAAGCTTGGAAGTTTATGCAGCAGCTTCTCCATCCGATGTTTCCATCCCATGGACTGGGCAGCACAAAGGTGCGCCTGCGAGAGGAGCCGTCGGGAGGTAACTGAGCTGATTTTGCCACATTATTTCATGGCTTCAGAAGATAAATGCAGTAAAATGTCCTTCTCTTATTGGTGAGTGTTTTGGTGTTAATGACACCTTGGGGGCTGTTATGAGAAGGGGTGGGAAGCAGCGAGGGGAAGGGAATGTACAGGTACTAAACTTCTGGAGTCCCCAAAATCATCACAGAATGTAGAGGTATCAGCCATGGAACAGATTCTGATTCCTTCTGCCCCCTCTCCTCTTCAAAACCAACACAGTTTTAGGGGATTTGTGTATGGGCAGGAATAAGGAATTGGTTTGTATCCGTACCCATTCCACCGTATCGTTCTCTGGCTCCTCCCCTCCCCATTATACTTGACACACTGGAGTTCTGTATTATATTTTTTTTTAAGATGACTGTCTGTTTTTTGTTGTTTTTACAAGTGTTGTGGAAAAAAAAATGTAAGAAAGTTTAAGTATTTAAAAATGTTCCAAGGAAAAAAAAAAAAGGGGGGTTTTGTTATTATTCTAATATATTATTGTGTACCTATTGTAAATATGAAACACTCCTATTTTGCAAGCCAAGGACTCACTTTGTACTGTTGTTATATATAAATAAAGTTTACTGGTTAAAAAACCCCTCCTGAGTGGGTCCTTATTTTCTAACATGTGCTGCGTGGCATTTCTTGTGTGAGGCGAGGAGTATTTACTTACTGAATGCCACCAGCAAGAAATGGGTAAGTGGAAACCCCAGAAGGGTTTGGGTTGGAGGAAATCTTAAAGCTCTTCTTGTCCCACCCCCTGCCATGGGCAGGGACACCTTCCACCAGCCCAGGTTGCTCAGAGCCCCCTCCAGCCTGGCCTTGGACACTCCCAGGATTGGAGCATCTGGAAATAACTCCTGTCTAGTGAAACTGGGGTGCAGCTGGGCTGGGTGGGGATCCCCAGTCCTTGCAGGCAGGAGTAGGAATGCAGGCAGTCTTAGGGACTCCAGGAGACACTGGATACGTCCTCTCTAGTTAGGGCAGGAGCAGACAAACACTGTTTATAAATAAAAGACCTCACGAGTTCTTCATGTTTTCCTCTCTTTGAAATCATCGGTCCTTAAGGTGAAGTGCATTTGCTTCCATTTCATAAATTCAAGCCAACATTTTCGCAAACGCTGAGAGGCATCTGCTGAGTAGCAGGAATCCGCAAGTGACTTCTCCAGCAGCTGTCTGTCAACTTTAATGACCAATATGGTTGCAATTACAGCAATGAACTTTCTCTAACAGCCCAAAATTACTCTGGATGATGATAAGTGACAGAAAAATGGAGACCCTTAAGGAAGGATTAAAGGAGAAACGTGGATATGGAACTAGAAGTCTTACTGCTTTTTCTGAAGGATCTTAGGGGTGGGTGTTTTTTTTTTTCCTTTCTAAATTAGGTACTAAAACAGATAAATCTAACCCAGAAGGGGAAGGCCTGGCACACTGTGGATCACAGCAGGGAGTTCAGTGCAGCCCCAAGATGTAGTTTTTATAGACATTTGACACTGAATCCGCTTGTTTTAGTGTGGAGTTGATGGAGTGATGGGAAGCTACTCCCGTTTGAAGCTAATGCAAATATATCATGTCAGTGCAGCAATCTGCTCCTCAGGCAGGCCATTTCATCTTATTTCCGTCAAATTGAAAGCAAAGCTTGACATGAACCTCAGGGGGGCAGTTTGGCCACATCCTGCCAATCTCCCACTTCAAACCAGTGGATTTTAACCTCTGCAGATCAATCCCATAGGCTCTCTTGCTGGAAGTCCCATAACCATCCCAAGTGCTGGACCAGCCCGTGACCACCCAATATTGAGTGGATTTTCACATGATTTCTGAGTTAGGGGATAAAAGAGGAGATGGTTGTTTTTCACCTATGCCTTGGGTTAGTCTAAATTTATACCAGGAATAAAATAAGAAACCCCTCTGAGTTTCCCAGGCCTTTCCTAAGGGCTGGAGAAGGAGGGGATTGTTTTACAGGAGATCCCCAGAGATGCTGATCCCTGTGCTGATTTAGTCATGGCCACTGTGTTGTAGGATAGACACGGGAGGCAGGAAAGCTCCTGCCAGGAAACCTCTCCACTCCCTGTGCACCCTTTGAGGGGTTATTGACGCCTTCAGCTCAGCAAAGGCAAAGGAAATTTCAACATGAATCGACAGCATCGACCGTGGGGTCATTTGTATTCATCTGCACCTTGTTAATAGATGTAATAAGGATACTCAATTAAAAATTACATTTTATCTGGCTTGCACTTCACGGGGCTTTATCAGTACTGACAAGGTCAAGTGATGCTTAATAAAGGTTAGATAAAATGCAGATGGCTTAGATCCCTCTATCATTTCCCATGTCCTGTGGAGAGCAGTGGAGAGCCACGAACACATCGTGGCAGGCGTCAGCAGAGCAGCAGGTTTGGATCTTACATGGGTAAATTTGTGGGTCCCAGCAAGGGACATTCCTGATGTTCCAGCACTGAGCTGGGGTGTCTCAGCTCTGTGGACTGTCTGGGGCAGGTTTTCCCTCTGAAACAGCAGCAAAACAGCCTTGATTTTTCCCTCATCCCCTCGTTTTGCAACCCCTGCTTCCCCTTGACCAGCTTTTATTTCACCTTCTGAACGTACGGGATTGCCCTGCTGCTTAATCACTGTCGCTCTATAAATTGTGGAGGAGATTTTGGACATCCTGGTGCTGGCTTTTCCAGCCTGGTTATCAGGGTGAGCTAATGGAGGTGACACTTTCAATTATCAAATACAATCATGGCATTAATTTTGAGCTGTTTAAATTTCAGCATCTTTTCCCTTCTGTGAGCTCTTAGCTAGAGGGTGACAAATAATTGTATGAAATCAGACAGTGATCTTAAACTGGCAATAATGGCCACAAAAATCTCTTGCTTTTTATTTGTGAAGGGTCTTGTTATAGTTAAGTGGCTAACTCATTTGTAATGGAAATTTAACTTTGCGTTGATGGACACTTCACTGCTTAAAATCCAGCACATCAGTAATAACCACATTAAATCCCCTCCCCTTGATTCCAGACTTGTTCCATGGGATGCTCTGGGCCCCTCACTGTGCCTGCTGGGGCTGTAAGTATGAAAATTTAATCAAAATGTAGTAGTAATAATAATAATAATAATAATAATAATAATAATAATAATAATAATAATAATAATAATAATAATAATAATAATAATAGTACAAATTACCCCAGGTGTCAAGCCAATCTGGAACCTGCAAAATATTGATGTTGCTACAATCTGATAGCAACTTGATAAAAACTCATTAATTAATTTAGAGATCATCCCAAAGAGAAATCTTTGTCTCTGCTTCAGCAAATAGATAGGTTTGTGCAGGCAAGTGTATATAAAAGAATGTGGAAGTATTATAATACAATATAAAATAGATGTACAGCATAATACAACATGAATGTGTCTGTATCTGTTTGTGTCAAGAGTACACCCTGAGGTTCATGTTAAATTTAAAATTACAAATATCGATACCAAAACAAAGGCTTTGTTATTCTTCCAAATAATATTTTTGAAAATGGGAACCACTCAGACTTTATTGTCACTTCATAATTAATTCCACTGAAGGAATCTAATTACAAATGTTCGATGCTGCCCCAGGGCAGCGTGTCTAAGAAAAGGGAAGGAGGATGGTCAGGCTTAAACAACTCAGGTAAAAATGAACTCCACGGTAATATTTGATAATTAAGAATGTCTCTATCAGCTTGTCTGGGTATTAATGAATTGGGCTGTTCTTTTCACATTTGATTACTGCACTTTTATGACTGCCTGCTCGCCTTTATTGCTCCTGGGAATAAGCTTGGCTGTGGGCTGAGCACCAGGAATAATGTTATAGAGTCAGGGAATGGTTTGGGTTGGAAGAGACTGTAAGGATCATCTCATCCCACCCCCTGCCATGGGCAGTGACACCTTCCACTATCCCAGGCTGCTCCAAGTCCCATCCAACTTGACCTTGGACACTTCCAGGGATGGGGCAGCCACAGCTTCTGTGGGCAACCTGTGCCAGGAAGGATTTCTTCCTAATATCTGATCTAAACCCACCCTCTGCCAGTTCAAATCCATTCGCCCTTGTCCTGTCCTCCATTTATCCCTGCAGTAGGAAGAATTATCCTCCCCTGTGGGTCACTCCCAGCTTTGCTGCTCCCTTGCCCACTGCCTCCTTTCCCCCTCAAAGACACAACAGAGTTAATTCCCATCCCCAGTGCAGGTGTTGGGAGATTTAATTATATTTTGAGAGCCTCAGATGAAAGGCACTGCAGAACCACCGGGGTCAAACACATTCCAAGTCCCTGCTGGGTGCCGGGGCTGGCGCTGGATGCACAGACTCCTCATGTTGAGGTGGTGGGATGTGCCAGGAGCCACTGGGATGCAGGATGGGGCTGCCAGAGCTGGCTCTGGACACACAGAGCCCTCGTGCTAAGGTGGCAGTGGGTGGCCAGAGCTGCCAGGTTTAGTGCATGTCTGCCAGGGCTGGATGTCTCCGCACGGCTGGAATTGTCATTCTGCTCCAGCCGCTGCTGCCGTCCCGGAGAGGAGAAAGCATTTTCTCTTTTGTTAGCACTCAATTAGGCTGAGCTTTGAGGAGAAGAGAGAAATGCTTAAAAGTTCCTCTTTTTTTTTTTTTTTTTTTTTTTTTTTTTCCGTGTTCAGCTGTCACAAAGGGAAGTGTCGGGGTGATCTCAGGGGGAGAGTCGCTCTCGCACGAGTTTTTAAGCATCCTTTTGACGTTCATTTGATTTTTGCAGCGGGAACCTGCAATGTCTCTGAGCTCTCCACAAAGGCATTGCCTCGGGCTGTACAGGAGTTTATAGACTGGGTCACAGACCTCATGCATATTTTACATGTGCTCAAATTGCATTTTAGCCCTTGACAAGCCGGGGTCAGAGTGCCAGCACCCTGCCTGCGAGGGAAGTGGCTCAAGGCGAGTCACACGGAACAAATGCACCAAACAATTGTGCTCGAATCCACTTTGGGAGGGAATTCAAAGGATTGCTCTGTTCATGGCCTGGCCCCTTTGCCTGTGCAGGTAGAAGCAGGAGGATGGCCTGATGCTTCCAGGATTGTCAGTGAGGGTGGCTGAGGCTGGCAGCACAATGGTGGCCCTTACCTTGCTAATGGGTGGGATTCATTTCACACGCTACAGATACATAAACCAGATCAGTGTTTTGAGAAGGGAAATCACCCCAGCTGGGCCAAATGACTCTCTGGAGATGCTGTGATTCCCTGGATTCCTGTGGGAGCAGGAGCTGGAGCAGCAGGGCACTGCTGGGGCTCGGTGCATACTGGCCCAGTGAGGGTGTAGGAAGTGTGTCCACAGTGGTCTCAGCACTGTACTAATTGCAGGTCTCAAACAAACACCTCATTTACACATACATTAATGAACTGACTGCCTTTTGATTAGGAGCTATGAAGTGGGAAGCTCTGCTGGGAGCTGCCAAGGATGCACCTCTGAAACAAGGCAGAATTCCCTCCCTCCATCTGCAGGGGAGCAGAGAGGAGCTTCTGGTGGAAGCCCCAGTGCACAGGCTGGAGGATTAGCAGGTTGGTAATGGATATGGGTAGAGTAATAATCTGTGGAGTGATTAATATGGATATGATTTTTGGATTAATAAGGATGCAGCAGAGCTGTCTGCTCAGGAAAGATGTTTGCACTCTCCAGTTTGAACGCAGTGACCGTTACCTTAATGCTGTGATTAAATCCACATTTAAGACACCTCATTAAATTAGAGTGTAAGAGTGAATTCTTATAACCCACAGCAGGAAATATATTCAGGCCTGGTGGGTGAAGAATGCACGAAGATCCCTGGAGTACTTCTGGGAATGTCTTACAGCTGCCAGCCCATCCTGGCAGATAACCCTGCACCCGGGCACTGCTTGCAGTGGTTTGCTGCCACCACCTTCACCCTGTCTTTGAAGCTGGTGCCCTCTGGCACGGCCCCTGATGGTGTCACGCTGACACAAGTCACCTCTCTGCAGCTGTGTTACCTTCACTGAGCTCAGCTCAGCTGCAGGACAAGTCTTGAACAAACACATCCACTGACAACCACAGGTGTGGGGTTCTTGTGATGCTCTGAAGTGGATTGAACTTTCCCACCTCTGCTGAGCCCTGAAAACCAAGGGTTCTCACTTCAAAAGGGGGTTAAACATACAGGTGGATCCCTGACCTGTCTGCAAAGCACTGACCTAGAAGGTAAGGAGACTTTCAAGTGCCTTATTACCTCCCCTGCAGCTCAAAGTGACAGATCACGTCCCTCTCGATTGCCTTTCATCGCTCGCGGGATGAAAGTGAGCTTTGGCACAGGGGATTTGCGAACTGAGGCACTGCAAATCCTTTCCTTCCAGCACAGGCAGACACTGCTCCAACCCTGCCGGGAGTGGAGGGGACCCACGGCTCTGCCCGAGGCTGGGGGCACCCCTGCCCACGTGTGTGCACAGCCCCCCGTGTCCTCTGCGTGTTTGTAAAACAAACTTTTCCATTTTCTGGTTGGTTTGGCAGATCACAGCTGCTCCTCGCTCAGAGCTCCCGAGCACATTTGCACAGGTTCCCATTTACATACAGGAGGGCTTTTCATTTCCTCCTCACCGTGTGTTTCAGGAATAAACCATCTGAAATACTGCAGATGGCTGGGATGGGGAGCAGGGTGTGGGATACAGGATCACACACAGATCCCGCAGAGACCAGGTTTGTTGTGGCTGCCCCGTGGTGGAGGATTTTGTGAGCGTTTGCTCTTCACTTATTTTTGCTTTAACTCACTGGCTTTGCATTTATCAAGCCTGAGCCAAGGTGCTGGAGTATTAATTGATTCTTGCTGCTGAGTGAGGCTCATTAAACAGCAGCTTTGGGGTGCGAGTGGACGCTCACAGAGGCAGTAAATGAGCAGGACAAGAGCTCCCGGACTGGAAGTTCTCTCCTCCAGCATCTGTTACCACAATTACAGCCCCAAAACCACAGGAGCAGCCACTGCGAGCGCACACACAAAAGAGCCTTATTAAAACAAACGGCTCCGTCCAACGCCTCCCATTCAGGGAATGACAGGGTTTTCTCAGCGAGCAACACCCTGCAGCTGGGTTAATTACTGATTTTGGGGAGCGACAGAACCCCACACATCACCCCACAACCCCACACAGCCCCACGGCACACGCGGGGATGGAACTGCTCTGGCTCAATTAATCGGGGGGGGGGGCGAGGGGCCTGGCAGGGGGGCTCCCCCCGAGGCTGGGGCAGTGGGTAGAGTAATTAGTATCTTATAGTGATTAATATGGCACAATTTGTGCATATGCTGTAATTACAGGGATAATTTATGCACGCAGTTGATGATAGCGGAGCTTGCCTGCTGCCGGCCCCGGGGGTATCCCTGGCCGAGGGATCCATCCCCCCGCGGTGCCCCGTCCGTGCCCCCCACCGCGGGATGCGCAGGAGGAGGAAGGCGGGGGGTACCAGCCATGGCACTGCCACCAGGACGCTGCTGATGCGAGGATGAGGATGCGGGAGGTGCGAGGGATGCTCCTGCTCCCGGCGCTCCGGCTGCCATCTAGCGGCTTCCCAGGGGTTTTTTTATCCCTGGATGCGCAGCTCCTGGAGCAGCTCCCACAGACACTGTGAGCTGGGGTAGGGGTGAGGTGCTGGCCGGGTTTTGGAAGGATCAGAGGGACAGAAGGCAACAGCAGGTCGCACAGGATTTGCACTGGGTGGGGAGTGACATCGGACCTTTGTTTCGGATTCATATCAGATTGCCTTATTAAAGCACTTTTCTGATCTCATTTGGTTCAACTTTTCACTGTTTATGCCCTGAATGTGTTCCTGACCCCGGGCACACAGACAATGACGTCAGTCCTGTCTCTCCAGCTCGGAAGATGCCGGTGATGAACTCAAGAACAAGAGGTTTAGACTAATGATCTGCGATGTCCTGTCTTTGCAGCCCAGCTGGGATCTCTTTGTGGCAGGGCAAATGGTAAACAAAACAAAACAATCCTCGTCTGTGTGCAGAGGCAGTGGATTGGCTTTAAAATATCTGAAAGCTTGTCCGGTTGTGATGCCACGCTGGGCTGGGACATGGCTCTGTATTTTATTTCTGGGCTTCAAGGCCCTTGCCTCGTTTGGAAAAGAAGGTCAGAATGAAGTGAGAACTTAAAAACTCAGTGCTGTGGGGTGGTCCTTGCCCCAAAATGCTCTAGAGCCTGTGGATCAGCCCTTTGAACCACCCCAATGCTCTGCACCGCAGGAACTGGAATATGAGCCTGCAAGGGACAGCCCTGGGCTGGATATTGGAGATATGAGCCCATTCCAGCTGGGGTGGGAGCCCCTTGGAGCACGGGAATACAGCCCCAACTCCACAAGGACGAACTGCTGCTGTGGCAGAAAGAAACTTCTGAAATGAGTGGGATAAAGTGTGTTTCAGCAAGAGGTTCTCCATGGGCTGCTCCGAGCACGTTCTTCTCTAGTGAGCGATGGGAGCCTCTGTCTTGAGCCTGAGACCCCCTGAATCCACTGGAGGAAACGTTCCATATTAAAGCAAAAAAAATCCTACATTGTCGTGGTGGTGCTCACAGAGGCTCTGCAAGGCACAGACATCAGAATAAATGTGACCCTCTTCAAGACGGCTGATGATGCAAAGGTCAAAAGAAGTGATTGACGAGAAGAAAAGTACATGCTAATATTTCTCCAAGAGGAAAAAGAATTACATATAATGGGTGTAATATTCAGAGAGAGAGAGCGCCTATGGTGACTGATGCCAGCATTTTAAAGGCACTTAAGCCTTAAATTTCCCCTTGATAAAAGTTATGTCACGTCACTCCTACACTGACATGGTTTATGGGTGAGGTGTCACGCAAACAGACCCAAAGGAGAGCAGAAGTGCCAGTGAAAACAGCAGGAGCAGCGGGTGGCCACCATTCCCTGCTCTGAGCTTGCAGCTCTCCCCAGTGGAAGCCTCACCTGCTCCTTGGTGGGCTCCTCCTGAAAGGTGTGCTCAGCACAGCTCTGGGCAGAAGGATTGTGCCTGTGCAGGTTTTTTGTTGTCCGTTTTCCTACAGGCAAGAAAACCCAAATTCCCCTCTTTGCTATAGCAGCTGGTTTTGATCATTATCAACAGCATCACACCCTCAGCTTAGACAAGTCCAAGGGTGGGACTCTTGTAAATCCTGAGCTTGCCTTTTGTCCAAGCTCAAAATGTTTGTGTCAAAGCCCTGTGTTGTGAAATGAGGGGTAGGCGTTGTGAGAAATTCAGCGCTTTAGTCAGGGAAGGGCACAGGATGCAGAGGTGAGGATGCAGCAGCGGGATGGAGCCTCAGGCACCCACCCCGGCAGCTCCGCCCCCTGTCTGAGCGGGGAGAAGCTCCAGCTCAGAGATGCAGCATCAGAAACCCTCCTGATTTATTGATCTCTAAACTGGGCACACCAAAAAAATATCAGGGTAGCAATCAAAGTGATAAACTTTATGCTTCTCTATCACAAAGAAATAATTGTTCTGCCTGAGCATCATTATTCTGACATTTTTCTGCTCCCATGTCACTTACTGAAAATAAAGGTTCACTTCTCCCATTATAATGAGCTTACAGTTTCAATAATTCACAGGGATTTTTTTACTGGGCTTTATTTTTTAATCTTCATCAAAAGTGTTCCTGAAGTACCATCAGAAGGAGAGGGCAAGAGCAGATTTGCTGCAGTTCATTTAGTGGCATTTTCCTGTGCTCTTCTGAAACAACTTTTCTTCTTCTTCATCTTCTCCTTCATTATTATTATTGTTGTTGTTATTCTCAGTAGCTACTGTTGGCAGAAGACTAAGACAGGAAGGACAGTATGGACCTGGCTTGGAATGAAATTTGGGCCACAAAGACACCACTCAGGCTGTTGGCTTAGAGACAACATTTTCTATTCCTGATTACTTTGATACCTGGTGAAGTTTCTGAAGCAGTGAAATCCTTGAACAATCATTTCAGACTAAAAAAGTGCCATTTCCCCCCTCTCATTCTATTGTTTCGTGCTGGGTTTGATGTATGATACCTTCATATATGCTCCGTACATACATATTTAATTTTCCATATACAAAGTTCTGTCTGTCTTCAGGAAAAGGATGTGGAACTTTTGTGACATCAGTCTGGTAGCATCATGAATTATGGTGCTATTTCTGAAAGCTTTCTTCATCTATATGAAATGATTATTTGACAGAACACCATTCAATATTGTTGGAATAATTATTACGCTCGTTTAATACATCAATTTAAGCTGTTATCATGGATTCTTTGAAATTCTGGATAATTACATAAATAATTATGAAACAGTCTATTAGTGCATTTTAGTGCAAAGTAGTGCTGCTGATCTCTTACACACAGAATTCAAACTGCACTTGTGAAAAGAAGAGGGAATCCATGGCACGGTGCTCAGTAGGTGGCTTTCCTTACATTCCTGCTGCACATCAGCTCCTCCTCATCTTCCTCATGCCCTGCTGGCCCAGCCCATCCTTAAAATCATGGCATCATCTGGTTATTTCCATGAACCATGTTAAAACGAGTTTATATAACCAGAATGGTGTCTTTGATCTGGCACGTGCCAAGAGTCTGGGATTCCAAGGGATTCCATGACCAGCAAAGCCACTTCCCTCTCCTGGGCTGCATCCACTGCTGCTGCCTGGCAGGAATGCAACTGCTCTATTGATCTTTATTCTTCTGGAGGTTTATTAACACATTATTAATTAGCACATGAGGCCAAGGGGAGGTTTGTTAGCGCTTTCACCTGCCATTTCCAAACTCATCACCTCTATTTGCCCTGGAAAGGGCTTTTTCCTCCTCTTTGAGAAAGAAACCTGGAGCGGGGATGAATCTTGGTTTGAGCACCCAGCAAGCTGGAAAGGACTTTTCCCTTCTCTTTAAGAAAGAAACCAGGAATGGGTACACGAACCTTAGTGTGAATACCCAGGAAGCTGGAGAACCCAGGACTTCTTAATTTGGGAGTGGTGGGGGGAGTTTGGACTTGTGACAGCACTGCCAGCTAAGCATGGGATGGAGGGGCAGGGGCTGGATGCTGGAGCTGCAGCCCTGGATGCCTCAGCTCAGCCCTTCGGCAGGTTTAATAAGAATATATCAATGATTTGAATGCAGATCCTTAAACACTGGATCGGGGAGGATTTGACTGAAGCTCTAGGTTTTGTCTGAATTTTCCTTTCCTTTGTTCAAACTCCTCTGAGAGGAGGGGAGGCAGCAGCACCCCCTCAGCAGTGAGACCCCACCAGCCCTGACCCCCTCCCCGTTTTGGGAGGGAGCATCTGGTGCTGTCGGCTGAGCAGTCCATCACAGCTCGGCACTGCTGTCACCGGGAGACACCGCGGAACGAAAACAAAAGATGTGACAAATTTGTCCTTTTCTCTTTTATAATTAACCAAAATATCTCGTTGTGTAGCAAAGCGTGGCTCCTAATTAACAGACAGGCAAGAGGCTATTTTTAAAATCCAGACCCCCAGTAATTATATTTGCAGCAGAGAATGATATTTCAGTCAAACGCGACAGACAGTGAGCCAAGCTCCCATGTGAGGCAATTAATATTTCACACCTGCCAAGCAAATCAGCAGCAGGGAGAGGAGGGGATGGCATTGAGAAGGGGATGCTGCACTTGGGGGGGTCCTGCCTGCAACACAGGAGACCAAAAATCCTTTACTTGGCTGTACAATGGCCGGTGAAGTAGCACTTGCTACTCTTGAGGCTGACAAAGAGACTTGGCCAAAATAGCCATCAAAGAATGGGGAGAGGGTCTGTGGGAGGCTGGATCCCACCACAGCCCAGCTGAAAAGGGAAGGGAAATAATGAGGAATGCTCAAAATCACCCCTGCCCCTTCCAGTATAAAGCTGTTTTTCTTTTGCCTGGTCCCAGCAAGGCTCTGGGTGGTTGGTTTGGGCTCCTCAGCTGTACCATCATCCATGTGCTCAGAGTGGACGTAACTGCACCTCTCCTGTGAGTTGTACATATTAGCGTGTTCATTTTCCCTGTTGTGGAGACAAAAGCGTGTATTTTCCTTCCCACTGTTTTTGCTGTTCAGGATTAATCTGCCCATTAATGGATAATCTGTCAGCCTTTAGATGCACTGAAGTTGGGAGGAGATTTACGGGCTTGTGATACCATCTGCTTTATTAGGAGGGTTTGGAAACCTGACGTTCAATTTGTTCTGCAGGATTTGACGAGGGATTATTCTCTGGATTCCAAAATAATTAAGAAAATCAAAAACCAGAAAGAATAATGACAAGGGAGAGGCAGAGGGAGGGGAGGCAGCTCTCGACCTGTCCTCTGGGTAGGACAGACTGACAAACCTTCTGGCTGTGGAGGTTTTCTGCTCTTTGCTCCTGTGCTTGGTAATAAAATGCCACCAGCAGTGGCTGGGAGACCACAGAGCCAGCAAGGCTGAGCCTGGAGAGCAGCAGAGCCACAATTATCTCTTATGGCTTGGTAGCAATCATAAAGCTGGCCAGGGGAAGGTGGCTGTCTGGTCCATAGTTTGCTCTGAAACATGCTGGGGATGGTAGCGCAGGCACTGCAGCTCTGGAAATTTCCCTTCCAAATTATGGAGGAATCTTGCTCAGGCAGGAGACTCTATTGACCTCCTGCCACCGTCCTAATGAGAAAAGATGATGGTAAAACTCCAGGGGGAGGAGAAGCAAACAAATCTTCTTTCTTCCATAGAAACAAACCAACAAACCCGTAACAATTAATCTGAAACCATCCAGGAGAGGTCCCAGGACAGGGTTTGCATTTCCAAAGCTCTCTCTGAGCACTTCTGATAAGTAATGGAGCCTCAGCCTCGCTGTATTGATCGTGTGCCCTGTGTCACCCCAATGCTTTAACTAAATAATGTGGCGTCACTTCCCATCACCAACACTCTCCGTGCGATTACAAATGGAGCTGAGGGGGGCTGTGTCCCACAGGATCAGAGGAAAGGTTCTTTTAGGTGGAAAAACCAGGCAGTTCGTGGTATTCCTCATCCCAAACTCCCAGTGCAGATTCCCCCAGTCCTCTGGCTGCCCCTGCCAAAGGCACGTTGAGCAGCACTAAAAGCCAGGCCCGTTGCAGGTTTTCTGTGTGGGATCTCATGGGAAAACACAGTTCCTGTCAGAGCAGGGGCTGTGCACTGCTGGTTTCCTCAGGAACCTGCTGTTTGCTCTTGTGCACCCAAAGATGTGGCTGTGCTGTCCTGCTCCCCTCAACCCCCATCACAGCATCTCCCCCAGCTCCACAGCATTCCCTTTCCATAGAATTGTAGAGTCATAAAATGGCCTGGGTTGGGTTGGAAGGGACATTAAAGCCCATCCCATCCCACCCCCTGCCATGGGCAGGGACACCTCCCACCAGCCCAGGTTGCTCC
>JAWWEU010000076.1:4888353-4913112 GCA_035583155.1 Acropternis orthonyx | reverse complement strand
GGATGGGGCAGCCACAGCTTCTCTGGGCAGCCTGTGCCAGGGCCTGCCCACCCTCCCAGGGAGGAATTCCTTCCCAATATTCCATCTAAACCTGCCCTCTGTCAGTGCTTCTGTAGCTGGACACTATCAATAGCATTCTGTGAGTTACACTATAATTTGTGTGGTAGAACAGCACTATAATTTTAAATGTTAATGCTGTTGGATGTTTCTGTTTCATGTGACTGTCCTGCAACTCCCACTTCCTCCATGGCAAGAGCCAGGCTCCAAAGATGCCCCTCGCTCCCCTTCCCAGGAGGTTTCACTGGAGAGCATCTGCTTGCATATGCACTTTGATTTTCACTGATACTGGAAGCTTTTTGTTCTATTATTCACTGTCGGTCTGTGTTGTCTGAGCTTATTATGTGCCATCAGAAGGTACCTGGGAGTCTGCAGCCTTCCCAGCCACTCCTATTGTACAAACACATCAATAAATAAGTGGTGTATGAATTTAGCTCTGTGCTTATACCTGTTAGCAGAGCCCTGTCATTTTTTTCAGGTCATCTTGCACTGCAGTTAAAATAGTTTCTGCTGTTGCATCCTTCTCTTCAGGAGACGACCAAAGAAGTGCCTCTTAGATTTCTGGGAGTTTTTTATTTATCATTTTAAGACCAAGGACACGACTTTAAAATCAAAACCAGAGGAGGTTTTGAAAGCAGGCCCTCGCAATGCAGTGGGTCAGTAGCAGCAGGAGTTGGTAATGACCGAGGATGTTCCCGTCTCTGTGTTAGAACAAATCCTCCTTTGAAAAATGGAAAGCCTTGTACCTCTGGGACCTCATTTCCCAGGTAGGAAACAGCAGCACTTTATTACCTGCAATTGGCAGGGTGGAGACGAGAGCCCTTTGCAGTCCTGTTCCCCCGGCGCTGTTCACGCTGCCTTTCATCGCTGCCGCTGATGAGTTTTACGTCTCATCTGATGCCTCACTAACACCTGGCACTAACCTGATATTTACTCAGACTAAAAGCCAGTCCTTTATTTCCTAATTATAGTTTTGGTTTCTCTCTGAGAAACACCAGCAAAGTTTTGTTTGGGTTTTTTTTTTTACCGGCTGTACTTACTTTGCATAAATTACAGCTGGAGGGGGGGATCTCCCTGGAAACACAGGCAATGTAGACTGGGTTTTTTTCCCTAATTCCCTGGGCAGAGGAGAAGCTCAGCAGGAGCCAGCCAGGCTTCTGGCAATCACCCTGCACAGCACACTGTGTGTAAACTTGGAATCAACAAGGCAACCTATTAGGTGGCTATATTTAAAGTATATTTGTAAATACAATAAATTAAACACATAAAAGCAGCCAATAGGAGATATTTCTTCACCAAAAGGTTTGTCAAGCATTGGTTTAGGCTGCTCAGGCCAGTGGTGGAGTCACCAGCCCTGGAGGGATTTAAAAGACACCTGGGGACATGGTTTAATGGTGGGATTGGCAGTGCTGGGGGAATGGTTGGAATCAATATCTGAAAGCTGTTTTCCAACCTAAACCATTCTGTGATTCCATAATTGCATCCCATTTAAAATGAACAGCATTGCAAATGTCATTTATTTGGAATTAAATTTTAAATTAAACATCTCGTATACCTCAGATCCTGTTCGCCTGGTGCATCAACAAGACGGACTTGCTGCAGTCCTGGCGATGGATGGAAAGCCCAAGCAATGAATCCAGTTTGCATGTTCATATGACATCCATAAATGGGAGAAATAAATTGCAATTAGCAGTCTGCAGATCTGGATGGAGGAGCTAATCTTTGTACTAAATTACGAGACTTATGCTTTAATGATTTTTATTGGTGTTTTGCAGTGCTGCTGTTTATTATAGTTAAGCACTTTGGTGGGTGCAGAAATGAAAAGCAGTCAATGAAATCGGCCAGGTTAATGAGACTCCGACACCGCCCGAGGGCAGTGATGGATGGGAGCAGGATTATGACTAGTCCATCTCTGTCCTCTCCTCTTCACTTTCTTGTGTTGCTGCAGCTCCTGCTCATTCTTGGTATATTCAAACAAATGTGCATATTTCCAGAAAACCAAAAAATCCCAGATCTTGAGGGTATCTCAGCACCTCAACACACCAACAGCAGCTGCCCACAGTCCCGCTTGGTGTGTCCGATGGTACCCAGGGATAGAGCTGCATCCTGCAGAGGGGGGAACTCACTTGTTTGCTCTTCCCAAGGGATTATCACAGAATGCCAGAATGGTTTGGGTTGGAAGAGACCTTAAAGGTCATCCAGTGCCACCCCCTGCCATGGACAGGGACACCTTCCACTAGCCCAGATTGCTCCAAGCCCCGTCCAACTCGGCCTTGCACACTTCCAGGGGTGGGGTAGCAAATAAAATACTCTTTTCAGAATTATGACCAAGTATATATATTTGTGTTTTTTAACTTCAGCAAAGTCTTGCCTCTTCGTAATCCTTGCAACTGCATTTAACTGTGCTTTACTATTTATGACCCTCTTGCACAGCTACTGCTTAGTCATTTACACACAGCAGAGTCATTCCTCAGAGAGAAACAGATGAAAAAAACCCCAGGATATCAGACTTGTGCTCTGTAGATCACTTATTTTATTTCAAAAAGCTTTTGGAAATCTTACCAAAAAAAAAAAAAGAAAAAGAGATGCATGACTGCTGAAACTCCAACATACTGTTAATAAAAGTGGTGTATTAAAACAAATTGCTTAGTATGATCATTCTGCTAAAATCAATATCTTCAAATAGTAAAGCAAATATGAAGTGCACACAGGACTCCACTGCAGCAAACCATATGGTGGGGAGATTGCTGAAGAGTTTTATGCCTGAAACTTTTACTTCAAGACTGTTGGTTCAAATCTAATCAAGGCTATGCTCATTTAGTGCCTTCTGTCTGTTCAGCGTTTTGGAGGATATTACCAGGTCTTTAATCCCGTTTTAAGGGGCAGGCTACGATGTAAATCAAGTCACTTAAGTATTTTTCCATGAAACTCTTCCCCAGAGGCGTATTTTCCTCAGCAATACCAGAGGTTGAACGAGTCAGAAGGAATTGCCTCGAAAAACAAGGCGCGAATGGGCAGAACCAGAAACCTACACAAAGCAGATGTTTTTCCAAGGTGCAGGAATTGGGGTTTAAAGGGGAAGAAAGGAATTCTGGCACAGGACAGGCACAGAGCCAAAGGGATGCTCGGCCGGAGCTGCTGCCATGACCTGGAAACAGTTTGTAGCACATGGAACACCGTGGGCAGGAAACCACTCAGGCTGCCCCAGCACGGAGTGCTAAATAAAACCCTTTGTTGTCTCTGAAAGGAATCCCTCCTGGATTTGTGGTGGGAAGGAGGAGATCCATGGAGGTGATACCTCCCCCGCCAGACAGAGCTCTGCAGCAGCATTGCATCTTCCCGCTGTGGGGAAGAAAATCCATCAGCAGCCATGAAATACATCTGAAAACTCCTTCAAATCATGCTTTTGTCACTGTGGGCTCTCACTGGAGTCGTGATAATGGCAGGAGCCTGGAGAAGAGAAGGATTCAGGGAGATCTTGTAGCACTTCCAGTGTTGACCAGCACCTTCCTGTGCTCGAGGGCACGCACAGGGAGAGGAGCTGCTCTTCGGGGCTGGGAGAAACAGGAGGCTCTAAAAACACTCTGGTGGAGACATTGGGGCAACAATCTCTCCAGAACAGCCTTTGCACAAAGGGTGCCTTGACAGGAGGTTCAGGATGTAGTTTCTGAAGCGATTAATAAAGGAAGCATTTCCTGCCCCGAGAGTTTCAGGATAATTATAATAACACGCAAACCCCAGCACAATAAGACAAATAGATGACAAGTTCTTAAGGAAATCACAACAAGGATGATACTAGCAGGGAAGCTTTTGAGCTCTTTGCCCTTTCTTAGATGAATCCCCATCAGTTCATCCCTCAGGAATTGCCTGCTCAGAGCACAGAGTTTGTGTTCTGTGTTAGCAAGGGACGGGGTTGCCCTTGCTCAGCTCTAGTCAGGATTTGTTGCTATTTCTGCCACTAACACAAAGGAGGTGTGACCCCAACAGCGTCTTAGAAGCTTTTCTAGGAGAAATAACCCAAACTCCACTAAATGCCATTTTATTTGCAGCTTCATACTCTTCTCTGGCTGTCCCACCCTGTAGAGATGCTCGTACCACTCCCAAAAGCTGGATCTCTTCCCGCAGCATCTCCTCCTCCTCCTCCTCCTCCTCCTCCTGCCGCAGTTTTTTGGAGGGCTTAGCACGCTGGATGTAGGACATGGGTTGTAATTTCCAGAAAGAGTTTGTCTGTCTGGGAAATGGTGCAATTTGGTTGCTAAGGCTGAGGGTTGAGATGCAAAACTTGTGTCTTTTGGGGTTTCCTGGTGGTGTGGCTTTGCTCCAAGTGCTTCCACGTGCCTCTGTTCTGGAAGTGCTGTAAAGTGTTATTGCTCCCTCACTTTCAATTTAAGTGGGAAAGTTATTAAAATGCTTTGAAACTTGTGAATGGCAACGGATAGGTGAGTGTAAGGTTGATTTATTCCATGGGATTTTGCACAGAAATAGTCCTCTAACACTGCACATCCTTTGGGTCAGCAGTGCTGGTGTCTTGGGAGGATGGTGGGAATCTAATTATTTCATCTGTCCAAAATAGTAACTTTTAAGAGGTGAGGAAATGACTACACCAAAACCATTGTATGCCATCTGCCTGCTAAAATACTTAGAGAAAACATGTTTCCTGGCATATAGCTTCCTAGCCATATGTCTATTGCATCATTCACAATTAAATTAAATCACCCTTAAATACTTGGACAAATTCCCAGTCCATGTGAACAAGCCTTCATCACTGTGCCATGTGAAATTTGGACACTTGATCCTGTAAATGTTTGGTTGAAATTGGCTCAGGCTTTGTTACCTGATACAGCTGACACCGACTGTGGTGAGATAATTCCAAGTGCATGGTCCTTGTTTTGGTCTTTCAATATTTGACTGTAAAAATGTGTTAGGGGTCTGAAAGGAGGAAATAGTTCTGCAGCCTTCGTTTGCAATGTGCTAAAGTCACTTTAAACAGGTTTAACGGGAGCGTTGTATCAATGAGAAAAGGTGTTATGGAATAAACAGGCAGAAATCACTGAAGAGCCTGGTTACAGCTGGATATTTGGAACATTTAGAATATGCTTGGAGTTGTGTACACATGAACATGCAAAAACAAAGCCCGACCTGCTCCTGGTTAGGCTGGGACAGCCCTGTGGAAGCCTGGCTGCCCCGGGCTGTGGGAGGAAGGAGGGTCCCGCTGCCACCACCCTCTGCCACCACCCTCTGCCACGTGTCCCGATGGGCAGCACGGTGATTCCTGTGCCAGAGGAATAATGACTGAGGCTCAAAAACTGAGTGGCTGGCTGGATGGAAGCATCTCTAGGTCTGTCTCCAAAAATCCTCTGAAGACAGTCCCTTCATCTGATTAATAATGGCTTGCTTTGGGGATTTTTGGTCCTTCCTTCGAGGATATGTTCCATTTCCGTGCTTATTTGAGCCACTGTCCTTAACTGAGTTCTGAGGCATGGTCTGCCACGGCCAGTGGGCATAAGTAGTAATGAAACCCTCTGTCTTTGACATAGGGAATGTCACTTAAACCCAGCCCAACTTCCAGCGGAAGCCAAGCCCGGACGCTTCCCATGAGCGGTGTCTGGCAGGGCTGGCCATCGCCTATTTTTAGTCCAGCTCTCTATTTTCGGTCTGTTTTTGAAAGGTGAGATAAACTCAGGAGCTAAACCCGGATGATTCTGTCGGTTTCTTTCATTCAGGAGCCCGGAGCAGCACTGGAGGAGAATGGCAGGAAGGTTGGCAGGGGGCTGGGGGGGACCAGCTCGAGGGCCAGAGCTCTCTGCAGCCCCCATGAGGCGTGGCATGAGCTGCTTTGTTTTATTGTCTTTCATGCTCTACATTTTATTTCATTCTCTTTTATATTCTATACGGTTCACTTATTTGCAGTACTAAAACCAAATTTCTCAGCGTTTCTTAAACTGTTGCCTGCAGTGTACAGGGTGACCCTGATCTCTGTCTTGCCAGAGGGACCTCAACAGCTTTTCTTGGTGCTTTTCAGTGTCATGGGATGCTGGTCCTCACCACGGGGTCTTATGTTTTCCCAGTGACTGAAACTTTGAAATTTCAACCTTTTATTTCAGCGAAACTGTGGCTGCCCCATCCCTGGGAGTGTCCAAGGCCAGGTTGGACGGGGCTTGGAGCAACCTGGGCTGGTGGGAGGTGTCCCTGCCCATGGCAGGGGGTTTAGAACTAGATGATCTTTAAGGTCCCTTCCAACCCAAACCATTCTATGATTCTATCATTCTGATTTTCAGTTGTGTCATTCAACCCAAATTCTCACTTTAAAGACAAAAACATATCTGTTATTTAAATAAGATTTTTGTCTCACCCTACCTTTCACATTCCATCTCTGAATTTATTTTCTAAGCTGATATGCAATGTAAAACTTGGTTACACACTGAGTCATGCATTTCCCAATGTGTGTGTCTTTGGGAGAGGAAAAAAGGGATGACTTTTGGTGGGAGCTGTTTGGAGTCAGCCAGGCTGTGCCCACACTCAGGTTTCAGACCACATTTTACTGGGATATTTTGGTCTTTAACAGAGCTGTGTCACTCTGTCATTCAGTAATAGATTACTGAACATAATAGAAATCTTTATATAGATGTTGGAGCACTTTTCTTAGCTGCAGATGTTTCCTTCCAAGAGACATTTTCCTGTCACAGAATCACAGAACTGTTGGAGTTGGAAGGGACATTTAAACATCATCTCATCCAACCCCTGTCCTATGCTAAAAGCAAAAGCTACTGGAATTCTGTCCTACCAATAAATGTCTATACTGGAAATGCTATTTGGGGATCTCTTCCTGCATAATACTCTCCCGTTCCTTTTTTTTTTTCCCCTGTCTTTTAATCCTTTTCTGACTGTAGCCAAATGGCAGCCCATGGCAGGGGGTTGGAATGAGATGATCTTTCAGGTCCCTCCCAACTCAAACCATTTTGTGATTCCGATTCTATGATTTTAGAAGAGTTACAGGGGCATCCATAAAATGATAATACATTGAGTAAGTGCTTCCTTGTCCTTCCTCCCATAGCACTTTCCCTGGCCACCTCATTCTTGATTTCCTGTTTGCAATGACACATTTAGTGACTGCATCATCCCACTGTAAAAGAAAAGGAAGAATTAAGACTTAATCAAAGTTTAGCTTCCCAAGTGATCATGTGTTTTCATTTTTAATACACCCAAAGGCCAAAATTAGAATCAGAGAATGGTTTGATTTGGAAAGGACCCTAAAATTCATCTCATTCCACCCCCTGCCATGGGCAGGGACACCTCCCACTTAACCAGGTTGCTCAGAGCTCCATCCAACCTGGCTTTAAAGACTTTCAAGGATGGGACATCCCCATTTTAGGATGCACTGACTGAGTTGCTGCAGAACATTCCTCATCCACCACTTCCAGAGCTGGTCCCACGTGTGTCTGCAGTGCAGCCACTGGGGAACCAGAGACCCTCAGCCAAGTTTCCCACTCGGTAAAGCTCAGCCTGGTAATAAAACTGAAGTCGGTATTTCTCTGCTGGTTTTAGTGTTTCTATAATGCATTGGAATGGAAATGAGCTCTGGGAAGTTATTAGTCTCACACCCCTCTTCTGCTTCAGGTTTAATGCCAAAGTTTTTGCCTGTGGGTTTTTCTCTCCCCCAGACCTTCTCTAACCCATCTCATTCATGTTCCCTGTTTGACTGAAGTCAATTTAGTGAAGCAAATGAAGTTACTTCTCTTCAGGTCAGTGATGATTTCGCATCCTTGAGTTCCTTGCTTAATTTGCTGAGAAATTTTCCTATACTGAAGTCCATTTTCAGCATTTCCCCCTTTTTCCACAGCTCTGGGACCATGTACGGGACTCTCTGGGCTGGACCTGGGGCTTCTCCACATTTCTGCTCTCACCAGACCCTGTTTACTGTGCTTTGAGGGCAGTTTAGCTGCAGGCTCTGCTCTAATCCCTCCATCCAGGCTGTGTCCCTGCCCGTGCTTTAACGGGAAAGCAGCAGCTCTCAGGAAAGAGTTAATCCCGGCGAGGCTTTGGGATCCTTCGCTGGGGAGAGGGCTGATCTTTTGTTTGTTTTGAAGCCCTGGCAGGAAAGTGGGGAGGAGAAAATTACCTAAGTGATAGTGAGGTTGCCATGAACTATATAAAACTGGGAAATCAAAGCGGAGAAACTCCACCTCACAGTCTTGAACCACAAGCACAACCCCTGAAGAGAAACCCACCCCACAAGTGAGTGATCTCAAAGGCTTGAACTCAAACCAAGCTGCATGAGCTCAGAGCTGCTGCAGGACTGAGAACCCCGGAGCTGTCACGGCCGGATCCAGTTGTAGTGGGAGCTGGGAGCAGGAATGCTGTTCTTGGGAAGTTTCACAATAATGAAGTGGAGGCAGCTCTTCTGGATCGCCCTCTGTGTGGTGGAGTTGGCTGGTGAGTACTGAGATGCAGAAAATGCCAGGGTTACACACGAGACCAGGGCATGGGGCAGCTCGTGGGTAACTGGGGAGCAGCAGCTTGGGGAGGGGGGTGATGTATTTTAATGAGTTTGAAGTCGCAATTCCACATCCAAACCCTGCGGGGACGGTTTGCAGAGCAGCCCTGCATGAGGCACCCCGGCCAACACACTCACAGCCATGTGCTGGAACGAAGTGCTGCTGGTTGGAAAAGGAGGGGAATCAGGATCTAAGCTCCCTCCAATACTATGGATAACATGAGGGGGTGGGAACGCAGCAGGCAAAGAGAGCAGAGCCACAGCCAGTCGTCTCTCTGCCTGCCTGGGTGTAAATGAGCCTCACTTTTGTTTTGTGGTCGGAACTAAACATTTGCTGAAAATCAAATGAATCTCCATAAATATTAAAATCTCCTATTCCAGCTCTTCAAATATTCATCATATGAAGCAGTGAATAACAGTACAGAGATTTTCTCTAGGTACTACTTTTTCAAGGGTTATATTTTAGGGAAATATTATCATTTTTGTCCCAAACCCAACAGCCATAAAGTAATTAAAAAAGGACTAAAAAAGTGAAGCTACACACTGTGTGTTGCCTGGTGTGCTGGGACAGGAGCCAGGAGCCTGCGGGTGTCTCCTCAAATGTAATTTTTCCTTACTCGCACGGATGTGAATGACGAGATCTATTGCAAGAATTTGTTGTATTTTGTTCTTCTGTTTTTTCCCAGTGCTCCTTTCATGTTCCCCTCGCTGCCCAGGTACTTTGCTCACCTGAGCTGCTGTGCCTCACCCTCCAGTCTGTGTTAATTTTACAGGAAGGGCAGGGGGGCAAACAGTTTTATTCAGGAGAAATGACATTCAGGACTGTCTGGTTGGGCTGAACTGAGCAGCAAGAGGGTGTAGGACAAGAGGGTTTACCTGAGATGGAAAACCCAAGTTCCTTGTAGTGCAAAGTAAAAGTGACACAGGAGTGATAAAAAGCTGGGATTTGGGAAATGCAAAGGGGGACAGGGGTCTTTAATGCTGCAAAATGTCATTGCACAGCCCGTGCTCTTCATTTCTGCAGAGTAGTTCTCGCTGCAAAGCGGAGGAGATTTATTTCTGCTCGGTGTAGGTGCTGAGAAAAGTTGAGGAGCTCACCCTTGGGGCACTGGATGCTTCTCACCTCCGTGGGGAGTCTGAGAGAACCCATCAAAGCTTCCAGTTGTGCAACTCCCAATGGAAATTCCAGTTCTGGGTGTTTGGCACCTGTGTTGCTCCGGCAGCACTGCCAAGAGTGGGACAATCAGCCTCCTCCTGCTCCCAGGATACCTCCAGCTAAAGCCACGTGTTTTACAGGGGAAAATCCCTTGTGCCACAAGGGCTGGGTGCAGGAATCCTACAAATGCCGTGCGTGGATGCAGTGTGGGGAGGATGGAGCTTGGGCACCAGTTCCCCAGAGGCAGGAGCAGCTTCGTCCAGCCCACGTGGAGCAAATCACATGTGAAATCTCAGTTCTGGCCTTTGCCTGAGTCCTTGGGGATCCACTGAATTTCAGTGAGTGTGGGAGAGGTTTTACACCCATCCCTGGCCCACAGAGTGGGCTGTTGCTCCAGGCCTGCTTGGGAAACCTCCTGAGCTCCTGGCAGGATGGTGTGAGCAGGTTGTGGTGGAAAATCGGATATTGATAAATCACATGGAGAGCTGTCCTGTGCATGTCTCAGAATGAACTTGGGAAGGAGAGTGTAGATGATATTTGTACCTAATGGGACCACTTCATTTTTTTTATAAAACCTTTTACTTTTCTATTTTACATCTTTTTTATTCATCTCTGCCAAACTTGATTTTTAGAAAAATCCCTTTTCTTGTCCTTTTCAAGCATTCTTTCTTTCCTTCATTCCCTTTGCAACGAAGTTCTAAATATCAGGAAAGGAAAAAGAAGCCTTAAAACTTCCAGCTGCTTGAGTTTAACATCCTTTAGAGGCTGCACATTTTAACTGCTCAAGCCAGGAGGAATCTCAGTCCTCAGGAAGGTGCTGAGCTCCCAAACTGCTGGAGAGGCCCCAAGCCCAAGGAAAGCCTTGGTCCAGCAGCTGGGATTTGGTGTGGCAGCTCGGGGGGCTCCCACAGCCCCCCCCCCCCCGCGCCACCGCGGCCCCACACCCATATCCTGTCTGGGAGAAGGAAAAGGGGGAGGGAAGGGATTTTTATCAGATATTTCCAGAGGGAAGAGGGCTCCACCCGCTTGAATTCCTGCCACATGGCTGAGAGCTGTAAAACTGGAAAGGCATGAGTAATGCCGGCTGGAGTCCTTGGAGGAGCTGCTGCGGGAAGCCTGGGCTGGCTCCAGCTCCAGAGCTCCGTGTCCCACGGTTCCATACCCTCCTCTCCTACATCCCACTGTCCCACACCCTCCTCTTCTATATCCCACGGTTCCATACCCTCCTCTTCTATATCCCATGGTTCCATACCCTCCTCTTCTATATCCCACGGTTCCATACCCTCCTCTCCTACATCCCACTGTCCCACACCCTCCTCTATCCCAGTGTCCCACACCCTTCTCTTCTATATCCCATGATCCCATACCCTCCTCTTCTACATCCCTCATTTCCATACCCTCTTCTCCTGCATCCCATGGCTCCATGCACTCCTGTTGTGCATCCCGTGGTTCCTCACCCTCCTCTGCAATACCACCAGCAATACCACAGTGCCATGTCAGGGCCAGCCCTTTGCCCTTGGAGCTCCTGGAGCTTGGAAAAACTAAACACAGGGAGCTGGAGAAACTCTGCTGGCCCAGGGTTTGTGTGTCAGGGCACTGCAGGAGGTGCCCAGTTCCCGAAAGGTTTACCAAGAGGTGTCAGGGGTGTCAGCACAGGAGGTGCAGGCTCTGCCTGAGGACCCCCGGGTTTGGTTTGCTGGGCTCAACTGATGGAAACTTTGCTTCTGTTTCCTGAGCCTTTGCCACTGCAGAGTCTTTTTGTGGCCCTGGTTTAGTGCTCAGGGGTGAGTGTCGGGCCAAGTCAACTACTTTAAGATTTATATTGTTGGGTTTTTTTATTCAGTTTGAGCTGAGATCCTTTGTCAGCCCCATTATTAAAATATCTTTAAAAATCTGAGGTATTTACCTTTTAACTCTAGGTGGGTAAATACAACAGGTGCTGTGAAGAGCAATTTTCTTTCCCATATCTGCATGTTTTTGCTCCTGCAGTTGCACTACCAGCTGAAGATTTCTCCCGTGGTAATAAATAACTTGGCTTAAACTCTCAAACCCTTAATACTAACAAATTGACAATTAAAAATGTATGGTGCAGTAAATGACCCACTTTAACTGAGCACCGTGTGGATTATCCAGCCCACATCTGGATCATTATTTATCTCCTGAGTCCTCAGATTTCAAAAAAACCTCAGCTGTGTTTTCTGTAAAAGAACCTGAATGTGCTACAATAAGGCAAGGAAAAGAAATACTGTGTGACAGCTCCTCTCCCAAATTACACTGAGCAATATACAAGCTTCAATTCCAATATCCAGTGGTGAAAACACTTTGATTAGAAATACCTCTGGTGCTTTACAAACATCTGGAATAGTTCAAAGGTGCTTGGGTGGCTGTGGCACTTGGGGAGGTCAAGTCCAGGCTCTACATTGTTCTGGTGACGTAAAGTTTCCTGCTCATGTCCATGAAAACACAAAGTTGTGCGTAAAGCCTGGATTTAACTTTGTGCTGCTCATTATTCTGGGCACGCAGTCATGCCTCCTGCTTTTGATTTGTTAAAAGTCATCAGGAAAACTTGGTGACTTAACCAGCTGGAACTGAATTGTCTTGGAGAGAAGAGACTTCTCCCTGAAACAAAAGCTGTGCCAGAACTTAAATTCCAGCTCCAGACACCTGTGCTGAGCCCTCGGCAGGGCCCCTGCCTCCCCCAGAGCAGCTGCAGCCTGGGATGGGGTGGGATAGATGGCATGGGATACATGGAATGGGATGGGATAGGTGGGATGGGATGAGATGGGATGGCATGGCATGGCATGGAATGCACCACTGCAGGCAGCCCCATGGGCACACATTTCCCCCTCAGCACCCTCCAGAACAACCTCCCAGCGCAGGGACAGCCGAGCAGCTCTGCCCGCTGCCCCCCGCTGCCAAAACGAACCTTGGTGATCTCAGTCTTTGCTTTTCACAAACCATCCAGGCTCCCTGGGCCTGATCCCGCAAAGTCTTGCCACCCTGACATCGAAGAATTCCTGCCAGGCCAATGCTCAGTGCAGGATCCTGCAGCTCACAAACATCGGGGCTGTTTACCTGGCACCGGGTGCTGCCCCAATACTCATCAGGACCTGCCAGTGCTCCTCCATCTCACAGGGTGGTTTGGGAGGATGAAGTAATTTTTCTTGGAGCTCGGGCTCCCCTGGGCAGAAATACAAATGAAATAACACATTTTGCATTATTTTCTTTTTAGTGCCTGGATAAGAATCTTAAACACCGAGAGCCCTCGGGTAGAGACTGAAGCTGTTTGTTAAAAGTGGGAATAGATCTAAAGAATAGAGAAGGTTAAGGAATGGGGAGAAATGCATTTTTACTGACTCATATAGTTCATTTCAGAAGGAAAAGCTGGAAGTGTCATCTCTGTAACACAGCAGGAAGCAATATATAAACTTTAAGTTAGAACCGCAAACCATTCTCCAAACATTGTGCTTTACCTCCAAAGATGTTTTCGCTCATGAGTCAGGTCTGATCCCAAGCCAGTGGGAATGTTTCTATTTACTTTGAGATTGTGCCTGCAACTGTAAATCCAACTTATCTATCCTGAGGCACACTAGTGATCTCTTCCAAGGCTTGAGTCTTTCCTCCAAGGATTAGAAACCCAAACTACTACGAAATCCAACTTTGTGCAGGGCTTTGTGCATGCATCAGTGAGCTGAGGATGGAGTGGGATGAGTGAAGAAACAAGCCTGTCCTCCTCCTCCTGAGAGCCCCAGAGCCCCTGCAAGGGCTGCACCAAAGTCTGGTGCTCATCCAGATGAAACTTTTCATCTCTGAGCTTCTCCCACACGTGCTCCAAGGCACCCTGCCATTTTGGGGCATTAAAAAGTGAATTTGTGAGAGCACTAACCTGTGCAGGGGCTCAGGGCTGGGCTGGGGGTTCAGCAGCCCCTGACACCTTCCTCTGCCCCCAGGCAATGCTTCTGGAAGCTCCACAGTCACCCCCACAGTGACAACCACGGACCTGGGAGACAAAGGCAACAGCAGTGGGGCAGCCAACAGGACCATCGGAGCCACCGGAGCCACCGGAACCACCAGCAGTGCCAAACCAACACCAGACACATCTGGTAACTGCTCCCCTTGTTCCCCCTGTGATTCCTGGTAGCATTTGTATCAATAATTAGACTAAGTGCACAGACTTGCACCATTGAGGCATGGTTTGTGCTCTAAAAAAAAAAAAAAAAAAAAAAAAAGATGGTCAAAAGTTTTAATTCCGTCAAAAAAATCCCACCTGGGGCAACCCAACCCTTTTGAACCCCTGTTCAAAACAGCCAGGGGATGGTGGAACAAAAAGCGTATTAATCTTTATCTCAACACACGTGTTAGAAGTGGCCCCTATAAGAAATCTGGCAGCCTTTTCCAAGAAGAGGACAAGGGGAAATGGCTTTAAGCTGAAGAAGGGGAGATTTAGATTAGATATTAAGAAAAAATTCCTCCCTGGGAGGGTGGGCAGGCCCTGGCACAGGGTGCCCAGAGAAGCTGTGCCTGCCCCATCTCTGGGAGTGTCCAAGGGCAGGTTGGACGGGGCTGGGAGCAACCTGGGCTGGTGGGAGGTGTCCCTGCCCATGGCAGGGGGTGGGACTGGATGAGCTTTAAGGTCCCTTCCATCCCAAACCATTCCATGATTCCGTGATAAGAGGCCAAGGTCAGGCTCTGAAGGGCTCTGAAGCAGGGACCCTTGCACAGCTGTAGTGTGCCTTTCTCTTGTGCTGCATCTTTTTGAAGACTCTGGGCCCAGGAGGAGTTGAGGGGGATGCCAGGCAGGTGGGGTGGGGGGGGTGGCACCCTTGCCGTGGTGCAGCGTGTGCCCAGGGAATGAGCCCTTTGTAAACAGCTTGTGAAGCACATGTAGCAATTAGGCAGCTGAACCAAGGCTAATGCACATTTCTTACAGAGCCAATAACTCGCTCTGGTGCTGCTGGCTATGACAAATCAATATTGTACTTCAGTCACCGCAATGCCACGCACTGAGTTCAGGGGACTTAAGCTTTCTCACGTGTCCTTTTCATTTCCTTTCCTCAAAACTGAAGCTTCAACCAGGGCCCTGTCAGCCAGCGCCAGCTCCTCTGGGCTCAGCGGAGAGCACACGAGCCCACAGACCAGCCAAGCCCACACGCTGCCACTGGGCACCCCCTCGGAGGCACAGACCGTGACCCAAGGGGTCCCCACAACCAAGAGCCCAGTGACACAGCCCGGTGAGATAACAGAAGCCCCAGGGTCCACAGTGGCTTTGAAGAGCTCTCCTGCCACCACAGAACATCCTTCTGTCTCAGCTGCCACGATGCCACCGCACACAGCCGGGCACAGCCCGAAGGTGAGGATGAGGATGGGGCATGGTGGGCTGTGGGACCACGAGGAGGCTGGAGTTGTCTCAGAACCCCTCAACAGGTCACTGATACCACCCCTGTGTGTTTTCCCTTCCAGCCCTCTCCGCTTCCCATCACGTGCCACAACGTCAAGGAAGTGAGTGACACTGGAGCCATCTGCCTGAAGCTCAACGAGACCACCACTTGTGTGAGTTGCCCGACTGCAGGGTGGGGAGGGACATGCAGGAGTAGGGGGGCTGCAAGGAAACAGCTCAGGGCAGGTTCCTGCTCCGAGTTTTGCAGCAATGAGGTCACCCACCATACCTGGGGCGGTCATTTCGGGGTGGGGAGCTCATGGCCAGGCCATCTGAGCTGTGCCGGGCTGATGGAGGTGGGGATGGTCACGGCAGTCCCAGGAGGATCCCAAAGGGATGGTCACAGGAGTCCCAGGAGAATTCCAAAGGGGTGACCAACCCAGGGGAAATGCAACCTCCTGGCTGCATAAAACCTCTTTTTTCATGATCAAGCTCTGAGGTCAGTTCAGCTTCTAAAGCATCTCCCACCATGTTTAGCAGGAAATTGCCTTTGTTCTTCTTCTTCCTCTTCCCTGTTGGGAATACAAGGGCCTTTTTTTGTCTTGCCAACTGCCCTAGGAATGAAAATAGGGCATTTGAAGGAGCTGATCAGTGTCTCCATAAACCCCTAAGGGAATTCCAGGCTTTCTGTAACTGCCCTTGGCCTTGTGCACCAAAAACGAAGCATTTACAAAAGCAGAGAAGGGTCTATTGTGGGTGGGAAGAAGAAACCACAGAGGGTGGGTGGTGCTGGATCCTGTGGGACAGCAGACTGGGCAGTGCCCTGGGTGTAAAATAGTTATAAAACACATAAATTTATTTCTCCCATGCAGCCATACTGCTGCCACTTAGGATGAGTGAATTCTTACTTGTCTTTTCTCTGCAAATTAGTGATTAAATGACATTTAGGCTTGCTCCTGTTTACAGGGACTGCTCTTTAGCAAGAACCTACAGGGAAACTCCTCTGGGAGCGAGGGATTCTGATCACAGATGCCATCTAGTGGGCTCTGATCCCTCCTGGTCACAGGGTTTATACATCATGTATATGAAGGACGTGTATAGAACATATAGAACATCCTATAGGAGTCCTATCTCCCATACTCTTAACCCTCCCTCCACGTGAAATGGGTCTGACAGCCCCACTTCCCACCGTGTTTTTCTGGGAGCTCCCTCCCCACAGCAAACCTCTCCTCTGCCTCCACCTCAGCAATCCTGGAGTGGGAACAGCCAGCTCGGGCTCAGCCTGGGAACCAGATAAGAGTGTCTGTCAGGGGAGCAGATAGGAGGGACCGTGTGTATCACTTTCCTGCTGGCCTTTCCCAAAGCAAATGAGCAATCAGCTGGCACCCGGCACGGCTAATTGCAAAGGGAAATTCTGACACTTCGATGAGTTCTTTCCACAGCAGAGAAAGGAAAATACACACTTGGGTCTCTTGTTCCATCTTGGCCTTTCTCACCCCAAGCCAAGCTCTATAGAAACAGCTGAAAGTGATTTGTTTGTTATTCTCCCATGGATAGGTTTCTGCATTTTTGTACGCTAAGAGGATGTAGGGATCTGAGCACAGTCCTGAGGCCTCCTGGCTCTGCACGACGCTGCAACACAAGAGGGTTTTCTCCTCTTTCCCAGCCCCACCTCGGTGGGTGCCCCTGGGGAGTGAGTGGAGAGCAGGGGCAGGACAGGGGGTTCAGCTGGAGTCGGTCTCTGTCTCAAGGGGGTGGGCACAGGCACGGCTCGGAGGATGTCCCCAGCTGGGAGGAGGATGTTAGGGAAGCTGATAAGGTCTTTTAGCAACTGTGGGCTCTGTCTTCAAGCCTGGCTGTGGCTGAAAATAGACCCAAAGAGAAAGCCTATCCTGTCTGATACAGAAATTGGCCCACAGAAGGGAAAGGCTGCAGCGCCTCACTCCTCTTCCTCTTCCACCCAACAGTCAGTTCGGCTCTAAAATGTGAGAAATTTGTATTTTTTTACCTAGCCTTTGATCAGCAACCTGGCAAAAACATTGAAGACATTTCCTAAACAGGAAGGCTCAATGCTTCTTTGTTATTTCCCTCCTTTCCCAGTCCCTGCCTGGGACTCTGAAACAATAGGGCTCTTCAGGCAGCTATTCCAGTCCAGAAACTGGACAGACTTGCCATGCAATTCAAATCCTAAATTTAGCTTTGTTTAAATGCCATTTTCAAGAGTTGCTAATAATATCTTCATTTAATTTATTCTCATTAGGTTCAGAAACAAGAAATAAGCATCGCCATTTCCAAGGTGTTGGTGTTGGGGCTCTGGGCAGGGGTGAGGTGGGAGGTGAAGGTCTGACACCCAGATCAGCTTTGCAGGGCACAGAGAAGCCACCAAAACCCAAATGTGCACGCACAACACCGGCAGCAGCATGGCTGAGGCAGAGATTTAGTCCACTTGGTTGGTTTAATGGCTGTTCTCTTTGAATATTCTCCAGAAACACTTTTTAGAGAAGAAGGGATCAGATTTATGGAGAGCAATATGCCAAGACCACACCCACCCCGTTCCCTCCCCCTGCCAGATCAAGCTCGCTAAATCTGAGGTGGACCAGGACTGTATGCTCCTCATCCTCAGTGGAGAGAGAGGTCAGTGGAGAAGATCAGAGAATCATGGAATGGGTTGGGTTGGAAGGGACCTTAAAGATGATGCAGTTCCAACACCTTGCACTGGCAGGGCATCGATTCCTTTGGCTGTCACCGATACTGCTGGATAATGACCTCCATGTGGGCAATGGGAGAGGGACTGATTGTGGGGAAGGGCTGTGGGACACAGATCCTGGAAGGAGACCTCCCTCTGCAACTACTGCTCTTTCTTCTGGGGTCCTGTACTTCCCTGGAGCTGTGGCATTGCCAATGGAGCAGCAAAGGGGCTCACGGGTGCTCCGTGCTCAGCCAGGCTCCTCAGTGCTGACACTCCCTGCAGCACGACCCTCTGTGTAATGGGCCTCTCCTCTCTTCAACCTTGCAGATCCTGCTCCAGAAATGCTCAAGGAGTCTCACTGGGAAAAGGTAAATTCCTTAAGCAAATTCAGCTGGGGGAAAAAAACAAAACAAAAAAAAAAAAAGGGTGGTCTGAGTGGCTGGAGAGATGAGATTTTAGGTGATCATTTGAGGCTGGGAGAGATGCTGAGACTCGAACCTGCCTCCAGCTTGGAGGTGCCTGATGCCCATAAGATCCCTGAAGGTGTTCAAGGCCAGGTTGGATAGGGCTTGGAGCAACCTGGACTAGTGGAAAGTGTCCCTGTCCATGGCAGGGAGTTGGAATTAGATGGCACTTAAGGGTCCCTTACAACCCAAACCAGTCTGGGAACCACCAGACAAACAGTGAGACAGCAATGCACCATAAGAGAATTAATACAAGCCATGGAGGCAGAAATGCTTGAAACCGTTCTGTAAAATTCCATAGTATTTTCTTAAAAACAGGTTTAGATCCAAACAGTAACTCTTGGGATGCAATTGGCGCTCAGCATCTTCAAAGTACCGCGCTGACATTAATTAATTCCTCCTCTCAGCACTCCCGTGAGGCTGCCATTGGCTCGTGGAGCTGAGCTCCAGGTGTCTATAGATCCATGAATGGCAGAGCTGCAAGATCAGCGCACAGAGGGATCTCAGTCATGCAGATGTGTGCTCTAGACCTAAATTCCTTCTGCCACAGGGGACTCCAGGTTGGAAATGAGACCGTGAGGACGTGAGAGCTCACAGGGCGAGGGCAGAGCTCGGGAGCTGCGGTAGCAAAGCCCAGCTTTGTTTACGTGCAGTTTCACAAGGAGGTGAAGAGCAGCATTGTTTGAAGTCGGTGCCTGTTCAGCAGATGCACATGTTTCCTGTTTGTCAGACTCCCGGCTCTCTTTGGTGTTTTTTCCAGTTTGGAGTAAACTCCCTTAAACGGGACAGTGTGAGGAACCACCAGGACTTTTCTCAGAAGACCCTGATCGCCTTGGTCACATCTGGACTCATGCTGGCATTCCTGGGCTTGGCTGGATATTTCCTGATGAGGCGGCGGAGCTGGAGCCCTGCGGGAGAGAGGCTGGTTAGTGCTTACCGGTGGCAGAGTCGCAGGTAGAGAGGAGCCTGGCAGCGAGGGGGGCACCTGGAGGGGAGAAAAGGGAGCTGCCCGTCACCCTGTGGCTCAGGACCCTCCACCCATGTGTGCCCCCAGGTCATGGGACAGCTCAGCCCTGCGTTGTGGCTGAATGTGGGACAGCCTGGGCAAGGTGAGGGGCAGGAGCAGGGAGGCCAGGCTGTGCAGGGTGAAGGGAAACCTCTGTTACCTTCCAAAATTAACTCATAGCTGATTGCTCCTGTGGGAGAACCGCCCCTTTCTTGCACGTGCTTCCAGGTCTAACACTTATTTTTGCCCAGCAGTAAGAACTCATCCAGCAAGACCCCTCCAGAGACACTGAAAGCTTATGCATTTGTCATTAAAAGTGACACACTTTAATTTCCATTCGCTGTGTTCGAGTTACGTGTCTGTCCTGTACCCGTCCTGTAATAAAAGCTGTTTCTCCCCTCACTTAACAAGCAATGGTAATAAAACATATCAAGAAAGAAAGAGACAGAAATCTCCTCTTTCCATTTTCCCCTTTCCAGGCAGGCTGACCACTGAGGACTCTTCCCTACCAGTGAGTTCTGGGGATGTGACCCTCTGTAAAGTGAGGCCTGGCCATGCTTTTCCCCATCCCTCAACAGCATAAGCAGTCGTGTCCTGGGAAGCCACTAGGCTATTTCCTTGCCAGAAAGGATGCTCCCAAAACACACATGGGAAGTCAAGTGTGTGTGTCAGAGGCAGGGACATCCCAGCTGTCTCTGGGTCTCTGGATGCTGGCAGCAATGGAAATGTGTGGCTGGGAGCTGCCCGCAGCAGTATCAATGCAGATTCTAGGTGAGATGCGTCCATCCCACCCACAGACATGGAAAAGGGGACAAGAGAAATGTTGGGATGGGCGGGAGGCCCGGCAGCCATCCATGCACTGGGATGTTGCTGAGGAAACAAAGAGCAGCTCCCAGCAGGGCATTGCCACTTGGGATCACCAGTGCCAATTCCATGGCTACCAGAAATGTCACAGTCTGACACATGGGGAGTTACTGTGAGGGGATAGAGGCACCTCTGGATAACCCTGGATCCTCCTCACAGCAACAGTGGTGACCAGTCCTGTAGCGCTGAAGTGCAGCCCTGCACCTCTGCTGGCACCTTGTTGTGAGCTGTGCACATATTTACAGGCTGAAAGGAAGGACGGGGGAAGAAAATGGGACAATTTCCATTGTTTTCATTCCATGGTGCTTCTTTCTTGGCCAGAGAGGACAGCAGAGGTGGTCTGTCACAGGGTGGGTTTGCAAACCAAGGCAGCGGCAGCTCCAAAACCTGTTATGTGAAAACAACAAAACCTGATGGCTTTTCTTTCCAGGTCCAGGAGGAAAAAAAAAAAAAAAATGCAGTTCCTGGCTGGTTTTCTTGCTTCGTTGTGGCACGGCATGGTTCAGGCCCTCTGTCCCCCTGCTTGTCAGCGAGAGCAGCGCCCTTGCCTGCAGTTGTTTGTTCCTCCTGCCCAAGGATCACAGGCAGCCAGCCAAGCCCTTGCCTGCAATCCCAGCCGGCTGCCGTCAGGCCTTTCCCTCCCCTAACTCTGTTATTTATGTACCTGTTTAGGCTGAAGACCCGTATTACACGGAAAACGGTAGCCAGGGAAACACGATGTTGATGACGCCCTCCCAGGAGCACGCGGAGCTGCAGGAGAAGCCAAACCTCAACGGTGGGACTCAGGAGAACGGCACTGGCCAGGCGTCCTCCAAGAACGGGCACTCGGCCAGGCAGCACAGCCCCGCCGACACCGAGATGTGAGCCGGCCACCGGCGCCCGGGAGCGAGCTACGAGAGACAAGGGAGGGCAGGAGCTTTCCAGGGACGGTGGGGGAATTGCAGACCTTTTGTATTGTTGTTACTGTTTCTGTGAAGAACTTCAAAAACCAGCCTAAAAGCACATTGAGAGCCAGAGCTGCCAAAGAGCTGCTTCTCTGCCGCCTCCTCCTCCTCCCATTGACCACACAAGAGACTTTTTTGCAGCTGTTCTCTGCTTTTGTTGTTAGGAGAACATCATGAGAAATACAAGTGCCCTTAGCCCTCCACAGCTTTTAAGCAGAGGCAGGCTCTGTCCAAACAGCCCAAATTTCTGGTAGCCATGTGTTAGGCTGATTAAAGTAGTTAAATTGGGATTTCAGTGACAAAAACCTCTCAGGTTTCCAATAGTTTTGGTTAACAGAGTTGCTTATAATCTCATCTTTATGTTTAAGTGTGGGATATCTTCCTCTTTTAAGACCATCAGGCATTTAATCCCCTTCTTGTGCTCTAGGTCTCCTCTACTATTTCCTATTCCAGCAGAGTTTGCTGGAGCTCTGTGTAAAACTTTCCATGTGGAATTGAAGTTTGAAATGTCAATAGACCTCAAACTCATTTCTTTTTGACTCCTACCAGTACACAGGTAGTTGTTTTAGAGTAAAAATCTTCCCCAGTCTCTTTTTGTCAAGGGCTGGGGATCTGTGACAAGGCAGAGCCAGCAATTTATCCCTTGAGTGAGATGGAGAACACTGGATAGGGCTGTAGGGTTCTGTGGGTGCCTGGGGCTGGGAGTCCCACCACTCTCCCTGCTGACACGTGGAGATTAGTGCCCAGTGTGGGAATTTGGGAATAAGAGATGCCAAAGGGCTTCCAGTGGGATGAGTGTGAGACAGAAACCTGGCTCTGCAACGGGTGTTTCTCTCTCTGCACCAGCAGCAGGTACATGAACCAAGAGCAGAATTTTCACTTTGGGAAGCACCCAAATCCCAGCAGCAGGAGCAGGTCCTACCTGGCTCTGCGCTGATTCTGCTCCCGAGGCAAGAGGTGCTGTGAGCCACATTGCTGAAGTCGAGCTCCCAACAGCTCAGGGGGAGCCAAGGACCAAGGGCAGATCTGGGCCCCATCCCAAGCATGTGCAGCTCATTTTTAGGGAGCCAAAGCCTCAGTCCTGCCAGCCCGGTGCTGCTGGTGCAAGACCACCAGAGGTGGTGGTTCAGCAGAGGTTGCTCAGCCCACAATCTCTGCTGGCACCAGCAGCGACCTCCACATCTGAAATAAGGACAAAAGCAGCCCTGGAAGATGATCTATCCTCCCACTAGTGAATTCATCACAACCTTTCCCCAGTGCTGAACACCTGAGGGGAAGGTTTTTTTCTTGGTACAGTGTTTAGAGCAATGACAGAAACGTCCAGCATCACCTGGGGCTGTTTTCATGTGTGCAAGAGTCATTTATACATAATTAAAATACTTCAGGGTGTTTGTTTTGGTGTGAATTGCTTCTCCCAAATCTCATTGTAAATAGTTCCAGTTGGAAAAAAAAAATAATTAAGTATTAAAAATCAGCTTCTCCGTTGTGTCCTTGGAACAGCAGCGTGTTTCTCCCACCGGGATGCGTGGCTCTGGCTGCGCCGTGTGCCAGCAGGATGAGAGGACAACGCCTCATGGAGAGGATGTTTCCCAGCAGAAATCCCATGACTAAAGCCTGTGGCTTGTTCTGAGCACATTTTCCCTCTTTCAACAAACACGTTTGCAGGACAAGTGACGTACAGCAAACGATTACACCTCGCTTGTTTGATTTTTTTGGAATGTTTAAGACACCCAGTTAATTCCTGGAAAAATAAATGAGACTCCAGAGTGATGTGCGGGGCCGGGGTCTGACCCGACAGCAGGGGAGGGGGGTGTATTTGTGTATGAAGATGAAGATGGTTGTTGTTGGTCACAACAACCCCCTGCAGTGGCAGAAGAGTGGCTGAAAAGCTGTCCAGTGAAAAAGGGACAAAGAGGTGTTGGTTGACAGCAGTTGACCAAGAGCCCAAGTGGCCAAGATGGCCAGTGGCACCTGGCTTGTATCAGGAACAGTGTGGCCAGCAGGATCAGGGCACTGGTGACGGATCTCAAGGGCTGTGTCAGGTTCCGGGCCCTCAGTTCAGGAATGACATTGAAGGGCTGGAGCGTGTCTGGAGAAGGGAATGGACCTGGGGAAGGGTCTGGGGAGTCAGGAGTGGCTGAGGGAGCTGGGGGGGCTCAGCCTGGAGAAAAGGAGGCTCAGGGAGGACCTTCTCACTCTCTGCAAGTCCCTGACAGGACGGGCGTGCCGGGGGGGGGGGGCCGGGGTTCTGCTCCCAGGGAACCTGGACAGAAGGAGAGGAAACGGCCTCAGGCTGCGCCAGGGGAGGATCAGGTGGGACATCAGGAGGAATTTCTTCCTGGAAAGGGTGGTCAGGCCTTGGAAAGGGCTGCCCAGGGAGGTTTGGAGACCCCACCCCTGGAGGTGTCCAAGGAAGGACTGGAGGTGGGACTCAGAGCTCTGGGCTGGGGGACAGGGTGGGCATCGGGCACAGGGTGGGCTTGGCGATCCTGGAGAGATTTTCCAACCTGAATGATTCCATGATCTCTGAAGGTTCCCTCAACTCTGGGTGCTCTGCAATAACCAGCAGTGGTTCCTGCATCAAAGGATCTGCAGGGAGATGTGGGGCAGCCCTGTAGAGTCTTCTCGTACAATGATGCTCAAGCTCCACTGAAGGCAGGAGGTTTGGGGCTGGGTGTGTTTACTGAGCTGGCCCCTCCTCTGGGATGCTTGACCTTTCCGAGTGCTTATTCCCTAGCAGAGGCACACCAGGACCTCCTTAGGGGATACTAAACACAGCTGGAGAACACCACCTCCACCTGTTTTGTTGTAGTTTGGGGCAATCTGACCTCTGGCAGACTGGCTGCGGGGGGAACAGATGCAGGAAAACGAAATTACTTTCCCAGGGAAAGCTCTCCCAGAGGCTTGATTAGCTCTGAGAGGTGGGACACGGAGCTGGGGCTGGCTTTTTTCTTTTGGCAATTGTTTCTCTAATCAGCACTGTATCAAAAGCTGGAGATCTAATCAAAAGTCAGGTGCATTTTTCACATCTCAGGGTATGTCCTGGAGCCAAGCAGAGACAATAAAGTTATAGTCAACTGCTCTGGCAAAACAAAAGGTGTCAGTAAAGCCTCCAGACTGAGGGAAATGCCGGGAGCGGGTGGCAGAGCAGGGATGGTGCTGAGCCAGCGGAAAAAGCTGCACTTCCAGCTCAGGAAGTTTTTTTGCCTGTGTGTAAATATAGTCAGGCTCAGCTCTGGCCCAGAAGAAAAGGGAAAATGTTATTATTCCTTCCTTATCAAAACCCTTGCATTCCTTCCTTGCCGGTCCTGCTGTTGGCCGGGCAGGCTCCTCCATCCCCCGAAGGGTCACGGCTGGTTTTGGGCCACTTTGGGGGCTTTGGGGGGGATAAACTTCTCTCAGCTTCCAACAGCAACCTGCTTTCCCACAAACATGGTTCAAGGTTGATGCAAGTGATCTTAACTGGTTCATGATCTCACGTCATGCTCCCACACAGTGTGTTCAGCTGGCGGGGGCCCTTTTATTGAAAATAATATACTAATTAAATAAATTAAATAATATACGGGGAGCCTACATACGAAAATAATCGCCATGAAAACATCTTCTGGGAAAGAATGGTGGTAAATACAAATTGTTAAATATAAATATAAATATAAATATAAATATAAATATAAATATAAATATAAATATAAATATAAATATAAATAT
>JAWWEU010000076.1:4804217-4883230 GCA_035583155.1 Acropternis orthonyx | reverse complement strand
CCGCCCCCCCGCCCCCCCCCCCCCCCCCCCCGGGCTGCTCGGAGTCGCCAGACTCACGAGGATTATTTTAAAGTCATGATAATATTGATAATTACAGTGATTATTATAATAATATCAATATTAATAAATAGCAAATAAGTAAATAGCAATAATAATACTATGATAATTATAATGAAGATGATTTTAATAGCGATAATAATTATAACAACAATAATAATTATGGTAATCATCATCATCATCTGATTCAGCTACATTTAAATAAAAGGATCCATATGGGTAAAATCTTAGGCAACTCTGCCCGGGCTCACTCCTTCCTAGTGGATAAGCTGGAATGACAGTCCTAAGCCAAATGGGAACATCGGGTGGAATTTAAGAGGCCTCTCACTTCTTTCTGTTTTAATTCAAGGCCACAGGGGTTGGAAGTAGCTGCTTGTATTTTCTCTGCTTTTCTATTTAGGGATAATTGCTCCATGTAGCGTTGTAACTTCCATGCAATGAGTTGTTATATGTTCTTGCTCCTTTATTTTTTTTTCCTCTCAGAATATATGATGCAGTTTCTGTTTGTGGACTGTTTTAATAGCGAGGTGGCTGAGACAAAGTTTACTCAATAAACTTGCCTTTCCCCTTGAGCAGCTTTAGCTTAGATAAACTGGCTTTAAAGTCCCCGTTTAGCGTGGGACTAGGACTGTTTACCATTCATCATTGTTAGTTAATTGCTGTTTGGTTAAATATTTAGTTTGGATTAAGTTCTTTTATGCCCTTTTCTTAAAAAATAATAAATAAAGGTGTGTTTAGCAATGTGATAAAAGGCTTTTTAGAAGGCTTTTTAAAGACACTCTGCAGGAGGGAAGCTCCATAAAGTTCTTGTCTATATTTTGCATTTAAATTTTCTTACATGTAGTTTGATGTGCTGTTGTATTTGCAATTAGCCAAGCTGAAGCAGCCAGGACATTTGACTGTTTTCTGTAGCAACTACAGACTTGTCTTCATTACCAGTTCATTCCTTATTCCGAAAAGATCACAGGATCACAGAATATCCTGAGCTAGATCAAGTCCAACTCCTGGCCCTGCACAGGACAGCCCCAAATACAGTTTTCATCACAGTTTCAAGCCACAAAGTCCAACCTGTGGCCTGCAGACAGACTGTGTTCGGTGTAAGAGGACAGTGGGAAGGGCAGATTTGGGAAAGGCACTTCACTGAATCCACTGAACTCAGAGCCAGTGACAACCCTCCTGCTTTTCCACCCCAGCCACCCCCCTGAGGTGTTAAGGAGCAGCAGGATGAGGAGCCGAGTGTCAGGGTTAAGTCCCAAAGCAGTTCTGTGATTTCAGGTACCAGGTCGTGCTCCCTGGGGAGGTGACTGTCACCAGCTGCCCACGAGCATCTCCACTCCCTGCACAGAGCCCAGCCGGGCTGAGCGGGAGGATCCGGTGGGACACAACCAGGGGGAAGCTTGGGCGACACCAGGAAGCCCCCACGGCACTTGGGAGGCTGCAGGAGATCAGTGCCCGCTGGAAAGGGCCTTTTTTGGTACAAGGCTGCAAAATCCCGTGTTGGGCAGCAGCAGCAGTGACCCAGTCGTTACATAAACAAGGGTTTAATTTTGGAACTTTAGTATTTAACGGGCTTACGTTTCTTCTTTCTCTCAGACATGTTCTCATGCACTGCTCCTTTGACAGAATGCTCCTTTACCTCCGTTATTGTTCGCTGCCGATGTGTCCTGTGCTGGGCTCATGATCCATCGGAGTGAATCTTTGTTCTCTGGGTGATTCCTGTTCTCAGTATGGCTCTCTCAGACTGGGGCAGGGCATCGGCTGGCTGACCCTTCTGAGCTCTCACCTGGGCTCTGCTCTACCATGAACAGGCAGGACAAGGAACACCAAAGGGTGTTGTGGTGATGCCCAGACCAGCAAAGTCACAGGTAACACACAGGTATCATCTTGGAAGCAACAGAAGCTCTACTTGTCCCTTGCTGTCAAAGACAAAGGTGGTTTCTCACCTGTGGACCAGCCCCTCAGTCTTGACTATTCTGTTCTAAAACCATCAGAGAAGTCAAGAGGAACAGGAAACAAATTGCATTAAAAGTGCTTTGGATGAAGGAGTTACCATGGAGATGGGAAGTCAGGTGGTTTCATTTAAGGTTTGTTGGAAGGCAGTAGGTCCTTCCCAAAGTGGTCTTGTTACCAACAACTTCTGTCTTTCTTTGTTTTTGAAGCTGGAAGGCATCTGTGTGCTGGCTTTAGTGCTTTCCCTCCCTGCCGTTCTCTCCAGTCATGTAACAACCACATCTCCAGCTTGGAAGTCCACAGATACTGTAACCCTGAGCCACTCCAAGCAGCCCCTTCCAATGCCACATACCTGAGTGCGATAAATTTCCCCATCTTGTGGTCTGTGAAATGGATTTAAAATCATAGAAAGGCTTGGTTTGGAAGGGACCTTAAAGTTCATCTCATTCCAAGCCCCTGCCATGGGCAGGGACACCTTCCACTAGACCACGTTGCTCAGGGCCCCATCCAACCTGCCCTTGGACACTTCAGGGACTTAAAGAAGGAAGCTTTTGTTCTTTGTGCTGTGGGAATTATGTTAGTGTTCTAGAAAGAAATATTTGCATTTAAACTGCAATGTACCATTTCCCTTATGGTCTTAATACTTTCTTACCTGGGTCCCCAGGGCGGTGGCCCTTCCACAGCATTCCCAGCCAGCTGGCCATTTCTATAAATCCCTGGGAGAGGGAATAATGTAGACTTTGCACCCTTTAAATATGTTTTAATGGTGCAGTTCTCAGCACTGGCTATACTGGGTGTGAAATGAGTAGGAACTGTGTTTGGGCACGGTATGAAACTTCTCCCTGTGTGTTTACCTGGCCTCCCACAGGCTCCCAGTGCTCTGTGACCGTGGGCCGTCACGCTGCCTGCCCAGTACAGTTTGTCACGTAAAAGGAATGATGCAAATATAAGAATTAGCCCTGCCCTGCTGGGACTGCACAAATGCATCATGCCAGGAGCTTGCCTTTCACCCACAGGGAGCACCCAGGGAGGAGCACACAGGCATGGCAGGAAGCTACAGCCCTTCCCGCATCCTGCAGCCAGCTCTCCATGTGCTGCTGAGTAACACCATGTCCATCACTCGCCATGTTCCGTCAGGGTTTGTGGTTTGGGTTTGTTTGGGGGCTTTTTATCATTTTGAACCTACAAATACTGAATTTATTCAGATAATTTTTCCCCAGCCACTGCACATCGTGAGAGCCTTCCTTTACCTCTCACTGTTTTGCCATGGATGTGCCTCAATGATTTTGTATCATCTCCAAACGTTACCATCTCACTACATACTCAATTTTCCAGAAACTCCCAACATCCTGGTCTGTGTCTTTAAGTACCTTTGGGCACCAGCATTTCAGCTTTCACCTGCACTCAAAGGTTGGTGAATGGTCCTCCTAAGTCAGCTCTCATCTTGGACAGCCTCATTTTAACATCACCATTCCAAGGCAGGAGTGGCTTTAGATAAGCCAGATTTTATCCCTGTGGGTGGTGGTTTTGGCATCAAGGCCGTGCAGACCCCAGTGCTTCCCTGGACCCTCCTGCAGTGGCCTCACACACACTTCAGCTGCAGCAGAAAGGTGAAGGAATGCTCTGTTTCCACAGAGGAGCTGCAGGTCTCCAGAGCAACCTTAAGGAAATCCTCTGTTGCATCTCACTGAGGGAGTTCTAACAAGAGAGGCTGGAAAGCAAACCCCTGGGATGCCACAGCTCCCAGGGTGTAGCCCTGATGAAAGAGCATATGTACCAGGGGGAAGCCTGGGATGTAGGTCTCAGTCACTCTTGGCTCGTTGATGGGCACATCTGATGGCCTTATTTTCACCTGTCATAACCCTGTCTGCTTCCCTACGTTCCCCTTGAGCCCCTCTCCTCACCCTGTCAATGGGTGAAACAGGGTACCCTAAAGGCCAGGAGGCACCTTCCTTCACATCTCCCATTTCACAGACTCCTGAATTCTACATGAATAACCTGGACCTTTTACCCTGCCGTAGATGTACCTCTTTGACAGCCAGACATCCTACAGATGTGCTCTTTTCACATGCTCCATGGCAAAATCAGACAAGCCATGTTCCCATTGCTGCTCCTCTGCCCTGGAGCTGCTGCTGTGTCCATCCACCCTGGCACTGCATCCTCCTGTTGCCAAGGAGCTGACTGTGCTGCAGAGAGCCTTGGACTGCTCCGACATTCCTGCTCTTCCTTTGCCTCCTCCTCACCTCCCACTCGGCCTCTGCCACAGTTGCATTGGGAATGGGAATGCTGCAAACACCATCTCAGGTATTGGGATGTCCACAGGGATAATCCCAGTGGTGGGACTGTGAGGAGCAGGGTGTTACTACCAGGGGGTGACAGGCACCTCTGGGAGGTCACTCAGGTTGCCATGGTTACAGGTGGAGAACAGGGCTATGGGTTAACTCGGGCCAGTGGCGCAGGAAGCACAACATCCCGTGTCATTTTGGCACACCTGAGGCAGCGTGAGCCGGAGTGGCACCCACTGGAAACCCCTGAGCCCTCACCCAGCCCTGAGTGTGGAGCTAAAACTTCCCAGAACTTCCCAAACAGGAATGACTGTGCGCAGCGGCCTCAGGGAGGGCATCGGGTTGGGGTAGAGCAGCCTCTTGTGAGGCTCTGCTGGAAGGAGTCCAGCCCTGTTATCACTTCTGGGTGCACCCCAAATTTTAAGGCCTGGTGTAAGCTCTGATTTTCCTGAGCTTTCACGCTCAGAATATTGAAGAGGAATTCTCAGTCGGTGAAACACTTCACCTCCAGACTGTTGTTCCATCTTGGGGGTGGCTTAACTGGACCAGAGTGCTGGTGCCAGCACCGGCTCCGATGGACCAGCCAACGATGCTGGTCTGCCTCCCAAAGAGACAAAGCACACAGTTCCCATGAACAGGAGGTGCAGGACTTGCTGGAAAAATCACTCTTGGAAGGATTGCATCCCACATCTTGATGGTCCAGCCCTAAGGAATGAAGTGTGACAGCGTGGGAATGGATCTAAAGAGCAGAGCCTGGTGTCCAGGGCAGCCACAAATACATTGTGTTCTCACTATTAATCTCTTAATAACACAGATGAGCTTTGCTGTGCTGTGCAACACAGATATTTAAAGTAGTCTTAGAAGTTTGTACCTTCATCACAGCACGCGCTACTGTAAGACTCTGTGCTTTCATCACAATATACCCCCATCCCTGGGAGTGTCCCAGGCCAGGCTGGACTGGGCTTGGAGCAACCTGGGCTGGTGGGAGGTGTCCCTGCCCATGGCAGGGGGTGGCACTGGATGAGCTTTAAGGTGCCTTCCACCCCAAACCAGTCTGTGCCAATATATTTTTATTTTCTTGGGTTTTTTGGGGGGAGGAATAATACTAGAGGCTGGCTTAGAGGCTTAAATCCAGTCCTTGCCATTCCTTAGGTTCTGGTCCTTCCTGCAGCATGAACGTGAATCCTCAGTTCTCCTTTCCCCTTTAAAGAAGTAAAACAGGCTGAGAAGGAGCTGGTTTATGTGGGGGTTTTTTAAGAGGAAAATAGTTGGCAGGAACATGAGCAAAGCTGAAAGTATTTTCATCTGTTTTGTTTTGTAATGTTCAATGTTTTGTTTTCTACTTTACCAAATATACAAAAGAATCACTCAAAACAAAGGTCTCCCATTCTGGAAAGGGAAAAATTATCTATAGTGAGACTAATGTGACTAATGAGAATTGGCCAAGTGAGAAAAAAAATACAAAATATCTTGAAAAATGACGTATCTATTTTTTCTTGGAAAAAAAAGGTAGAAAAAATTCACTCTCTAATTGAGATTTGTTTGCAAAATAATTCCAGGCTAGGCAGAGTAATCAACTCTTGCATAAAAATACCGTTTTGAGAATAATTTTTATTTTGTTCATGGTAGCTTGGATTTTAGAACTTACTAGTGATTTTCAAATGATTATTGCTATGTCCTAAATACCCGTCCTAACTTTTAAATTTGTGGACCCTTGTTTTATGAAAGGCTATGGAGAGAATCGATCAAGAAAACAGCTTTAAAAAAAATAAATCTTGGCAGTTTGAGGACAAAACAGCTGGGAGAAGATTCTCTTCCTGCTCCCTCTTTTTTTACAAGTATTTTTAAAAAGATAACAGCTTAGAATTACTTATTTTTAGAAGGCTCTAGAAGGCTCAGCTGAGACCCAGAGGCCACTGTGGCTCAGCGCTGTACAAGCAAATTATTTAGGCCAGTTTATCCCCGGCCAAAATAATTTACAATCCCAGTTTCCAGGCTGAGACAAGAGGGAGAGAGAAACCTCAGGCAGAGCTGCCAGCACCAATCCCAGCAGGAACAGCAAAACGCCCCGGTCAGCGCCGGCGCTGGCGGATTCAGCCCAGCTGATGAATATGGTAATCCTGACTATGATAATTTTCAGTAATAAAAAGCACTTCAGGAATTTTTCCAGATAAGAATAAATAATTTGTGGCATTGAGTTTTGAAGTTCTGGGCGTTCCTTTGGCAGCCGGTGCCGGGTGAGGAGCGGGAGGCAGGCGTGGTGCTGCGTCTGGCAGCTCCCGGGCGCTCGTGGGTGCCGAGCTGGGGTGGGAGTGGGGACTGCAGGGATTCGGATGAATCACAGCACATTTCCCAATCTCTGCTGTGCTTATAAAAGCACTCACTCCAGGCAGGGGCTGGCAGACACACACACACATGCAGTGGGATGTGGCCTTGTATCCGTAGGGTTTCCAAGTCGGGTCCAAGGCTCTGCGCACACACAGCATCACCGTGTGTAGGTACAAGAGTGGGCACGGGGGGGGGTGGGATGCTCTTGGACACAGCACAGCAGTGCTCTAAACAAGCTGCTTAGCAATGCCTAAACAAATTTTTTTCCCTGCTTATTCGTTTAAAAATTGGAAAATATTGCTTTGTTCTATTAAGGTTGGTGAAATTTTTAATGGGAGGTTCTCGTGTACCCAGGGTGGCACTCCAGGGAGCTGGGAGGTCACAGCAGGAGTCACAATCAGGACTGTGGGACAGCCAAAAACTCTGCTACAGCATCAGCTGGGATACAGGAGATTGGCTCTGCAGGACTGTGTTCTGGGGAGATCCAACAGGGATGTGCGGGTAGATTTCTGTCAGCTCAGGTGAGCGCCTGGCAGCGCAGAGGTACCCACTGCTCTGCAGTGCATCTTTCCCCTTTAATTAAAAATAAAAAAATCCAAATCCTGGATCTGCATTTCAGTGCAAAGAGCAAATGAAACCTAAAAAAGTAAATGGAATTTTTTTTCTGATGAGCTGCAAGCAAAAATACTGTTGCTTCCCAGCACATCCAAACCTTTACCCCCACACAGAACAACCTGCCAGGTGCCAGCCCTGGGCAAAACACTGTCGACAAACAGATCCTGCCTCTCTCATGGCTGTGTTCTGCTGTTCATCAGGATTTTTATTTTTAAATAAAACATCCCAGCAGGCTCAGTTGGACACTTTAAATGACATCCGTGCTGCTTCCCCTGTGCTTTGTGGGAGTTGTTCCCCAGGTAAATCCAAGATACTGAAGGAGTGTTTGGTTACTGCCACAGGAACAAAAAGAAAACCCATAGCATTCGCTCCTGGCTTCTGATTAAACAAAACCAACTTGTTATAGCTGAAGTGATAAATTTTCTGGCTAAATATTTAAATTGGTAATTAACATTCTTCCTTTAGGGTGGGAAAATAGTTGTTTGCGGTAGTTTCGTGGACTTGATGGGAGAAATAAACCACCAGAGCTTGCAAAACAGAGGCTTAAATATGTTTACTTCATACTAAACATTTTGTAACTCTGCCTGTGAGGAGCAGTCAGCTCTGAGTAGGAATGTCGTCCAGGAGGAAATAAAACCAGCATGGATTTATGGCACGGCACCGCTCCGGGGGGTTTCACCACGCCAGCAGCCCTGGCACAGGACGCGCTGCCCGCGCCCGGGGAGCCGGGAGGGTGGGGAGGCGAAACCTTCGAGCCAGCAAAGCGCAGGGCACCTGAGACCCAGTTTTCCAGAGGTCGAGTTAAGTGGGGAGAGCAGATTTGCAGGCCGGGTGCCCAGCTAAGCCTGTGCTGATCAGCTGGAGCCGAAGGCCGGGGCGCTGCCGTCATCGCCGGGACCGCCCGCGTGTGCCCGGGTTATGCAATGCCGGGCAGCGTGTGCCCCCCGACCCCGCCGCTGGCACAGCGGGCACCGAGCCCCCCTCGCCATTCACAGCCCCCGCGTGAAACGGGAAACCTGGAAAAAGCGGGAGTGTGGCTGTAATTAGGATTAATCTATTTTTAGCAGGCTGTCTGCTGCCCTGTCCACGCTCCAGCTGAGATGTTTAATTCTGTCCAGCTCGACTCTCTCTGCAGTGGCACCCAGGACTGATACAAACGTTTTCTTTTAATCCTTGAATTTGGTTTTGTTTTGTTCTGTTTTGCTTTGGGCAAGTATGGTGGTTTTAAAAAAAAATCCTTTTCCCCCCCACGTATAATAACTGGAAAATCCAGCACTGAAGTAATACAAAGGTTGCTGTATTTAAAAAAAAAGTTATACAACATTTACTATTATTATTATTCATTTTACTATGGAGTTTGGAAACCTCGTCATAGAACAGGAATGTTTTGTACCCTGGGCTGCACAAACAGCACAGAAGGAAAATTGCCTCTTCCAAGCTATATTGGCTAAAACCACGCAGTGATACCAACAGGATTTGTGCTAAATAGCATCAGGACAAGATGTTAAACACGTCTCTGAGCACCTCGTCGTTCACTGACCCCGTATTTAAATATCTGCTGTGCGTATCTTTAACCTTTTATGATTTATTTGCACAGGGAACTTCAAGATCAGCAGGTAGGGAAACACCCTCAAACACAGTCGGACCGACATCAATAGACTCTTGCCCCACTGCCCCCCGCCCCGGGAATGTTTGGCTTTTGCAAATATTCCTGCCCCGAGCGACAGTGGCAGGAGTGGCCCTGGGGTGACACGTCCCCGTGTCCCCGGGCAGGGGAGTGAGACCTTCAAGCAGAGCATGGAGCAATGCTTGGAGTTCCCCGTGCTCCCTGAGGGGTGGTCCACCTCCTCGGGGTCGGGAAGATGCTCTCCCTGGGAACAAACAGGCTGCCCCCCAAAGGCAGCCACCAGCCCAGGGGCACGTCCTGCCCCGGACAACACCAGGGCAGGGGGGGCGATTTCCTCCGCACCCCCCCTGTCCCCCCGCCCGGGCGCTTGGGTGACTCATGGAGCTCCCAAGTGCTGAGCGTGGAGAGCGGCTATTTCCGTGCTCCCACTGCAATCCCTGCTCCTCCGGCTGCGCTGTCAGGCACCTCAGCACCCCCGCCGGCTCTATTCTTAGCAGCTAATAGCTGAAATAATTCCTTTTGTCTCAGCGCTGTTGGCTCCTTAGGTTTGGAACCGAGTAAAACCTGCGGCTCGGGGAGCCTGAGCTGCCCCCACGGCCTCTCCCGGCGCTGGGAAGAGCGGCCGGGGGTCCGGGGAGTGTTGCTGTTCCAACCAGGAATGCTGGAGACAGCGGCCAGAGCAGAGCTGTGGGCTGAGGATCCCAATTAACTTGAACCTGGCTTCCACACAGGACATAAGCTCTGCTTTGAAGCAGCTCGTTAATGCGGTGCCATCTCTTTGAAAAGGATCCCGGCTTTTCCAGCTGGAAGTTTCTTAGACTTCACAGGGTAAATTCCAGGATCCCATGTTTTTCAACGGGAGGGCCAGGTTTTCACCTGCAGGCTCCCATTTCAGTGCCTGCTTTACTGTGTGGGCTGGGTTCGCACTGAGAATGCGAACGCTTTATGCAAATGTGCCTCCCCAATGGCAACACATCCATGCCAGCACATCCCCGACAGCTGCTGGGAACGAACCCACACCTCTGGCTTTGTAGGCTTTTGATCTCAGTACCAGCTGTTCCATCCAATTCCCTTGGGCCACCCCCCAAAGAGGACTATGAACCTGCCGCCCCGCTCTCTGTGCGGTGTCAGCGTGCACACCCAAGCACGCACACGGAATCAGCTTTAAAACTGTTTGAGAAGGGGGTTATTGCAATTTATCTGCCTGCACCATTTCCTCCTGTTGGTTGGGACCCCAGTGAGAGCAACTGAGTGTTCCAGGTGGAACAGGGTGCCCAGAGAAGCTGTGGCTCTCCCATCCCTGGAAGTGTCCAAGGCCAGGTTGGATGGGGCTGGGAGCAACCTGGGCTGGTGGAAGGTGTCCCTGCCCATGGCAGGGGGTGGGATGAGATGGTATTTAAGGTCCCTTCCAAACCAAGCCATTCTGGGATTGTGTGATTTTGTGTATCCACTGGGCTGGTAGAGAAAAGGTCTCACTGGATGTATCTCTGGAATTCACTCACTGAATTTGTCTGGAAAACAATAAACCTTTGGGAAAAAAACTAAACCTAAATGTTTGTTGTGACTCTGTAACTTTTCTCCTGTCACAGTGGGAAAAACACTGTAAAATATCCCTTCATGGATGTTGGTTGCTGTGTTAGCAAATATTCCTATTTTGGAATTCCAAGTCTCCAGTTTCCTGGAAATCTGCATGTCCCAGTGACTGTCAGGATGAACTGTCTGTTGTTGTCCACGTACATGTGAAAATAGAAGAAAGGCTTCAAAGTCTTATTTCTGCTTTGCTTTCAAAACTGAAATAAAGTGTCTCCTAGAAATAATTCCCTATCCATTTCCTCCCAAAGCCAGGCTGTTCCAGCAGCCTCTGTCTCAGATGATGGCTATGTCTCACTAATTGACTGGAGGCCTTCTGGAAAATAAGGACCGTAATCAAGAGGCACAACTTGAATAAAACCTGGGAGCAAGGAATGCCCAAATTTCCCAATCAGCTTTGACTCCGATTCCACATACAACGTGGGTCAAATTATTTAACATTTATTTTACTCAGCCTTTTCATATGCAAAATTATATTGATTTTAATAAGAAAACATGAAAACCTTGCCAGTTTCCCTAAGTAACAATTAAAATTACTTTATTCATGGTCAATGCAGACAATTGTTTTGCTACAGCAAGTAGTTAATTAAGGGGTTTCTTCTAAGGATGACTTTTCATTAAAAATCAAAAGAAAAATTTAAAAATTAACCGCCCTCTGATTAGTGAGGACTAGGAGAAACAGTCCTGGTAGATAGGTTATTGTGGTTTTGTTTCTGCTGCTTTTCCTTGAATGGAGCTGGTTGGGAATTCTGTGCCGCAACAGATTTTTGTTGGAAACGGTCATTTCACTGAGGTTTGTGAGTGGTTTGTTAGAGCTGACAAATTTAAGGTCTCTAAAAAAGAGCTACCCCACATCAACACTTGAAGAACAGACTGTTCTGCATTTTAAAGCAACTTTTAGGCCTCTGGGTTGGTAAAGTGAAGAAACTTTTCCACTCCCCTGTCCACCTTTGCCCGATCCTTTGCTCCTTCCCTTTCCCCCCAGCAGCTCCTCCGGTGATGTGCCAAGACGTCACTTGCGTGGATGCTGAGGTCGAGGGGTTACAGATTTACAGCTGCCCAGACTTGCTGCGTCTTGGGCAGGAATTTGTTTGGCATAATCGAGGCCTCTGGATTATTTATCTCAGCCTTTTAGTTAAACAGGAACATGCCCTGATTTTAACAATGTGTTTCCTGCAGCGGAGGAAGGTGTGGCCGATGGCATTTAAACCGAAACCCGAGCCAAGGCTTCACCAGCAGGAAGCTGGAAGTGCGGGCAGGACCACGAGGGTTTCCTTCATCATTAAAAAGACCAAGGGCCTTCCTCGGTGGATGGCCGAGGTTATTTTATCACCCACAAGAGCAATAATGATGTGCACGAGGGTGAGATTTTTGGAATGTCAGACACCGTATGTTATTGCTATTAAGGTCATTGTAGCGTGACAGCAGAAAATTGCACGGGAGACGCCGAAGAACCTTTAGGTACAGTTTGGCACAGCAGCAGAGCAAGCCCACACTTCCCCTGCTCACTGAGGAATTGTTCCCTAATCCTTTCATGGTGCTGAGACAGCAGACTTAGGAGTGATGTCTGGGGGTTCCATCCCTTTCACTCTCCTCAAGAAAAAATCTTCCCCCCAACATCCAGCCCGAACCGCTCCAGTTTTAAGTTGTGAAATCTTGTTGCAATGTCTACATTATAAAAGCTTTTTTTTTTTTTTTTTTAACAAACACTGTAAGCAAAGATGGCCCAGCTGTGACCCCTCACTTTGGAATGGATTCTCACACTGCCATTCACATGGTGATACTGACCTCCCCTGTTTCCAGCCACGGCCGTGCAGTATTTCTACTCACCAAGCTTGCTTTCTAGCCCAGGACTCTGCACCCTCACAGGCAGTTCTTACAAGACCAAAGCTCTGTCTCCTGCTTATAGACATTGGAGGAAAAAAAAAAAAAGCAAAACATATAGAAGGACTCCACATAGAAAAGCAGCCTAGATTTCTACCATGGAATCATCACTTCTATTTCTTTACAGAAAATGCCAAATTCTGACCAATAATGCCAGAACATTTATTTTTCAGGCCTCATTACTCAGTTCCGAGTGCTGAAGTTCTCCATTGTGCCAAGTTTTCTTAGTTACACACTTGAGTGTTTCCCAGTGCAGCGTGGCTTTGAGTCTTCTTGGGAGCCTGAGTTCCTCCAGAAAGGCCTTACAGTCAGGTAAACTTAGAAATGTTCCAGGGCTGGTGATTTTCAAATACAACCAAACCATAAGATAAATGCCACCTTTCCCCTGAAAGCAACCAAAAAGAGGTAATTTGAAACAAATCAAAGCTTCATTTTACCTTCTTAAGATACCACATGACTGATAAAACTGCTATGAGCTAAAAGCACCAGTCAGCTGTCCCATTTCTGCAGCTCCAAGCGTTTCATCTTGCTCAGTCATGTTCAGAGAGAGCCCCGTGGGTCTCGTGGGTCTGGCGAGGTGGCCCCCGTTTGTCTGCACAGAGCTGAGTGGTGCAAACCAGTGGGGAAAACGGGGAATGTGGAAAATCCGCCCTGACTCTGCATGTTGGAGCTTCTGAGATAACTCAGGGGTAACTGAAACCAGCACAGGCAGCTTCCCATGGCAGCAAACACTGGCCTACTTCAGCAAGGGTGACTCATTTCAGTAGCCCTGTGCTCTCACGGCGTTACCGTCGTTAACCGAAGGAGTTAATCCTTGCAGCTTTGGCCACAAAGTGTATGTGCAAGGCTTGAACTCCCATGGGCTTGATTGCATAAGAAACCATGTATTGTGGCATTTAGTTGATCATGCACTACTTCTTCTGGTCACATGGAGGCTTGATTTCCCCTTGCATCAGCTCCAACAGACTTTTTATATTTTTTTGCACTGGTGTCTGAGTGTTCAGTTCAGCGGGGTCATCCCCTTCACCCCACAGCAGAGCCTGTGCTGCTCCCCCAGGTCCCGGCTCACAGGATCTTATTCCATTTTCTGCAGAATCATAACTGAGAAACCAGGAGCTTGTAATTCTTCTCGTTTGTGTCTGTGCGTAACAGGTGTCATTTTCAGTGTAGTACAGACAAATCCCAAAATAGCTCAGGCTCTTCAGACGCTGCAAAGAGAAAAAATAGTGGTTATTTCAGCTTTGGTTGTAGTGAAAAACCCAACGGTCGCAGCCGGCTCTGAAGTCGGAATTAAAATGGCAGATGTAGGTGTGGAGCAGGGATCTCTCCCTGGATTGTGCGTTTTCCAATGGACTTGCTGCCTTGCTCTTTTGTGTACACAGAGACTGACACACGAACTCCCTCACACGGTGCTGCCTCTCCATTAGCTCCCCTGATTCCCAGAAGCTGCACCTACCACGGATCCTCCTCCACACTTTCCAGTTTTGAGGCTACAAACCGGGAGAGCTCTGCCTCCCCTGCCTGGTGACAAGCTTGACCGGAGGCACTGGAGTTAATCTGAGGGATCTGGGGGGGCAGAGGCAAGGAGTGTTCAGCTGCAAGATGTTTCTTGCCTGGTGACGCCTGCTGTGCTGCTGAAATACAGAGCTGCTTGTGGACTGTCTTTGTCAGGGATTATTGGATTCTGGTGACTCCAGGAACGCAGTTATTAGTTCCCCTGCCTACGCTGAGCGTTTTGAATCTCTTTGTGTGATAACACTTATTAATACTGCTGAGATTAAGAAGATCCTATAGCTTTATGACACTTCCAGTACCTTATCTCACACCACACATCTGCCCAGCAGCTGAGCCATGTTCAGATCCATGTCCTGTGGCTAGCAGAGCAGGGTCTTGTGGGGCCAGCAGTAGCCTCTTGCCCAGAAGACCTGCGTTTGTTCACAGCAGCAGTTCCTTTCAAGCTGCCCTGTGCTTCAGGGTATCTGCCTGCTGAGGATTTGCAGGATGTAGGCCTAAAACATTTTATTTTAGGAAGTCAAGCAATGGTTCCTGTTACCGAAACAGTTAATCAAAAAGCACTAACTCTCCACTGGAACGTGTGTGTGTGTGCGTGTGTGTGTTTTTGTTTTTTAGAGCCAAGAAGATTTGCTTTGGTTTTTTTAAAGCAGAAACCACCACAAAGTTGGCTGTGGTTTCAGTTGCTCTCGCTCGAGATTTGTATTGCTGACTACCAATCCTAAAAGAGTTAACCTGGTAAGTATGACTCAGAAGCAGAGCAGGAGATGCGAGCCTGAGAGCCGTGGAGGAAGCACAGAAACAGAGGTGAGGAACAGAATAATTGCCAAAAAAAGGTGCAGAGTCCAGGAGCGCCGTTCCCTTTGGTCTGCCTGGCCCTGGCACCGCTGGCACGGGCTCCCTGGAAGGCTGCAGTTCCGCTCTTATAACACAGGGAGCAGGCTGGAGAATTTAGAGCTGCGTCACAGAGCTCAGCGAGAGAGTGAGAGAGCAAGCTCCGTCGATAGGTCTACCAGCAACAGCCCTGCTGCAGCAAGAGGGGAGAGAGGCAGCAAGAGAGGCAGAGAGGGCTCCAGAAAGAGAAGTATCACCAACACCACGGACTGGGCTCCTGGCACTATCCACTGTCGTTTAGACATCGTACTCGGGCTCGGTTGGCATCGGAGGCTTCGCCCATTGACGATGCTGGAGACCCGGCGCGCTTAATCCCGCGGGGAGGGAGAGTGGGCAGACACCGAAAGGGTTAACGGAAAGGAAATTTCTGGAACCTTCTATTCTGCGGCGCTCCACAGCGAGCAGAGGGCTGAGGACTGCGCAGATGGTGCACGGGCACAGCTCTTCGGTCCGGTTCGTCTTTCTCACGTACGTACCCTTTGATCAGGATGGGGCTGGAGCTGCAGCTACGTATTTTAATTCTGTGCAGGGCGTCCTTCTCCCCCGGCGTCCCTAAGTTCGGATCCCAAAGTGCCTGTGTTATTATTTTGGCTGGGTATGATTGCTCTGTTCTGCGTCAGAGCTGTTTTCTCAATGAAACGATGGCACAGGTTGTACTAATGTCACTCTTGCCGGCATTGCTGTACTGCAGAGGAGGGTAGTAGTCGTGGGGGAGAGATGACAACTTTGCAAAGACTGCTGTTTTCCTGGTTTGTTTGGGCTTTTTATTCTCCCCCGTCTCCCTGAGGGCTGGCATGTCGGCGAGGGTTTGGTGGAGGGGTTAACAGGCGCCCTGCAATTCAGAGCTTGCAGGTTTGTCACTGCGTAGTTCGGAAAGTGGTAAACGGTGACGCAGTGATCATTGCAGGGCATGTCGTCCAGTTTTTAAAAGCACTGGGGACAGGTAGACAGTGCCTTCCAGACGCTTCCACACCAGCTGAAAGGGGTTAAAGATGAGTCGAGACGGGAAGCGAGCATTTAGGGATTAAATGTCATCATTTTGGCGTTGGAAAGTTGTTTACCTTGCTCTCTCCGTGTCTCCATGCTGGCAGGCGGCCAGCTCACATGTGATAGTCTTCCCTGTACTGCTGCATCATTAACTAAGTGCCAGAGCCAGCTCCCCATTGGCCGGGGAGGGCTCTCAGCCCAGAGCCGCCGTCCCATTGGCAGAGGAGGTGATGGCAGGTGAAAAGCCCTCCCTGATTGGCCGAGAGCTGGGTGTCAAATCTCAACGTTGATTTCACTCGCTTCAAAGTACCGGCAGCTGCCCGTTCCCTGCCCGCTGCCCACTGCTGCCTGCTCCCTGCCTGTGCCCTGCCCGCTGCCCACTGCTGCCTGCTCCCTGCCTGTGCCCTGCCCACTGCTGCCTGCTCCCTGCCTGTTCCTTCCCTGCTGCCCACCGTCTGCTCCCTGCCTGCTCCCTGCCCACTGCCCACCACTGCCTGCTCCCTGCCTGCTCCCTGCCCACTGCCCACCACTGCCTGCTCCCTGCCTGTGCCCTGCCCACCACTGCTTGCTGCTCCATGTGCACCACTGCCTGTTCCCTACCCACTACCCATTCCCTGCCCACTGCCTACACCACTGCCTGCTCCCTCCCTGCTGCTCCCTGCTCGCTGCCCCCACCACTCCCTGCCCACCACTCGCTCCCTGCCCACCTCGTATCCCAGGATGCCAGCTGTCCCTCAGGCACGGGCAGGACGGGGTCAGGTAGCTCCTTGGTGCGGTGGGTGCCAGTGCCACATCCACGGGTGCTCCCGGGAGGTGTCGTTCCGCCATCCAGTCATGACGATGACATGTCAGAGCTGCAAACCACAGCAAAATGGGAAAGCACTGGGGTTCAGGGCTTTTCTCCTTGCCTTCTTCTCCTTATGAGGTGGTTGAGTGCTAGCAGGACTGTCACGGCTTGGGGCAGGGATTGCACCTGGAAATTATGTCGTGGGAACAGTTAAAGAAGTGAAAAGGACTCTTGCCCAAATTCGGCTTTTGTTTGCACAACTGTGAGTTTGCCACAGGCTCGGGTAACATCAGGGAAAGCTGAGGACTCTCCAAAGTGACGGTTCTCTCAAGGTTTGCAAAGGAAACAATAGCGTTAGAAAGCAAGGACCGAAAGACTGGGAATGACGGGGTAAGGATGACTGGGAGACTGAGGGCAGAGAGCAGCCCCAGGGAGAGGATGAGAAAATGAAGGGGAGAACATTTCTCTCTCTTAACCATTTACTAGACTATTTTTTCACCTCTCTTCTTAAAGCGACCAGCAATGAAGATGGCAACTCTGCCTGGAAGTGCTGAGGACACAACCAGCCTTAAGCTTGGTCCTTCTGGCCGAGGAAGTCTTCCGATTATGCAGTGGAGTGGTAACTTTGCTTTCTCATATGGCAGGGAACATTATTCCATAGCCTTTCATCATCCCGAGGCTTAACCAAGTTTAAGGATGTGATAGCATAAGCGTTTAATCTATATTACTCACTCGTTGACATCTCAAGCGTCAGGGCTGGTTGTTTAGCAACAACCGCTGGGCTCGGAACCGGCTCAGACACTGCGCGTCCGCCGTCTCCATCACTTCAGCTGTAGCCTGTCCTCTGCACGGCAGTCTGAGGGAGAGACAGAAGGGCTGTGTTTCCACCATACCCCCGCCCCGACCGAGTTTTGGGGGTTCGGTCGCGCAGGCCGCAGGCGCTGCGGTTTTCTCGCCGGCTCCGTTCCTTTGCGCAGTTCCGCGGAGGGGAGGACGCCATTTCCAACGGCACTGCGGTGGTAGGAACGGGGAGGGAAGAAGAAAACAGGCAGTACGTGCCACTCCCCACTTTTTCTCCTCTTCCCCATCTTTCCACCCTTCTTCCTTCCCCTCCTTTTCTGCCAGATTCCATAGGGAATTTCAGACTCTTACTGCAGTCGTCACAACCCCTCCTGACTCACTGAGCCTTCGCTGGCTGTAGCTGGCTCCCTTGGAGCATCCTTGCCTCCTGCAGCGCCAGATCCGCAGAGCAGGGGAACAACAGGAATAGCAGCGACGACGGTGGTCCCTGCAGCGAGACAGACAGACATAAATACACACACATGCAGGAACAGTCCGAGGCAGCCATGGAGGGAATTCTGTACGGCCAGGAGCTGGACTAAGTCACAATGCTCGGTTGCGTGGAAGACGGGTGGGTTGATCTGTTTTCCTGAGTGTTGGCTGCATGGACAACTCTTTGTGGTTTTCCTTGTCATAGTTGTGGGGTGGAGGACCCTGTGATTTGTTAAGTTAGTGCTGCTTCTTGACATTTCTCAGAGCTTTAAAGGAGGTGCCACTGGCAGCTGATCTACTGTACTTTTTGAGTGTGTTCAGTGTAGGGATGTATTTCATTTAATTCCTTTTGCCACCATCTTTTTGCCACAGTTAGTTAACTGTGACTAAACACAGGGAGGGTAAGGAGACACAGATAAAAGAGGAGTTATTTCAATGTTAAACTTCGGCTGTAAATCTCATTACTCAGGAATTGAGGTTACTGTCAGCAGGTAAATCTGTGGGACTGGCGAGAAACAAGGCTAAGAAGGGGACATGGCATATTTCTGTAGGACAGCAGTGATTCTGTGCACAGGCGTGGCATTGTCACAACATAATTGTTTTATGCATATTGCCGCAAAAGGACTTGGGAGAGCTGTGATTTCTTCCTCCCTCTGACACTTGTGTGTGTGACATTGTGTAAGCTGATTCCTGTCTCCGTGTCTGGGTTTCCGTGCTTTGGGAAGTGGGGTTGCTCTGTGTCTCGGCCTTGGTGCAGCATTGTGACGCAGCGTTCGTTAACGCGCCGGCTCTCGTTGACAAAACACACGCAATTTTCTTGGGCGTTTTGACCGTTCAAGGACCGCAAAATTCGGGGAGGGAAAATTAAGGATTGCAAATGCTCATGATATAAATTTAAAAGCATCACCATCTTACTCTTTGCTAGTGAAGGAAGGTTCTGTGAGTGACGAGACAGCCATGATCTCCTCCTGCACTTGTTTTGCCGATGGTCATGTTACATCTGTGACGCAGACGAATTTTGCTGTTGGTTCCTGTCTGTGCTTTAGGGAGTCGAGCTGATGAGGGCACAAGCTTGAATATGGTTAGACACATTCATTTAATATTGATGTGAAAGTTCGAATCGTACCTGATGGGTCAGGGGTACTAGATGCACCTATTTCCCAGCCCCAAATGGTGAAGGAATTCGGATGAACACAACAGCACCCCTGGCCATTTTGCTGCTTGCAGAGTAGACTCGGAGCCTGCAGCACTGCTGCTGCTGCTGTTCATTTCCATGTTATACAAATACAGCGTTGGGCTCGGCGTCAGGAGCTTTCCTGATGCTGTGGGAAGCTTAAAGTCTACAAGCAAATGTTTTTCTTATTTGGGAAGATTAATTAAAATGACTAAATGCCAAGTATTCTACGCTCACTCCTCTTCCAAACAATTTCCAGACCTATACAGAAAATTCAATGGTGCCATGTATGTTTTTTAATATTTAATCACAGTGTTTCCTTACAGTTTAATATGGGTGTGGCTGGGAGGACGGGTAAGATTTAATTTGGTAAATATCTGTAATGCTGATGTTAATGGACAAGTACGTAGGCAAGAGATAGGAATTGTCCATATCCTCTATACATCTGTATACAGATAGTCTCAAGACCAGGTTGTGAAGATGCCCTTGTTAAAAAATGAGAAGGGAGTACTCTGTCCTATTCTCACCCACCCAAATGTTTCAGTGCAAAGGCAGCAGCAGAAAAGGCCAAGTTGCAATCTCACAAAATGGTTCCACCAGCACTCAGAGATGCCAGTGCCGTTTATACTGGCACAGCTCCGAGAGCGGCACCGCGAGCTGCCTGCTGCAAGGTCATTCCCCTGACTCATGGTCAGCAACCAGTTGGTTCAGGAACTCCCAATCCACTTTTCTTGCAACTGTGGCAGTGCTTGAATCCTGAACTTGGAGGGGAGGTTGAAAATTAGCATTACTGCAGTAGTGGACTACTGAGTCCAAAACTGTAGTTCTAAAAAACCCTGTGTCACTGAAGCATTTTAAAATCCCTATCTATAATTTGTTTCTTGTGCTAACTGCTAAAACTTTGCACTAGTTCCCTCATCCCCTTTTCCTCCAAGACTTCAAAAACTTTGCACTAGTTCCCTCATCCCATTTTCCCTCAAGACTCCCTCTGGACTGCTGGGAATCAGGAGTGGCATGTGTTTAAGGAGATACACTCTGTTTCAGAAAAAAAAGAAAAAAGTGTCTATGTATATTTCTATTTCTGTGCTCATTATCAAGTGGACTCTGCAGGCTCTCTAAGTTCACCAGTGTCTGTCAAGCCAGTGGTGTCTCTCAGGTGCTTTCAGTTTCACATACCTCAGCTCAGGAGCTGTCTTGACCCCTCCCAACTTTCCACATTTTTCTCCGGTGTTCCTATTTGACCACTATTTTTCACTCATATTTTCAGTTGACTCAGGACAACATGAGCCGTGGCTGTGCTTAGGGCTGGCTCTAGTTGCCTTAGCTCCACAAGCAGCAGTGGAGTGGTTAACGCCTCTGAGCAAAATAACTTATTCAGTCCCCAAAGTTCAATTTGGGGGCATGTTATCTGGCTCCTTTTGAACGGAGGGAGCAGTGCAGGCCAAGCAGGGACACGAGCAGACCCTTGCTGCTCACAGTGTTGCCAACCCACCGCCCCAAGTCCCCTGGCCTGGACAGCCTCCAGCCCTGCCCCTGCTCACAATCAGCCTTAGCCTTCAGCATCATTATTCCCTAGTTTCCAAAGGTAAAAACCTGGCTGCTAATCCTGATGCCAGTGATGACTCTTCGCCTACAGGGAGGCATATGTGATGGCTCGTCTGCTAAAAACTGAGCCAACACAGTGTGATTCAGCCCTCCAGCTTTCCAAGGAATAGAGCTATTTCTGAGTTGAGCACATCTCTTCAGCTCCCCACACAAGCATCCACACTGGTGCACAAAAGTCCAGCAGCAGCCACAGGGTTTGGATTTGGATGTCCAGCTCAAATGCTTCTTGAACACCAACCATGACTCTCAAATATACAGTGAAATTTCAGTGACAGAGTGATGGAGGTCCTGGGAACAGGTACAAGCCAGCAGCTCACGTGCTCAGGGGAGGCAGTCAGGGGTTAGGTCAATGCCTTTCTCTAGCTGTCTTGCCATGTCCTTCTGCTGCAGATTGTGTTAAACTAAAGGCCTTTTTTCAAATATCTGGTTTAAAGGCAGGTTATACTTCAGTGAACATCTGGCAGTATTTGTTTCCTTATGCTCCTCACTGGCACAGGACATTCTTTTGTCTCTCGAACGACACAAAAGAAAAATACAACTTCCCTTGACATTACCTGAAGGAGCTGGAATGGTGGCGTTGGGGGAACACCATGTTCCTGAACTGCCTATACAAATCACAACAATCATCTCCCTATGACTGCTTCCAAGCCCTGCAATCAATACTTTATATTCTAAGGTGGTGCTTAGGTACAGAAGGTAGGAACAGAAAATTGCTTTTCTGGTTTCAGCTACTTAGGTGGGTCATTTCTTTGAGTGTAGTTAGTTTTGCAATGTGCTGCTCAGTGAAGCTGTGTAGGGCTAAATTTGATGAGTTTCCATTGCTGTACCTTCCTACTGCTCTTCCCTGACCTCAGTCATGTAAGTGCAATGCTTTTCTTCCCCTGTGTGCGTTTGCCCAGTTTCACTTCACTGTTCCTTGTGAAATCTGAAATCCTCCACAGGAGGTTCAGCAGCTCCTGTGCCCTCCAGACAGGCTGTGGGTTTCCCTAGGAACTCTCATGAAAGAAAAGGTGGAGGAAAACTATGACTCCAGACAAGCCAAAGCAATTTCAGATGAGCAGAGGGGAATTACAAGGTTAGGAACTACAGCACTAATATCTAAGTACACCTAGAAGGTCACCATGCTAAAACTGCTCCCTTCTGTTCAGAACAGCTTTGGGGCAAGCAGTAGCAAATAGATGTTACATATAGTTAACAATCTGAACCAAAGGTCTGGGATTTAAAAACACAACAAGTCTTGGGAATAAATCCTAGTTATTTAATGATGTTGCTCTGTTACGAGCTATCTCCAGGTTTCACCAAAATATCTGTAATCTACAAATTCAAGGTCTCCTGCACTCTTTTTCAGCCTCCTTTTTAGACCCAAGCACCACAGAAAGCATGGGTCAGCAGGGCAGAACCATAAAATGAAGGCTGGTGTGGTCTATCACATCACCCAGCGTGCCTGGGTCAATTCTGGTGTTGAATTATCTCACCCTCAAAATTATGTTTGTTGCATCCAACCCACCAATTCCTGTTTGACAATGTCAACTGCCAGACATGGCTCAGCATTGGAAAATCCTGGCTGGCACCAAACCCGTGCTGGGAACAAGCTCCATCAAAACTCAGTCAGAGCAGCAAGAGTTAACCCCACAGTAGTGGGCCTTCAGGGCTAAGACGCACCTCTCAGACCTCATCACAAGCCAAAATTCAGATGTCACAGACATTCCCCACCACCTGCCCTACCCTAAATTATCTGAAAGAGCCAACAAGCAAAGAAAAATCCTCACCCCAAACCCCTGAACCATTTGGGTCAGAAAGGCAGGCAGCTTTCTAACAGTTCAGCACAGACAAATGCTGGTGAGTGCTCTGATAAATTATCCCTTGATAAGAATTGAAATTAGTGACTCATGTATCAAACAGGCCTGATTGTTCCATTGGTCAGAGTTAAATGGGACACAAGGCTCCACAGGCTTTTATCCCCAGCATGTCCCAGTCCAGTGTTCAGCCTGCCTTGGGGTTTTGAGGGGGTTGTCTGGCTTTTAAATCTATTTATGCTTCAGTTGTAAGGCTGAAATAGTAGGACTAAAGGAATAGGCTACGTTCAACTCAGGAATGTAAAGTGGAGCTTTTATTGTGGTTCTAATCAAGGAAAAAAACCTCTCTATTATGCTTTAAACTCATGAGAGAAGTACATGTTTTTGCTGCCCATAATAGCAGCAGAACCTCGAGAGCCATCTTCTAGTCACAAGCAGCAACTTTACGAAGCAGCGCAGCATCTACTCTACCTTTACTCAGCCCAGGTCAGTGCTGCTGCCACAGAAAGTGTTACAGACTTAGGACTGGCTCAGACTGCAAGTTAGGGCACATTTGTCCATACCTGACCCACGCAGCACCACACAGTACCAGACCTGCACAACAAACAGATGCAGTTACACGCTCCCCCAGGCTCAGGAAGCTTTTGTGAAACCTTAGAAGTTCACTCATTTCAATTCCCCTTACAGGTCACCACTTGTACTGTCACACCCCTCTGCCCTGCACCTGGCCTTAGGCTGACTCATTCCTTCACTGGGAGGATGATGCATCAAGCTCAGACTTTCTGCATGTAAAAGGGAGATCAGGGTCTAAAGAACCACAAGTTTCACTCCGTGATTTGAAAATGGAGGAAAAAAATTCATGATGCACATGGGGTCATGCAGAGATTGGTTTTTGCTTACTGTAAAAGCCCAGAAATGCCTTTATTTCAAAGGTGTACGTTGTGAAAAATCAGGTTTGTGACACCCAGGCTTGCAGATTAAAGGTCTTAGGCTAGAGAGAAAGTTCCCTTTCATGGGGAAGGCAGGGATTCCCTTTCTGCCTTTGTCTCCTACAGAATGTATAAAACAGTGTGAAGTCCATGAAAGGCTTTGAGATGTTCCTCTGAAAGAAGCTACAGAACAGCTCTGCTACCAAAACTTCTGAAAAGGAGGGAAAGCCCAGATTGATAATGTTGTACCTTTCCTATTATTCATTGAAAACTCCAGACCACTTTGACAAAGCCAAGGAGAACTGATAGTATTTGCTTGTCTCTACGCGTGTGTGTGTCCATATATACAACACACCTAGCAAATATTTGAGACAAGTCCTGGTTTATTTTCTTCCCTGTGAGGGTGGGCAGGCCCTGGCACAGGGTGCCCAGAGAAGCTGTGGCTGCCCCATCCCTGGGAGTGTCCAAGGCCAGGCTGGACGGGGCTTGGAGCAACCTGGGCTGGTGGGAGGTGTCCCTGCCCGTGGCAGGGGGTGGGACTGGATGAGCTTCAAGGTCCTTTCCAACCAAACCAGCCTGTGATTCTATTTTCCTGCACATGTACATATTCCCAGTCAGGTGCTGTGCATCACAGCATCCTGAACTGCTCTTTTTCTCCTCTCCTCTGCCTACTGCCTACCCAAACATGCTGTTAGCTTTGGAAGGAGAGCATACACAGATGTATCCTTTCCTAAATGTGTACCTGCACCTTGGCAAAATGGGCTGACACCTTCTGGGGAGCTTGTTAAGGCAACAGGAGAAACTTCAGGTAGCCTGGAGGAGGGCCAGGAGCATCTTAATTATGCTGAAGTGAAACCTGTTTTTATCAAAACTGTAAATAATAAATGACCTATTGGTCTTCAACTGCTGCATGCTATTTCTGGAAAGGCTAGTCTCCTTTGCAGAGGGGAAGGTGGGCGTAGGTGTTCAGTCCCTGTAAGCCTCATACTTTTGACAGAAGCTCCTGTTTTCAGAAGCACAAAATTAAGTGACATTTACTCCAACTATTTCTGAAAACCCTAATAAAGATTTCTTTCTAATGCTTAATACTGAGATAGGATAAAAACCAAAGCAAGCCTCGCTTTGAACCTGTTTCTCAAAGATGCTGCTGTGATTGTATGATCTGTGCTGCAACTGACCTTTCAGCAGCAGTAACTCTTGGTCCAGCTTTTCAGGAGTAAATCTCACCTGATAATAGAGGGTGCCTCACAAATAACTGTGCCAGCACGACAGACACTGGGGAGGGAACCTGCTTTCCACTTGTCTTTCACCCTGCTGCCCCAGATAATGGATTTAGAAACTACAGTAAATATCCAGACACAGTAATCTAGTACAGTTCTTTCCCCTTTCCTCCACCCCTCTTTCTTGGAAGGACATCTTCTTTCTCTAAGCCTTTCCTCTGCTGCCTGTGAGTGTGAATTAGGATGGAGGCACTGGAGCAGATTTTTGGCTGTTGTTACAAAATTAATACAAGGTGTTGCCAAAACCCCAGGGCATCAGCGAGTGAAACAGCCAACTCCAGTTCTGCCATGCTTTATTCCATTTTACCTCAGCTCCTGCACTAGCACAGGTCACATATGGTGGCCAGGGTTTGGCAGCTCCTGAATTACGCATATGGGTAGTAGTTCACAGGATTCACAACACCCCAGGTACTCCCTCTGCAGTGAAACATGGACAACACTGCTCAGACCTATTCCAGCTCCAGGAACCATCACCCACTCATTTGCAGACTCTCCTCCTTCCTCGACAACTTTCACTGAACCATTTACACTCAGATTTATGAACGCTCCCTGTTCGTTCTGACCCACACTCGAAGCAGTTTCAATCCTATTTATTTTCATTGTCCCCGCAGAATTTAACTTACCTCACAAAAATCTGACAAGTTCTTGCTTATTTAAAGAATTCACAGGTCATGGGGGACAGCTGACAGAGGAAGTCCCATCAGGACAGTCACATTTCCTTTCCTTGTCACAGAAAGTATCTGATGTGTCCTGTCCTCTCTGATGATGCAGAGATCACTAAGCGATAGAAAGCCAGAACACTCTGTCTTGGACAAAATAAGGTTTATAGCCTGGTTTCATCTGCAATGGCATGGAAAAAGTGTTTCTGTACAACACAAACTTCCCACACACACCCCATCAGCATTGTGCCCTGCACTAAAAAGAATTAAAACCTTTATTGCTATTGCTGGGAAGAACTTCAGTGCATTCCACCTGGCTGGGGAAGGAAACAACAGTCACTGCCAGGCTGGGGAATTTCTTCATCACATTTAATTTCTCCTACACCAGCCTCAGCTATTCACAAGATACCAAATAAAATGTGTGTCCACATAGTAATTAACGCGAAGTTAACTGTCTTACTGTCTAATAAAATTAAATAAATGAATTTTTCTCTAGGTACAGTGAAGATGAAGGATTTTCTCCCTCAGCCTGCAGCCATGCACGGGATGTGTCTTCCTCTGGAAGCTGGTTTCACATGGTGGCTTAGATTTTCCCACTTTGTATCTAGCACCATTTGAAATCAGTGTTCTAGGAGCAAGAATTACAGCGTGGGAAGAGAACAAGCAGCTGCTCACTTCACCAACAGCCTCTACTCCTTAAACCAGCCCCTTCTAAAAAGGTTATTTTTTTGCCAGCCATCCACTTTGTAATATCATCTGATTTCTAGACACTTCTACAACCCCTGTACAACCTCCCAAGTTAGGATCACAACAGAACAGCCTCCTTCTAATGTACTTCTACTTAATAAACAATGGATATGAGTTCAAGTTGTCCAGAGTAAAGTGATCTGGAAATTGCATGAAAACCAACGTGGTACTTCTTGCATCTTGACAGGCAGAGTACATTTATTATACGATCTCTAGGACTAACATTTCATTTACTACCTTAGAGCAAATGGATTTCCACTCACTGCTTGGGGACCCTACTGCCATAGAATTCTCATTCCATAGCTCCCAGAGACTTGCTCTGCAAACACAGAAACTCCCTTCAATAATATAAACACAAAAGTGCCTTCAGTGACCACAAAATCACAGGCTGGTTTGGGTTGGAAGGGACCTTAAAGATCATCTTGTTCCAACCCCCTGCCATGGGCATCACACAAAGCACCCACTCCTTTTGCTAGAATTACTTTTAAGTTTGTTGCTGGTAACTTCCTTCTAGTAATGTTTCACTTCACCCCTGCATCCCAACCACTAAAACAAAGCTGAGCTATTTTTGCTTGACCTCCCTGTTGTCCTACATGTTATTACACACAGAACAGACGATCGCTGTGCGGATGAAGTGTTTGATCAGAGCACTGAATAGTCATCTGTAAAGAATCCATAGCTGTCATCTGCAAGAGGATCCTTCTCTGAGCCAGGAAAACGTCTCTTACACAGGCTGACCGATTTCTCTTGGTGTTCAGAGTCTCAGTTTTTGTCTAGCACCATTTGAAATCGGTTATGATGTAGGGGGAAAAGCAACAGTAATGGAAAACTTCATTCCCCCACCCCCCAAGTCATAAATAAGCACCATCCAAAGCACGACCTGGCCTCACAAACACGTGTGGTTTGCTGTTCTCTGACCTGAAGTTACACCCACAGGCCGAGCATCCTGCACTAAAGGAGGACAGTCAGCATCCTGTTCAAGTAAGGAAGGATGCTTCCAGGGAAAGCAAGGCACCTCTTCAAACATGTAACTAAGATTCTTCAACTCAAGCAAGCCAGGGCCCAGGTGTGACAGCCCAGCCACCCAACCTTCTGACCACTTCTACTCCATGTGCTATTTGCTTGCCTTAACCTGTTATTTACACAGATTTTTTTTTTTTCCTTTTAAATAAAATTGTGTGCTTTATGTTACTGGGCTCTGTCTCAGGTAGACAGATGACCTGTTTCCCTGCTGGATAATATCCAAGTGCTGCAAGTCTCTTCATTTCAGTCCCCAGCTTCATTTCCACTGCCCTAAGAAGTGAGTATTTAGATTCACAGAATTGTATGACTTGGAAGGGACCTTAAAAATCATCTTGTTCCAACCTCCTGCCACGGGAAAGGTTTAATTAACACTACTAACCCACCAACCAGTGACATTTCACATTATTTAACACTAAACCAGATAACCCCATGGCTTTTTGGGATTTTTGTGATTCCCCCTTCCAGAACAGCACCCGTGTTACCAGTAGATGGCAACAACACATTTTTATTCCATGCAGCCTTTTCCTTGGCACAGAGTTCGTGTGTTCATGACTCTGATTACCAGTTCCAGATTTCAAACTTAAATAACTCATGTGGGAGTGAGTTTTAGAAAAATGGTGCAGAATTCATGACAATTAGGACAAATTATTTTGTAGTGTTTAAGTCAAATTCATAGAATCACAGAATGGAATCCCAGAACGGTTGGGGTTGGAAGGGACCTTAAAGCTCATTTCATTCCACCCCTTGCCATGGGCAGGGACACTTTGCACTAGAAAATTTGCTAAGCAGCTGCTTAATGTTCACTGAAATCCCAGAAATTCATAGGGCAAAGTTCTGCAGTCTGGCATCATTCGCGGTCGACACCAACTCACTTTGAGTATCACAACCACAAATTGAAATGAAAAAATATATGGCGTATTAGTTATTTTCTTCTATTCCACCATCTGAAAGGCTTCATTTTATGAGGCAGCTCACTCCACACATTGCTTTGCCAAGAAAATTAAGTACATTTAAAGTGTGAAACTCATGTAATTAATAATCACATTCTAAATAAATTTGTCACTTAAGAACATCTAATCTATATTATTCCCTAAGGATTGCATTCATCACACACTGGACAAAAGTGCCAAAACACCTACTGGGCTTTGCTCCTGACTCAAGTGTTCCACCAGAACAGCTACGGGAGAATCTGCCTCTTCTCCATCAATCTTTTACCAAGTTTTTTAAGAATGAACACAGTAAAGTTTGGGAGGTTCTGGGGAATTCTCTGCAATTCTAAAAGAAAACCCAAAAGGCTCCTCAGTAAATTAAATCACATTCTCTACACTGCCCTTGAGTAATTCTGTGCACAAACTGCAAACTACAATCTTAACAGTTACCATCTAATAAAAGTTTGTTCCACAAAGAATCATCTTAATAATAATGGGAAAAGAGCTGCTTAGCACATGACGAATGAAAGACAAACACTTACTGCTAAATAATTTAACATTTTTATTTGCAATATTACAATCATTACTAGTCTTTACACCCGGAAAGAAGTGCAAAACTAAGGCCAATTTTTACAGTTTTTTCAGCTCAGCATTAAGTGCATTTCAGTGCGTTGCACCACATTGCAGATGCCACACAAAGCAAGCTGAGCCAGTGACCCCCACACTCAATCGCCAGCCACACACACCAGTATTTACAAACAATTCTCAAACTAAGATATCAACCAGGCCATGAACAGTAAGTAATCCTGTGGAGCCAAAGCCCCTTTTTTATAAACTGCGGACTATTATGAACCCTAACAATACAACTGCTGGGATTGTCCCAAAAAGCCCTATAAAGCCCTAAACAGTTCAGTGTTACTCCAACAATCAGTTGATGACAGTGGAGCCATGCCAAGCCACCACAGACAAGCCAGAATAGTTTCAATGCTGCCTCAGGCATCTGGAGCGAGGCAATTTGGTTTTATTGGGAAAATGGGTTCTTAGAAGCTGCCTGTAGGTTGACAGCGAGATTCCTGAAGCCAAAACTTGTCCTAATTAAGCTTTTGGTTTTGGTAAGGAAAAATGTAGTAGTAGTGAGTCTCAACACTGTGGTGGGGGCTCCTGGAGTCACAGTCTGGACTGAAACACTTGCTGTGTTAAGGAGCTAATGAGAAACCTCATCTACCACCTCTGCCAGCACACCCAGTCCTGCACTCCCACAACTAAGATGCTTTGGTTTTCCTTTAACATGAAAAGTGAGTCTGACAGGGAAAGGCTTCTGTTTCTAAACAGGTATATGGTAATAAATCCAGTGTTACAAAGCCTGATTGAACAACATCATCTTTATATACAGAGATTTGAAATGGTATATGTGGAATATACGACTTCAAGGAAAAAAGCAAGGAAGGTGGATCCACACAGCACTCCTTCTATCCTGGAAAGTAATGAAATATCTCCAAAACTGACATCAAGGCTCAATAAAAATCAAGCACACTAAGGAACTTACACTGTGCTCATGACAGGAGATGGTACCACTGATTTCTCAGCAGTTCCTTTAATTAGAATAACCTTCTGTAACAGGCCAACAAATTCAAAGGCAGGGGATGTCTTTGCTACAGAAACCTCCAGTTTTCTATTCCAACAAACCCACTGCAGTATTTCCAGGATTATATCAAAAAGTCAGAAATATATATGGCTTTTTTTCCCTTCTTAAAAGCAAAGGAAAAGCTATAAAACTCTGATTTAAAGGCACACTTTAATTCATTAGACATACAGAAATCAACTCTGGCAAACAAAGAGGTAGAATATATATGATCTGAACTGTGAGAGTTTCAAAAAAACAGAGCCTTCAATGGTACCAATATCTTATGGAAAATAATAATAACACATTTCTGAATACAAAAGACAACATTTATACTGCCTCAGCTGCAAAAAGGAACGAGAAGGACATTGAGGATTCAGTGAGCAAAGCTATAAAGAACAGAGAGCAGTACTGGATAGTCTTCTGTAAGCAAAGTGGTAGCACTGAAGGCAGCAGCAGCTGGCACTGGGACAGTGACACCTCCAGCACTCTCGCAGACAGACAGTCTTGAACGCTACAGGTATGTGCCTTAAAGACCATTTCACATACACAGAAAAGACAATGAGTGGGCCAGAAGGACAAAACAGAGATCTATGTATAGAACTGCACACACACTTTTTCTCCTATTAATCATCTCCTCCTACAGTTAACTCATAGAACAAGACACAACACAAGATACTTGTCTACAGCAACTCAATGCAAGTGCAAGAGTTTTCCATTTCTGACAGGGATATTCCACTGCAAATTCCCTCCCACCTCCCAAAAAGGTCATTCATGCTTTACACATCTTATATTCGGCAGTACATGGAGTGCTGTCACGTTTCCTACAAACAAAAAAACAAGTCAAATCAGAGATTTTACATTTAAATAGGTTTTACATTTATACTGAAAGCACATCCTTAGTTTCGTCATTAAATCAACAGGTAAGGTCACGAAACTGAGTCATTATTTGTCCTCTCCTTACTAAGCAGCTGCTGGACTGAGGGGATTTTTGCTTCATTCATCTACTAAACTGTTAAGAACAACCCAAGGAGTAGAAGAGTATTTGATCCAAATGGGTCATTTCAAGTGAGGAACAGACCATGCCTAAGTATTATCAAAAACTAACAACGGAACAGTGATAGGATTCCTAACTGACCTGGAGACCACATCAGGTGCACCCCCTGTCATTCATTTTAAATACAGTAGGTTGTTTAGTACATATTTGCTAAGCAGAAATTATTAGTTTGTGAGAATCTTGATTCTGCAGTCCACTAACAGCAACTTTAAAATACTTAAACATACATGAATTAAAATTCACAGTAACATTCTTATATATATTTCAAGATCTTGAATAACTCCTGTTTTGCTTTACCAAAAAAACCCACCCCACACCGAACCTTTGTACTATTATTCCAAGTCTCTAAGAAGTTCTGCATAAGAAAAACTCAGGAGTTAACAGCGTTTTCACATACCAGACCAGGAATTTTTTACATGTAAACCTAAGATGGGAATGAAGAACTCTATTCTACTCTATCTCAATTCCTTTTTTTCTCTCCAAAAATAAGTCAAACTAACTGAGAAAATTAAACCTATCTTAATTAGAAACATCTTTCTTCAAAGGCAAAGATGATAGTCCTCAATCCATACATTATTCTGGAATAAACTCCAAGTTTAATCGTCATATATGCTACCTCAAACTTACCAAAAATACTGAAAAGTCAACTTGTTCTTTACAAGACAATAAAATCAAGACTATGCACATGAGCAGACCTTGGCATTAAGTTTGAGTAAGAGACATAACCACCCATCACCTTCTCAGAACTTGTGCAATGGAGAAAAGTGACACAGAAGAAGATACTGGTTTAAAAAAGTATTTGTAGTGCATGTTAAGCTAAGCACTAGTTTAAAATGCAGGAGAGGAAATCAATTGCAAACAAGCAACTATATTTTGATCCTTTTTAGGGCTACAGAGCTCCGAGTTTGAGAAAGAAATCACCTTTTTATAAGGAGGTTTAAAAAGTTAGAACCTTCATTTATTTCCGTTTCTTCTAGACAGTGAAAATGAAATTGCAGGTGCACCAGTAATTCTGAGAGACATGTGATCTGGTTTTCTCTGAAGGGATGCACAAATACCTTTAGAATTTTAGTGTCCAAAGGGGGTCCCCAGCTTCAATGGTCTTTTAATTATAGGGAATTATACTATTAGCTAAGGAAAGTAACTCATCACTGGAATCCATTTCACATTACTGAAATGGGTGCAAACATTCTACTAAGTATGCAATGTGTTAGTCATTCTTCAAAGACAACCCAACACTAAGAAATGTGATATGCAATCACTGGAAGCTATTATTTACACTACTGAATGATAACTCTTGACATATTATAGCCTATTCTCCCAAAATGAATGAAAGGTTATGATATTCTTTCCTACAGGAAGCCAAGGTTCACAGCTAGTTGGATTCCACACTTCTGAAATTCCAAGTAAACCACAATAAAAAGACACTTAAGCTTCACTGCAAAAGTCCAAATGAAATTGAAAGTGTATATACCTTTCAAAGATTCAATTAATTCGTGTATTCATTGTCTTCCATCTCAGCTGGGACCTTAGTTTTTAAAATACATGTTTCCTTGCAACTCTCATCAACTGTGTACGAGCTGAACAGCAAGAAGGGGAAAAAGGTCTAATTGAATGTCCCATAAAACTGGCAGATTAAACATGTAAGAGAGAGGGCAAGGAAAGATTTGCTGCCATTTGAAGCCTACAAAGCAGCAAGGAGGGGGTGGGTGGAAGCACAACAGTTCAAACAGGCTCAGCTACATCAGCAACTCAGAAAACTAAACAGGGAGATCGGGGCCTTAATGAAAGGAGATTAGATCAGGGTTTTCAGACAAGAAAGACGTTTAACAGTGAGATGTTTGCAGCAAGAAAGATAAAGGAAAAGCGCTAAGCACAATAAGGCTTTAAAATGCTGCAAAATACTCAGGAAAATAACATTCTTTAATTTTTTATGATGTTGCTTTAGATCCCTCCTCCTTTCTACGCCCTGAGAAGTCTCTCCACAGATGAAGTGCTGCCCTAATACTATGAACTGCCATGTACTCTTCTTTGGCCCATGCAGATTGCAGAATACCCAAGTCATGGATGAAAAGCAATGGCTCAAAAGCACTGAATTCCTCAGCAGCACACAGGCACACTGTCACCCTGGCCCTGTAATGATACTGAACTGCCTCTACGGAAGGTACTAAGGCTAAAACCTCACTGCATGTAAATGGCCTTCAGGGTTCTCCCAAGTACACTGTGTACTTCATTACAAATATGAACCACAGGAATATTTCCTCTGGTTTACTCATTTAAAGCATCCCTTTCTTTGCTTCATGTACCCTAGATAAATTCCAACAGATTTTGCTAGAAGGAAATCAGTTTTTATGAGATACTTATCCTAACAATCCATGTGCACCACCCAACTTGCTCTGAATTTTCAGTGTTTTGCATGTTACAAACTGTTTATCCAACAAAACAGGCTTTTTTCAAGAAGATAAAAATCAGACATTACAGCAAGAAGTAATGCACAAAAATGCAGTTAAATCTCCTGCCACCCCACCAAGAAAAAGCACACATAAAACCCAGTTGTTTTGAAGATAAAAGTTCAAAACACCCTGTATGCCTCAATTAAAAACAGAATACTGTTACTTATGTATGAATCTAATATTTACAGTTAATTTTGCAAGTCTTTAACGTAGGGACACCAACACTGCTGCTGTAGGAGAAAAAAACCCTGAAAACCTTCTAGTAGCACAAGCCCACACAACCAATACTAGCCCTGGTTTTAAGAGGTAAACTGACATGTTTTTAGCAGATGACAAAAGTGCTTTCCTTGGCAAGAGCACATATGCCAAACACAAGCTTAAAAACAGGGTTCCTTCTTCCTTGAAATCAGTGCAAGTGTTAATTAGCAGCTTAGCTGAACAACAGATACAAGAACAAAGTCAAATATATTGTTAGGCTTTAGCTTCCATCAGCTGCTGTGAGAAGCTCACACACAGTCAGGCATTTGAACAAGCAAGGGCAGATAAAGCTCAAGAAACTCACACATCTCAGCACAGCTTTTGCTCAGTCATTTGGAAATTTGCAGTAATAACAGTAATAAAAAAAGGAAGCTTACTCACCCATTTTGTGAAAAGAATTTCTTGTAGGCCCAGAAGGCTGCCAGAAGCACCACAACTGCCACAAGCACTTTAGGAAGAATTAAAAGAAAAAAAAAAAAACAAACCAGCTTTAGAGTGATAAAGATCATCTCTAGCTCCCAAAAAAGGATCAAAAATTTTTGCAGAAATAGCAGTGTTTTCATCTGCAGGTCTACACGACCCCTGCCCACTCAAATAAACTCCCAACCCAACTGACTTATTTAATAAGCCACATAAATTAGGTATTTAATCCTTTACTCAAGACTCTTCCATTGAGTTCATGAACAATGACCACCAAGGTGGCAAAACCCCCACCAGCTCAGGAACACTAAAACAGGAATGACAGCCCCCTAACACAACTTTTTACAAGTTCATACAAAATTGGGTAACAAATGCAGTGACAGAAGACGGACTAAACATTTCTGTTCACTGGCAGAGTAATTTACTCACATTTCCAGTAAACCCAAGCTCTGAAATTTATCAAACTGATCAAGTAGTGGGCAACTGACTTTGAAATCTGACCTCACAAACATGAAAAAACACACATTTACACAGAATTAAACTATAATTGCTAAGCAATCTTAACTTTACTTGAATTAAGCAGCTTTAACCAAAATGCCAAAAATCATACTACTGCAGTCACAGGTGACTGGAATCAAAAATAAGATTTCCACATAAAAAAATACAATCAACATTGTATTTTGTTCAAGTTTCAGAAAATACTTACCACAGATGCAGGCTATAACATATCCACCTAAAAAGAGAGGGAATCAGTATCACAAGAGGAACATGTGTGCTTCTTATTCAAACATTATTATAAAAATATTCACAAAGCTATTTCAAGCAGATCAAGTACTGCTGTCAACACAATCTTTGAAGTAGGTCAGTCTACATCGTAACATTTACTTAAAATATTTATATCCTAATTGATTTTAGAAAATCCTAATTTTTTATGTCAAAATAAAGAAAGAAGTTGTATCAAATTATTTCTCCTGAATACAAAAGAATGTTCCTAAGCAGTAAAGCTACTCCTAAGTGTATTTTCATGCATGAAATTCTGGCGGTTCATACTTACTCAGCTGGCAGGTTGGCACTCCAGGAGCCCACTGGTTTCCTCCCACATACTGAATTTCAGCTGCACCGTGTAACGTGTACCCTGCGTAACACTCAATCGTAATACAATCCCCCACAAAATAGGAAGGTTTTTGTCCCATAACTACTCTACCATAACTAATGACTGGAGTGGAACCAGAACTTATGCCTGGAGTGGAGCCAGAACTTGTACCTGGAGTGGAGCCAGGTCTTTCAGGCCCACCTGGAAAGAAAACAATAAAAGCAAGAAAAAAAAATATGTATTACCACATCAGATATTTGATACTTGTCACTCTGCCCCTGATTTTACCAATTACAAGTTTTACTCACAAGCACAGTTTGGAAAATATGCCCATGTCTTCTGTCCTTGACAAAGCACTGTCACCTCTTCAGTGCCATCAGGAAAAGAGCAGTGAGCATTGCACTTTATCTGAACAGACTCTCCTTCTTCATAGACAGATTTCAGAGGAATCACAGTTCCATTGGTGACCTCTGGGGCATCACACACACCTGCAGTAATTAATACATGAATTTAAAAACAAATCTAGTGATAATGAACTATTTCCTAAATCATTAACTCACTCCACAAATACACATTGTCTTTGCATGAGAAAAACAGCTCAGCATATCTGAGTAGTTTAACTTTACCACAATTTTGAGTATAAATATTTCCTTTAGAAGACTTAAAGAAATATCAATTGCAGGTATTCATTAAGATAATGCAATCCTATGATGTGGTAGCTCTGAAATCCATACTGGTTAATTATTTTTGTAAGCTCTAGAACACTTCCAGGTGCCTTATCAGACTCATTCGTTATGGAACACCCAAACATCCTCTCCAAAGTGCTTCTCATTCTTGCAAACTCATTATTAAACTATGCATGTAAAGAATTCTCTTGCTGCACTGTACAACAACATTCCCTCTCCCTCTAACAGAAAGAGAGAAGAGAAAGGTTCACAAACACCTCTGCCATGTCCTCAGCCCTGCAAATTAGTCCTGACTTAGTAATTTGCCTGGTCAAAATCTAACACCATGCTACACACCCACAAGATGCCCAGAAGGTAAGAGTCGAAGTGCTACACAAAACACAGACCAAAAGATTTGGATTACTCCAGGACACTAGAGGTTTCCTCATTGTGCATACTCCTAGTTCTATCAGAATTCAGAAACATCTATTTCCTTGTGTATTTCACATATTTTCTCCTGTATTTACTCACAGAATCACCAGAACAAACAATGCAGTCACACCACTGTATGGCCACACCACAACATCTACTGCATCTGTAACTTAACTCACTCTCACCCAAAAAGTCTTTGGAGTTAAGAGTCACTCCAACACCTAAAACGTTGCCCACAGATGGATGGCTCCGCATCAGCTTCTTCAGCTTCAGATTTACAATAGAGTGTTATGATTTTAAATCTTAGCTAAGACAGACCTACAACACTCTCAACACACAAGACAAGTTGGAATGTTATGGAAAGACTTACTTTTCTTACAAATTGGTTCTGGAGGAGACCAGGTGTTATTTTCTTCACAGACAATTATCTCTGATCCGACCATGAAATAGCCTTGATCACACTCAAACCGGACCGAGTCCTGGTAACTATAGGCAAGTCCAAATCCAGAGATTTTTTTCCCATTTTTAACTTCCGGATTTTCACATTTGACCACTGAAAGAGGTAAAAGAAAAACAGTTTTGAAACGTTTTTTAACACAAACATGGCCACAAACACAACATCCTTTCCCTACTTGCATATTTCCCAATCCTCAAGTTGTTTTGGAGGGGCTTTATAAAAACATTTTCTTAAAGATAGAGAAGGTGCTTGGTTTGAGTTATTGAGCTGTAACAGCACAGTCAAATAAGAAATCGTAATAATTGACATAATAATGTTTCGCTTCCAAAAGACACATACCTGTACAGTGGCAGGATTTCAGAAAACTAAGTATATTGATTAGGGTTCAGCTGCATCTGGAATTTCTTCCTGCATCTGACTTTGTGCTTGCTGGTCTTCGCATTTATTCCTGCACTTCCACAGTGTTTTTAGGAAAAGGATGCTTCCTTAGCTTTTTACTATTCCTAATCTACCTTCCACATCCTTGCTCTTTACAGTTTTTCTTCAGCTACCCAGGCTTTATGGTGTCTCAGTCCCTCCACCCTGGCCTTGTCACTTCTACCAACAAGACACTCATACACTCATACATGTATTTTTAAAGTTTTAACTTAAAATTTAGACACAGTAGGTGTCATAATCAATCAGTATCCACCACTGTGATCTGATCTCCACTGAATCGGTATGAAACTAGTACCAAAGGATTTGTTTCATCTTTTCCATAGGGAGAGTCCATTCCCCAACTCACAGTGCTTCCAAAAACGGGACAGATACTGTAACAAATACATTAAAAATCACAACCACCTTTACACTGTGGAGGTGGTCCACTCCAAACTCCATTGGAGTACTCATCAGCTGTGCAGTAAATAATATCTGGGCCGATCAGGGAGAAGGGATCTGAGCCCTCTGGAACAGGGTCACACGTGTAGCTCACGGCAGTCTGATACACGTAGTTGGCCAGTTCCGTGTGCCGCCCGTTGGCTATGCTGGGAGGTGGGTCACAAGGGATCACTGCAAATCAATCACACAAATCACTCAGAAACAACGGGGCTGTGTGAGCTTGTTCAGCTCAGAAATAGCAAGCCTTGATTTCCAAGTAATATCGCTTAAAATCTAACACAGCTACTCTGAGTCAAGATATAGCTGTAACTGAGAATCTCAATTTCAGCGTGAGGTTGACTTTAATATGATGTAATTACCACAATAACTGGTATTTTTCAGTGGTCATTCCTAAGACACATCCCAAGTAGTTACAAAAAAAAAAAAAAACCAAACCAAAAATAACCCAATCAGTCATATTTTACCATCATTTCTTATACTGGCAAGTTCATGGCACAGCTCTTTTTAGAAAAACCACCACCACCCGAACAAAAAATTAAACATAGCAGTAATTTACTTACATTCACAGAAAGGCACCTGACCATCCCAGTCAACGCCTTCATTCTTAATTGCACAAGTAATAACGTTTGTTCCAAGTAATCTGTATCTGGATAGGCAAAATTTTTTAAAGAGGTTAAACTTAAATCTCCCATTTCTCCAACAAGCACCTAAAAAATTGGTTTATATATTCCGTTCTGTGATTATGGGGACATAACACACCAAGGTTTTGTTGGAATAAGAAAAGTATCTTCATTTGTTTATTTTGCTAACAGTTTCACTTTGAAAACCAAACAGAAACAAATGAGACATCACTAAAGAAACTGATGGAAGTCACATTTTAAGATGACACTAATTCCCTGAAGTTCCTAATAGTAAAGGAAAGGGAGGAAAACCCTGGCAGAGTTTAGTACTTTTGACTTAATTTCCTATACACAAACAAATGGGCCATTGTTCAATATAATATTGAGGTGTGATGAATATATATTTATTCCCTCTGCCACAGGAGCACTAAAAGAAGTCATTAGAGGTAACACTCTAGTTTTCACTCTGCAGAATCTCACTAGAACGCTAAAGGTTGAAGTAAACAGCAATTAAACCAGAGAATCAAACTAAATTTAGCTATAAGTTCATTTGCTCCAGGTAGAATTCAGATTTCAAATCAGAACTGGAATGGAAGCTGCACAAAAAATTTGTGTTTGGTTCAGGTCTGGTGTAAACAGAAAAAAAAAAAAAAAAAAGGATAAATTAACTTCACCCAAATACTTACCCTTGTTGACATGAAAAAGTAACAGTGGAACCAAATGTAACATCTGTCACATCAACATTACCATGTGCTAATTCTCCTGGGTGTTTACATCTTCTCTCTGGGGGAGTGTGGAAAAAAAAAGAAAGGAAAAATGTACACCTCTGTAATTATAAACACAAAGTCTTTGGCATATACTGCTCTTACCAGCACCAGCGTTTCTCAAGCTTCATTTAAAATATTGCAAAATACTAACTTTAACTTGCAAAACAAATAAAATTGTTAAATACCAAAGGGAAAAAGCAAAAGGGTACAAAAAAAGTACACAATTACCTCTACAGAACTGCTCTGTGGGTGACCACTGTAAGTCAGGACCGCATGTAAGAGTTAATGATTTTCCAGGAATTCTCATATATCCTGGCCGGCAGACAAAGGAGACCTTGCTTCCAACAGAAAAATTCTGTGATCCCTGGGTGCTCTCCGTGGGCTCTGCATATTGCAGCCTGGGTGGAGGAGCACACGTGTCTGGGAGAGGAAGGAAAAGGCAATACACAACATTAGCAACAGCAAGAGGCACACACCGAGGTCTAACAGCACAGCAGCCAAGGTCATTCCAGGGCTTTTAAGGATTTACTGGTAAATCCAAGAGGTGACATTCTTAAAAGCTGGAGATATCTGCGTATTTAATTCGTTTCCATTTTTAAAATTTAGATTTTAATCGCATTCAACACTTATTGTTAACAATTGTTTTCCCAAGTTCTTCAGCATTCTACCCGGACAATGCATTTCCTTCCAGATCCTATTCTTTGGCTGCGTTTTTTTGTAGTTAACTCACTGCACACTCATCGGCAGTGAAGTGCCTATTTAGCTTGCTGCAGGAAAAACAAACCAGCCAGCGCCATTCACACAGTTCACAGCGAAAATACGTTATAAATTAAACATGTTACGAAAATATGCAAAGCAGTTTCCACGTTTTTTCACTAAGGAAAAAGGAAATCAACTCTAAGGACCATAAAGCATTGTTTAAATTCAGCTCCACAATCCAACAGAGACCTACAGACTCAGGGACATTCTGGGGTGGTCAGAGTCACAGAATATCCTGAGCTGGAAGGGACCTACAAGAATCACTAAAACTGAAGAAGTAAAACTCCTCCACACACAAGGACTCAAAGAAAAACATTCAAGACGCTCTGACCGGATACAAATACCTGAATCACCCAGTCTGCAAGAGAGAGGGGCCACCACCAATTTAACACCTACCAAGGTTATCCAGTATATTCCTACTACTGCTTAAAAATCGACCAAACCAGAAAAGGGATTTACCAAACCTCAAGCTCAGGAGTTCCATTAGCACCAAATGTTTCTGCAGCACCACCTTTCTCTCACCTTTTCAGCACCTGAACGGGGCTCCAAGAGAGCTGGACAGGGACTGTTTAGAGGGGCAGGGAGCGACAGGACGAGAAGGAATGGCTTTAAACTGGCAGAGAGTAGGTTTAGACGGGATATTCGGGAGAAACCCTTCCCTGTGAGGGTGGGCAGGCCCTGGCACAGGTTGCCCAGAGAAATGCGGCTGCCCCATCCCTGAAGTGTCCAAGGCCAGGCTGGACGGGGCTTGGAGCAACCTGGGCTGGTGGGAGGTGTCCCTGCCCGTGGCAGGGGGAGGAACAAAATGATCTTTAAGGTCCCTTCCCACCCAAACCGTTCCATGACTCAAACCCCCCACACAACACCGCCCAACACCCGCGTGGTTTCACCATCGCCACAAGCATCTCCTCGCCCTTTCCCTCCCCTCTCCTCCCCTCCCCTCCCCTCACAGCCCCCCGAGGGGATCCCCTCAGCCCCTCAGCGGCGAGGACGCCGCGACCCCTTCCCCCGAGCACAGCCCCTTCCCCACCGCACCGGGGGGGGGCAAGCAGAGCCCTCTCCTCACCCTGAGCTCCACCCGGCGCTCCTCCGAGCGCCCACAGCAGCAGGAGCAGCCTCAGGAGCGGCGGCAGAAGGAGCCCCAGAGGAGGCGGCAGCGCCGGGGCCGGGGCCGCCATGACCGCGCCCGCTCCGCTCCGCTCCCTCAGACGCAGCGCGCGGCCGGCGCGCATGCGCGGGGCTGGCACGCCCTCAGCGCCCTCAGAGCGGCAGCGGCGGCTCGGGGGGCTCTCGGGGGTTATTCCCGCCCCAGTCTCGGTGCTACGGGGTGTTTATTCCACCCCAGTCTCGGTGCTACGGGGTGTTTTTGCCACTCCCCGGCCTCGGCGATCCTGGCTGGGTTTTCTGTGAGCCCTTCCCGCGCCTTTATTTATACGCGGAAATTGAGAGTCGCTTTGCAAGTGCCGCCCCTCTGTTCGGATTCGTCAGTGAATTCCACACAAATTACGTAATCCTGTCTAACCTCTCCGCATGCTCAGGTGAAGGTTTGTTTTGTTGGTTGTTTTTTTTTTTTTTTGGACCTGTCCCCTATTTTTTTAGTATTAAAAGGAGTGATTATATGAAATAGACATAGTTCCTTGGAACTGTTGACATATATACACACAGCTTGAGTGTTTTGCCAAGTTACCAATGTCTACATAAACACGCATCAACATCTTGATTTACTGCATTCTTAAAGCTTGTTAGTGCCAGAATGTCCTTGACTAAGGGATGCAGCTTCTGCCTGTTCCACTCATTAGGTCTCCTTTTTACTGCTAAGGCTTGAAAGTATCCACAGATTTACATCAAAGAACATCCCGATTTAAGATAATCTTGACATACTCCAAATTTTGCAACACCCTCAGCATGTCCCATGTGTTGCAGAGCATCATTAAAATAAAACAACAACAAAACCAAGACTTAAAGTTCTAGATAGACCTAAAAGAAGAAGACACCAAATTCTTTGTCCCAGATTCAGCTTTTATTATGTTAAGCATTCATAGAGGAACACTGTGAATAAGCTTTGCTGAAAGGAAACACAGAGATGTGAACACAGCAGCTGTTATTAAGACATTAATTAACATGCTGGGACTCCCCCCCCCTTGCCCAGGGGTGCTTTGGTGGGTCTGGGTTGTCCAGATTTTTGGGCTTTGCAGATAAAGGAAATGTTCTTCATCACCAGCAGCGCACAGAATTCCCCCTGGGGCAGCATCCACACTGCGTGCAGTTTGAGCCTCGTTAGATCCTTGCAGTAATTAACGGGAGCAGAAGGAGCATTAAAGATTTACAGTAAAGTGTGGGGTTTTTTTTTTTTTCTGCCTCAGAATTTCAGTCTCAACTTGAGCAGCGCTTCCATGCTGTGCAGAACGAGCCAAGTCCCTGGTTAGCACGGATGTCCCAGCCTAGGAAGAAGATGACATCATTGTGTTAAAATTAGACTTTTCTTGATTCGAAACTGATATCTAGGGATGACATTGTCACTCAGGGAGGGAGGAGGGAATTTCTGGGCAATGCTTTGTTTCAAAGAAATGACCCAAACCCAAGCCTTTTTATAGTCAAAGCTGATTATTCTCAGATTGCTGCTAACACACAGCAAAAATTCACTGCTGGCTGCAACAGATTCACCATAGAAAGTAGATTCACCTGTCAGGAAAAATATCATTGTAGTAAGTGTGAAAGCAAGAAAAAAAAACCCCAAAAGCCCAGTTCAGTGTCCTTTTCTGACACTACTGCTGTTAAAGTCGTTTTTCAAAGAGCAAGCTCTCCCCTGATCTGTAAAAATTTGAAAGTAGCTTTATATCAGAAGCAAGGACTGGTCTGGAAGTCTGACCTGCGAACAGCAGTCATTCAGATGAATAGGAAAGGCACACGTTGAGGGTGGTGTCAGAAAGAAAAACAAGATGTTTTAAAAACCCACTGTGTTTAAAACAGTCTCTTTTATTCAGCAAAAGAAAACATCCTACCAGAAGATTAAGGGGAAAGAGGCTTCCACTTGAATGATTTTATTAGAAAAATAGTCATTCAAGTAGACAATGTAGTCAACAATACAAACAAATTACAATGTAATTGTTTCAGCTGTAACCGATATTTTATGTTGAGGACTATAAATCCATACCTTCTATGGAAGACATGAGCTTTTCTGTTCAGTTCCTGGGTTCAGAGGGGTGTGGTAGTTGTAATTTTCATGTGTACGATAATAGCTAAGTGAAAAAGAAAAAACAGTGAACAGTATTGCTTTGTAGAAGAACACTCAGGTTGGTCTCCGTTAAGGAAGAGAGGCTTGAGATAAAATGACACCACCACACCATCGATTCCAGGTTGTACCATTTGCAAGTGTGAGCTGAAGGTACAAAATTACCAGACCCAGGCATACATTCAGGCAAATGTTTTAAGTGTATAAAGTGTATAAATCTTGGGACTTGGCAACAAAGGACATGAATAAACATCAGAAGACTGCCTTACCCTTCCTTCTGCTTAGAAACTATTTTCCAGACAATGCCTGCCCCCAGGAGCAGCAGGACTCCCGCGGCTGCGACTCCTGAGAGGGAAGAGCCTGTGTTATTCTCACTGTATGTTTTAAAGAACACAAAAGACATAACAAGGTGGATCTGCCAAGTAAGCAGAAGGAAGTGGTGCCACGGAGGCCACTGCCTAAAGACCAGGCTGCAAAAATGTCTGTAAGCTGCTTACCGAGGCCTACTGACCCAGACCTGTGTGATGCTGGAGGGAAGAGGAAAAAAAAAGAAAAATCAGTAAATTCTTCTAACAACATACAGTGTTTCTCAACTGTTGTTAATCACTTTACCAATAAAATCATAAAAGAATCATAAAATGGTTTGGGTTGGAAGGGACCTTACAGCTCATCCAGCTCTACCCGCTGCCATGGGCACTTTCCACCAGCCCAGGTTGCTCCAAGCCCTGTCCAACCTGGCCTTGGACATGCCAGGGATGGGGCAGCCACAGCTTCTCTGGGCAACCTGTGCTGGTGTCTCACTGGTAAGACTGATTTCTTAAACTCCACACCATTACATATCGTTTTCTTTAACACAGGAAGATATTTGCATGTTTGAAATGCATTTGCATGTTTCTGTGTGATCTTTGCTCCGTTCCCATTTCACTCACTCAGTTTACAGGCTGGCACAGGAGGGTCCCAGCTGAAATCCTCCTGGCACTGAGTCTGAGTGATGCCTTCCAACGTGTAACCATCGTCACATTCAAGAGTGATGTTAGTCCCAGAGCGATAAGTGTTCCCTTTAATGGCTTCCTTAACACCTTGGACGTCTGGGAATTCACATCTGATCTCTGAAATTGGAAGTAATAAAACAAGGGCATTTAATGAGAGGGAACATAAAACATGAGAAATACAACTGTGGGTTATTTAGAACATTGTTCTTGAATTCCTTCTGAATGTGGCTAGGAATTAATTCTTATTCCTCAGGATAGTTCCTTTCTTTGTGGCTGCAGAAGAGGGTGTCTCATTCCCACATGCGAATATTTGTAGAGATCAGCTCCTCCACACCATCAGCAGATGGAAAACTGTGTGTAGAAGGGGTACTTTGGGAGAAGCCTGGCAGAGAAAGGGATTTTTTCTGATACTGGGCTAGCAAAACATTTGGAGAAAAAAGGTGTAACAGGGAAGAATTCTGTGGCAGCTTTAGAACCAGCTGCCATAAACCACTTCTAGTGTGTAGAAATTCCTTGCCCTTCAAATATGTCATCACCAATAATTAATTCATTAATTAGTCCACCCATCTAAGCTATTTATACTACTGACTTCAATGAAGTGAGTCAGTTGCTTCAATTCAAGTATCTCATCATCTTTGACAGTCCAAGCCCAAGGATTCTGTTGGAGAAGGTTCTCAGTGACCAAAGGGGTAATATTAGCTTGTAATATTTACCTTTTATTTTATGTCTTTTTATATATGTGTGTATATATATATATATATATATATATATATATATGTTACTATCACATATATTGGTACTAGAGACTTCAAACCCACAAAAATATGGAATGGCTGGCAGAATTTTTCTGAAACTGCTTCCTTTAAGGGGCCTCTGACTTATTTACATAAGCATTTGGTACGTTATTTCCTCCCATTGTTATCTGAGACTTTCAATTCTGTAGTCACTGAGGCAGATGCAGCTCCACCAAGGAAGTACCTTGTGTGGGTAATGAATTTATTCCTATGAATGTCCAGTTTTCCATGCAGGAACACCCACACTAGGAATCTTGTAACATTCATGCAATTGCCTTTAGTGAAGTTTGCCTGATGACTGATTGTAAACTACACTGAAATACCAAGTCACAGATACAGAGAAGGAACTAGTGGTTGGCACGTACAAACCGCCCATCAGAGACAACTTCTCTGATATAATCACTTTCTTGGTTTTCTGTTAGCGATAACAGGAAACTGAGACAAAAAGAGGAAAGGAAAGGGGCAGGAAAATGTTTTTGCTGTTCTACTAAAAGTAAAAAGCTTTCACTAGAGGGAATTTGGTGTATACTCCATTTGTAGCAACAGGAGCAAAGACAGAAAACGTGCAGGAGTTAAAACTGCCTTTCAGAAGTGCCTCTGTTGGACTCACATCCTTCTGACTGTTTGCTTGAGGCTCCCATCCTGCTTCTTTACAGCAATACTCTTCCCAGGGGTAACAAAGAGTAGATAAATTCATAGCTGACAGATCAACACTTCCTAGCTATGACATGAAAGCAGTTCCCAAGCAAAATAAGAGGATGGAATTCAGTGTTAGCTGAATATTTTACTGCTTAGATTTTGGGCAGTGTATCTCTGAAGATTAAATTTCCCCCCAAAGTAAGACGTGTATGCCAGTCTGGCTGCATGTCCCTCAGCCCAGTGTGGTTCTGCCACCATGAAATCCAAACAACAGGAGCCAACGAAGCACAAACCCACCTCTGCACTGAGGAAGAGGCTGGCTCCAGGTTCCTGACACCGTGCAGTTGATGAAAGCATTCCCAACAAGTGAATAACCAGGATTGCAGCTGTAGGATACAGATGTTCCATAGGGAAAAGTGTGAGAGATGTTGCCTTTGAGCTTCCCATTGGTGATGTTTGGAGGATGGAGGCACTTCACAACTGGAAAGTTGGGGAGAGACAAACAAGAGGATCCTGAAGGACTGCCAGAGTGTGGCTAAGGTGCTGTACCTTTGCAGCCTTGATTGTTCCCTTTGAATTTTTTCACTGTGGATCAACAACCTGTAACCCTATAACTCCACCAGGCTCTGGAAATTGCTATAAACTTGATCGTGTTCTTATCTCACATTGTGTAGTAAAAGACTCCTATTTAGTCCTTCTATAAACCTTTCTCTAAGGCAAGACTTGTTAAATGTCTTTTGTTCTTACCTCTCTGCTACAAAAACATACCTTGACAGACAGGAGGAGGATGGCTCCAGACTCCAGATGGTGTGCAATAAATGGATGCTGTCCCAAGGAGAGAGAAGCCGGGATCACAGGTGTAGCTTACAGATGTTCCAGGAGTAAAAAACGCTTTGGCTGGGCTGCTGAGAGACCCATGAGTGATATCTGCAGGCTTGGAGCAGTGCAGCCCTAAAATCAGAGACATGCAGATCAAAACAGAGCTCAGAGAGGGCAAACTTTAGAGCAGCTGAACACTCACACCCACAGCACTGAGTCCAACACACAGAGCCAGCCAGCCCAACCCTCTGCAAGGGATGCAAGTATCCCTCTTCCCTCAAAAAAAAGCAGGACAGGTTGGGAGGAGGAGTTAGTGTTTAGGAAATCTTGCCTCTTCTTAAGAGAGACCTACCTGGGTTTTTTGTGGTATTGGGATGATGATAATGTTCTGCCACTCCATCTAGATACAGCATTAAGAGTTTAAAAATGTGGGTGAGCAAACACAGTGCACAAATTTACATTCATTTTCCATCATCCTGCCTTTACATTTCCAGCATTTCCCTGCTCTTGGACAGGCAGTGTCCTGCCTTGGAACTGCCAAATTTCTCACATTCAGGAAATTAAGAGAATGTGGACTATGGATTGCAACAAGCAGTGTGAGAAAGTGCAAATCATGCTAATACTTACAGCACTACCCAAACCAGGCTCATTTGCATGAGAAGAGAGACATAAATAAAAGGAACAATTTCTGGTTTTTCCTTAAAGTAGTTGGAGCAAATAGGAAAAATAAAGCCAACTTTGGCTTTGGTGAGTGGGTTGAAATGAGGGAGGACTCTGCAATGCTGACAAGTCAAAGGGCTGAGACTTACCCTGCTCACAGACAGGGAGAGGTGGATCCCAGGTTTGGTCAGCTTGGCACTGGGATGTGTGATGGCCTCGCATGGTGAAACCTTTGCGGCACTTAAAACTAACAATGTCTTTGTATGTGTAGCGGTATTTAAGAACAGTTACCCTGCCGTTCCGGATCTGTGGGAGTGGACATACCACCTCTGAAAAATAAATTCAGATTTGTGAACATGAAGCCACACTTATGCTGTAATTGATGCATATATAAAGTCCATTTTTAAGGATTTTCACACGTAGTAGTTGGAGACTCAGAGAAGAGTAATTCCAAGAACTGAGGGCTTTTTAGCTCATTTAAGTACCCTAAGTTTACCACAGTATTGTATATATAAACATAGTTTGTGCCTGTGAACAGAATAGTGCAAATACATTCCAATAAAGGTATTAAATGGGGTGGAAATCTGCAAGCACCGTTAGTCATTCTCATTACTGCTTTACTATCCCAAACTCATGTCTTCCAAAGCAATTCCATCTGAAGGAAAAAACAGCTGCAATGATCAACCCCTGCAAAAACATCCTTGTGGTTTGGATAACAGTACAGGCTTTGGAAGATTCCAGTTCAGTTTTACTCAATGCCCCACTCTTCTGCTGGAAAACGCATTTCTTCCTTAATGCATTATGTATGTTTGTGAAACAAAAGGGACAAATCCCTGCAGGCATCTCTCAACTCTTCAGTCTACATTGCTATGGCAGATCAAAAGCTTGCATCTAGAAGATTTTTAGAAGAAACCAAACATGCAAGCACAAAAACAAAACAAAACAAAAAACCCCTATCCTAGAGGAATTTTATGCTTTAAAAGTCATATTCCTCTAATTGTATTTATTTAATGAAAATGCCACTTTTTAGTTTTAAGGACTTCATTTGCCAGTTCTGGGCTTGATCTGGAGGTGACCTACTTACTCTGACAAATGGGAGAAAGACCACTCCATGCCACATCTCGTCCAAAAATCACACACCTCCTGCGAGACTGTCCAACCAGCCGGTGCCTGGAGGTACAGAGAGAGAACGATCAGCTGATACCAGGTCATTCAGCTTGGATTTTGCACTCCCACTCTGACACTACCCCCAGAGGTTTCCTTCTGCAGCCTCCTGGTTCTGGCTGGTCACCGAGGTGTTTCTGTGGCTTTGACACATGGGAGTGAAGGACACCAGGTTCCTTCTTCCTAGATCCAAGAGCAACAGTGATCCCATATGACTCTGGGCCAGATTGGTTGGGTGCTAATTCAGGACTTGGACCCAACTGATTTCCAAAGGGCTGGAGCCTCCTTGCTCGCACTCCCAGCTCCTGCTTGGTGGCCTTCTGAGAGAGTAAACTGAAACTGAAGTTTGCAAATCAATCTGTTGAGCACAGGAAGGGTAAAACGAGACACCTCTCGCTTTTCTAAGCAGGCAAAATTGGAACCCAAACCCAAATTCTGGCTTGGTGTGGGAGAACAGCTGCACAGAGGACTGGGCTCTGATTCTTTACCACAAGTTGCCCAACACCAAGCTCAGACACAGAGTCAGCAAAGGCAGCATGGAACTCACCCTTCTTCACACGTGTGGTTCACAGTTGACCCAAACAGAAGATCTGTCAGAACAACAACTCTGCCATTCTTGGGTGTTTCTGGGTATTTACATTGCTTCCCTGGGAAAGAACAAGGCTGGTTTAAACTCCTCTCTTGCAGTTGTGTAACACACTATGAGAAGGTATCTTAAGGCTCTGTCCAAATGCTGACACCAATAATTTTGATTTTTAAAAGGCCGATAGCGGCCCAAACTATGTGACTAGTGAAGCCATGTATGAATCTTTTTTTTTTAAAGAGTTACTTTAGGAAACCCACAAATCCAACATGGAAACCCAGACAATTTCCAACAAGACCAAATTGATGGAGCTATTCACTTTTACAAAACTCTAGCGCTTCAGACCACGTGTGGTTTTTGAGGCATGTCAGAGTTGGGGGCACTCCAGGACGTCGCATGTATCCTGGTTGGCAGCTGTAGCGCACGGTGTCCCCAGCAGCAAACTCTATCTGATTTCTGTATTCCCTAGTTAGCTCAGCAAAGGTGAAGTTTGGAGGTGCACCACAGCCACCTATCAGGAAAGAAAACATAGGGAGAAATACAGGTATCAACTACACAAACTTGTTTTAAAATGTATATTGAGCTTGCACAGTTTACAAGAAAAATGGAAAACAAAGGGGAAAGACGAATTCAAAATTTTGGCAAGGGTAAGGGTAAGTCCTGCAGGCTTTCAGTGGCAGAAGCTCCCAGACTACCCATAACTCCCAGCTTGGAACCAGAGCGTACCTGCACACCGAGGAAGAGGGAGGCTCCAGTTGCCAGAGTCGGTGCAGTAGATGGATGCCTCTCCCAGGAGGCTGTAGCCAGGGTCACAGCTGTAGTTTACAACCATCCCAGTGGTGAAAACTTCCAAGTCCTGGCTGTTGTGATTTCCTTTGTCAATAGTTGGAGGTGAAGGACATTGCAGCACTAAAGAGAGAGGACAAAACAAAGTTAAGAAAAGGGCAAGGTGCGTAGAGGGCTGGAGCCATTCACCTATGAAGACAGGCTGGGAAAGTTGGGGTTGCTCAGCCTGGAGAAGAGAAGGTTCTGGGGAGACCTGAGAGTCCCTTCCAGTGTCAAAGGGGCTATGTGAGAGATGGAGAGACTTTAGACAAGGGATTGGAGTGACAGGACAAGGGGTGATGGTTTCAGACTGAAAGAGGGCATGGTTAGGTGGGATATTGGGGAAAAATTGTTCCCTGTGAGGTGCTGAGGCCCTGGCACAGGTTGCCCAGAGAAGCTGTGGCTGCCCCATCCCTGGGAGTGTCCAAGGCCAGGTTGGATGGGGCTTGGAGTAGCCTGGTCTAGTGGGAGGTGTCCCTGGCCCATGGCAGGGGCATGGAATGGGATGACCCAGTTTTAGGCTTCTTTAACTCAATGTCATAGGGAAGGGATCACTATTTTGAGGAATCGACCTGCATTTCCTGAGGAGGGAAGTCAAAAGGAGAAATTACAAGGCCTTCTCACACAGCAATTTGAACAAACTACCAGCATCTGCAAAACATACATTTACAAAACTCCTGGGCTTCAGACCATGTTTGATTTTCAAGACATGTAATAGTTGGTGGTATTTGTGGCTGTTTCACATATCCAGGCTGACAAGTGTATTTCACAGTCTTCCCAACAGGAAACTCAGTCTCATTTTTATACTCCTCGCTTAGCTCAGCAAACAATAACTTTGTTGGTGTGCCACAACCAGCTGCCAAGAAACAAAATGCACTTGAGAAATACATCCTTGGCTGTGAAATGCAATTAAAGGGAAACAAGAGGCACCGTTAAGCCCCAAGGCATTAATATACCTTCTATGTATTCTGACATGTGAATACCTAAATTAACACTCAGCATTGTAAGGACACATGCACCTAATTTATATGCTCTTAGCCCCCAGCTAAAACAATGCCCCCCAAAACAGTTTAAAAAAATGTAATGTCCCCAAATATACAATGACCTCCCAAAATAGTTTAGCCGATTGGGTGCTTTCACACTCTGCACATCCTACACTGCAGCTCTGCCATCACAGTGTGCCCTCTTTGGGCTGGAGAGTGTAGAAATCTTCAATTTCAGTGCTTAGAACACCCAAGCCTGTCTCCTTTTGGGAAACCACGGGCTTCTGCAATGCCATCAGCTTATTCCCAATGCTACCGAAGTGAACACAGCTCCTGGATGCGCTGGAAGCGTGATTAGACCCGTGGGTGTCACCGGACACATGGTTCCTCCCACACATGCCAACTCTGCAGGTTGGCAGGTTTGCCTGAGCCAGGGTGAGCCGGGCACGCCGTGGATGCTCCGCACAAGGAGCTGTGGCAGCAGCCACCCCTACCTGCACAGCGTGGGTATGGAAGGCTCCAGCTCCCCAAGGCCGTGCAGGAGATGGAAGGGTCTCCAAGGAGGGAGAAGCCGGGCTGGCAGCTGTAGTTCACCGACATGCCGCTGGTGAAGTTCGCCCTGAGCTCCGCGCTGTGCGTGCCGTGGGCGATCGCAGGAGGCGGAGGGCAAAGCAGCACTGACAGGACAGGAACAGAGAGCAGCGTTTTAGTGATTGTGCCCAACAGAGGAGCACGTGTAACACAGCAACACTGTCACACCTGAAATGATGTGAGGGAGGCAGAGAGCACAATGCCAGGGTGCCCCCAGCACAACGATCATAGAATCATAGGCTGGTTTGGATTGGAAGGAACCTTAAAAATCATATAGTTTCAACCCCTCTGCCATGGACAGGGACACCTTCCACTAGACCAGGTTACTCCAAGCCCTCTCTGAATCGCCCTTGAGCACTTCCAGAGAGGGGGCAGCCACAGCTTCTCTGGGCAGCCTCTGCCGGTGCCTCACCACCCTCACAGGGAAGAAGTTTTTCCTAATGTCTAATCTAAACCTACTCTTTGTCAGTGTGAAGCCATTCCCCCTTGTCCTGTCGCTCCAGGCCCTTGTAAATAGTCTTTATCTTTCTTGTCACCTCCCTTCACGTACTGGAACGCTGCAAATTAGGTCTCCCCAAACCCTTCTCTTTTCCAGGCTGAATAATCCCAATTCTCTAGGCTTTCCTCATAGGAGAGGTGCTCCATCCCTCTAATCAACTTGGTGGCCTCCTCTGGACTCGCTGCTGTGCTGAGGACCCCAGAGCTGGAGGCAGCACTGCAGGTGGGGTCTCACCAGAAGGGAGTAGATGGGCAGAACCACCTCCCTCGACCTTCTGGCCACGCTGGCTTTTGGATGGCCTCCTTCTAAACCCCCACATGCCCATGCTCACCTTGCTCACAGGTGGGGACAGCGGGCACCCAGCGGCCATCGGGCTGGCACTTGGCTGTACGGCTGCCCCGCAGGACGTAGCCTGGGTGGCACTGGAAGGTGATGTTGGCCCCAGGATGGTACACATCGCTCTGGCCTTCAGCCACTTCTCCATCCTGGATGCTGGGGCTTGTGCAGGTCATCACTGGAAGGGAAAAGTGTCAAAGCTTGGGCTGGGGAAGTGGCTGCCAGAGCTGTGGGTTCCCCGTTTGTTTTTGAGAGGTCAAAATTCAGGGGAGGCCGTGTGGCCACAATGGTCTCCCTTTTCACTGTGGGTAACAGCATTTGCAGCTCACCTTCACACCAGGGGTAAGGGATGCTCCAGGATCCAGATGGCAAACAAGAAACTGATGTTTTCCCAGTGAGGACATACCCCGGGTCACAGTAGTACTTCACTGACATTCCAGGCATGAACACTTTCACATCCTTGCTGTCGTGATGGCCATTTTTGATATTTGGAGGGGAAGGACATGGTGGCACTACAAGGAGGGAAAAAGTCCTAACTAGTGAGGAGCTGGTACCACAATCCCCCACTGCAGGACAAGGAAACCTTTTAATTTCTTTCCCATTAATTTATGCCCAGTAGCTACTAGGGATGTCAATGAATGATGTTTCCATCCTACTCTCACTTACCTTCCAGCCTTCATGTTTTTTGAGCTTGTTGACACCAAGAATGATCATTTCTCACTAGGCAACTACAGTGATTGGGAAAGATCCTTGAATTCATCGAGTCCAACCAATAACCCAGCACTGCCAAGCCCACCACTGAACCATGTCATCTACATGTGTTTGAAATCCCTCCAGGGATGGTCAACTCCCCCACTTCCCTGTGCAGCAGTTCCAGTGCTTAAATAGGGATTATGAAGATGGGAGACTGATATATTTTTCCCTTTCAGTCCTTGAGAGCAGCCCCTTTGCCTCCAGTGTGAGGTGTTGCATCCTACCAGGTGCACTGACATGGTGGTTCAGAAGAAATCAGCCACCACCCTCCACCTCATTTGCACTTACTCTTCTCACAGGTGGGCACAGGAGGGTCCCACTTTCCCCCAAACTGGCACCAAGACTCTTGGGAGCCCTTCAAGGCGTAACCAAAATCACATTCAAAGACAATGATGTCGGAGAGTCTGTACGTGGTCTCCAGTCCAGTTGTTCTTCCGTTCTTGATCTCTGGTCTGTTGCAGCCAGTTGCTGGAAGAAAAGAGATCAAAGCATTGCTAGGGATGTGGAAAGCATCCTGGGGGTGGAAGGGCACTGCGCATGGGTAGTACCTGCTGTCTGAATACATCAACATTGTTGACTCTTGCTCTTACACAAAATATCATTATTCAGCTATTCCTGAAAGTCTGTACTTAGTGGTAACAAAAAGAGACACTCAAAAAGACAGCTGGGGCTCCTCCTGCCTGTGGGACCTTTGGTCTCTGCCTCTCACAGGAGGTTTGGTCTGCAGCAATTGGACCAAGAGCCAAGCAGGAAGAAGGGGCCCAGGGAGGGTGAAGGAAGCCAACACAAACACACCTTCACAGCGGGGCCGGGGCCGGCTCCACGTTCCCCCAGCAGTGCAGTGAATGGAGGCGTTCCCGATGAGGGAATAGCCCTCTGTGCAGCTGTACTGCACAGCCGAGCCCGGGGGGTGGGTGTCCGAGGGCTGGCCACTGTGCTTCCCATTGGGAATGCTTGGAGGAGGAGGACACTTCACCTCTGCCAAGGAGAAGGAAAAGCCAGTAAGAAATATGTGCAGGGCAAGAAAAAGAAATAAAGTAAACCCACAGCCTTCTAAAAGCAAAGGAGGAAAATTATTAAGTCCACTAACTCCTGTGGATAAATATCTGCCATAGCCACATAGTCATTCCTTCTGTCAGTGACAACCAGACCTCTCCGGCAGGGACAGTTCGCAGAGCCCTCCGAGCCCTACCTCGGCACTGCGGTGCTGGCCCGCTCCACACTCCACGCTCCCCGTCTGAGGAGGTGCAGAGGATGGAGGGATCTCCTGCCAGAGAGTGCCCCGAGTCACAGGTGTAGGTGACCACATCCCCGTAGGAGAAGGTGCCCCTCGAGTGCCCGCTGTGTCTCCCGTGGGGGGTGTCCGGAGGTGGAGCACAGACGATACCTGTGGGCAGGCACAAGGGGACTTTTAGCACTGCAGGACACACCCAGGAAGGGAATGAATGGGGACAAAGCCATCTCAGCATTGATACAGTACCCCAAATTATCCAGAGACAAACCTTATACGAAAAAAATCAATGTGAGAGGAAAACCTGTACCTTCCTATGAGTCAGTTCCTTATTGCCCATGTCTGGAGGTGGTGGGACACTTTGTACCTCCTTTTCCATAACCGTTGGTGACACACGCAGGGAGAGATTTGTCACACCCTTCCTACACATGCCCAGTGAGAAATACCCAGTAACGGAGTTTAAGATATTAATGTTTCTTCCCAGTTTGGACCAGGATAAGTAAAAGACCTTTGGAAACATTTTCAGAAGCATCCAAACCAAAATATGAAAATAAAAAGGAAAGATTTTACACATCCAGTGACTTGAATCTTTTGCAAGAAAATCTTAGGCTTGAAAGACATTCCACTTTATCTTGCAAACCATCTCCAAGGACCTTCAGTTGTGGCCTACTTACGTTGGCAGACAGGAACATCTCCACTCCACAAGACACGTGTGCCAGAGACCTCACATGTTCTCTGGGAGCTTCCAACCAACTTGTACCTGGAGCCACACAGAAGGATTTATTAATTTAACAATAAGAGACTTGAGATTTCTTTACAACCCTTGTAAGTGGCAGCTGAAACTTCTGACTTGGGAACTAGGTTATGTACAGCTGAAAATCCACTTCACTCTCACCTGGCAGCTGAATTCAGCTTGTGCAAGACTCACCCCTTGTCACAAGCGTAGTTAATCTTGGACCCGAAGAGGAGGTCTGTCAAAACAACAGCTCTGCCTTTCTCTGGATTCCCTGGGTCAGGACACTGCTTCCCTGGAAGGGAATGGCAGCCTCTGTTAACCCTCAGCTGCTACTCACTCACATCCCAGCCAGGGATGCCAACACAGAGGGCAGGCTGCAGAAGGTACAGAAACCCATAAAGCTGGAAAAATGTGGAAAACCAGCCAAGCCTGACACTCTGGCTTCTTCAGCACTTGTAGGACGTACTTTTGCAGAACTCCAGCACCACAGACCACGTCTGATTCTTGAGGCATGTGCTGGATGGTGGCATGCCCGGGTGCTGGGAATACCCAGGCCGGCACACATATTCCACTGTCCTCCCCACAGGAAAGACGATCTGGTTGTTGTAGGGCTCCTTCAGCTCAGCAAAGTCCAGCTTGGCAGGTGCACTGCAGCCAGCTACCAAGAGAGACAAGCCAACCCAGTTGTTAAAGAGGCCAAGAAACAGCAAATTTGGGAGAGCAGGGGAAGGTTAACCCTCAGAGCCCTGTTTGAACACTTGCCCTGCTCGCAGACTGGCACGGGTGGCTCCCAGGTGTTATTGAGCTGGCACTGGACCATTCTGTGGCCACGCAGGACATAGCCTGGCTCACACTCAAAGGTCACGGTGTCCTGGTGTGTGTAGGCAGATCTAGGAGACACAATCTTCCCGTTCTGGATCCGTGGGACAGGACAATTTGCCTCTGAAAAAAAAAAAAAGAAAGTGCAGGTCCTCAAAACAGGCACTTAGGCAGAGCTGTGCAGCTGCAAATCCCTTTCAAGACACAAGCCTGAAAATCATTTTCCTATGGATGATGTACTGCCTGCCATCCAGAGATATCAAACATCATCAGAGAGACCCAAGCTGAAAGGTGGGGCTGGGGATGCTGGAGACAGTGGGGTGCCCCTCCAGCCCTTGAAAATCCTGGGGTAAGAAGTCCAACTGTCTGAAGTTCCCTACTCTTTCCAAACATGAAACAGCAGTAAAAGGAGGATTGCACCCGGGTGTCTGCTCCCAGACCCAGCCCTACCTCCACATGTCGGGATGGGCCCACTCCACACGCCATTTTTCCCGTCCTGGCTGGTGCAGTGGATGGAGGGCTCTCCATGGAGTGGGAACCCGGGGTTGCAGGTGTATGTTACAGATATGCCATAGTGGAATTCATTCAGCAGGCTGCCCGTGTGCTTCCCATTGGGAATGTCCGGAGGTGGCTTGCAAGGGATACCTGCAGGGGTGCAGAACAAGGCTTCTGAAGTCAACAGCAGCACCAAAGTCCTGGAAATCCCTCAGTCTGTGGCGCATAAACATTAGTTCTAGAGATGGAGTAACTGGAATGAAGAGACCTCCCAGGTGAGGCAAGAGGATCCCACCTTCCTGGCCAGCAATTTCTATGGCAGGTAGAAAGCAGACCAGTAAAACCTCTGTGGAGGAAACACCTACATGCTTTATATTTTTTACTGTTTAAGAAATAAGAAAGCAAGTAGTTATTTTGCATCACTTTTGTAAAATGCTGATTTTCTGCATGCAGTGCCAAGGCAAGCTCAGGCACAGTCTGTACAATCACCTTAGGCTGATACATATCTGGAGAATCTGTGCAATGCTTTAAAACCCCAAGTGTACCATTAAGCTTTGGGATCTTGTACCTTTTCCCAGAATGTTTTCTTATGAGTTCAAAACCTGATAATTTTCATGCCCCCAGGACTGAGAAATTGCCTCTGATTGGAAAGAAGTGGCAGTCTCTTCTGGAAAATACTTACCAGATCCATGCAAACCCCTGGAGCTGCAAGCTACTTACTCTGGCAAATGGGAATGTCGCCACTCCATGCAACACGTCCACCAGAAATCTCACATCGTCTGCTGGGTTGTCCAATTAACCTGTACCTGGTGTCAAAAGGATTGAACATTCATCTCAAGTCATCTCAGCTGGAGTTACTGCCTCCCTCTAATCACGTCGGATGGTGGGATCAGCCCTGCTGACAGCAAAGCTGTGACACTGAAGGAGAAGGTCCTTCCTCACTCTGCCAGACCCCTTTCACAGTACTTATATGTATAGACAAGATAGTGAGCACCTTACGAGCTATATAGGTATGAAACCCTGTATGGCTTTTGTACAGAATCCATTTATTGGGAGTGAATGGATGGGAGGAAGAAAAGAGGAGACTTACCTAATACATCTCTAAGCAGTAGCCAAAGCCAGGACTTACCCTTCTTCACAGCCGTAGACCACTGTTGAGCCAAACAGGAGATCTGTTAGGGAAATGATTTTCCCATTCACAGGTTCACCAGGGTGACTGCACTGTTTCCCTGAAGAAGGAAAATACCCTCATTTTAGCCTTCTGTCTCTCTATGCAGTGACACAACAGATACAACTCTGACTCCAGTCATCTGCCCACATTTCCAGTTACCCCCAAACCAGGTTTAAAACAGCAAAGAGTTACATGGCTTCACTAGTCACATATTATCTGAAGACCAGAACAACATAAAGGTTTTTGCAGCATGGACAGAACCTAGGACCTATTCCTTCTTGATCAACAGACACCAAATCAAGGAGCTATTCACTTTTACAGAACTCTAGTGCTTCTGACCACACTCCACTCTCAAGGCATGTAATAGTAGGTGACATTCCTGGGTGTTTAGTATATCCAGGTCGGCAAGTGTATTGCACAGTCTTCCCAACAGAAAAATCAATCGCATTTCTATGCTCCTCATTTAGGTCAGCAAAGTGTAACCTTGTGGGAGAACGACAACCACCTATTGAGAGAGAAAACAGACATGAGAAGCAGGCAGGGCAGGTGTGTCAGGTGCAAGCACAGAAAGAGCTCTGTCAAGAGGAAGGGTGTTTGGTTTGCCTTGCAAAATTGTTTGTTAATATAACCACTCTTAAACAAACACAACGTATTTTCCCAAAGGATTGCAGAGGAACAGGTTCTTATTTCCACTCTTGCTTAAGCACAATTTCCAAACGGGGTTAGCGGTGAAATAGCAGGTAAGTTGCTATTTACCTGGAGATTCAGGCCTGTTTAAGGAGTTCTGGTAAAGGAATGACCTGTTACAGACAGGAGCAGGAGGCTGCCAGCTGCCATCCTCCTGGCAGGAGACCTTGGCACTGCCTTGCAGGCTGTAACCATCGTGGCACTGAAATGTCAGTGTTTGTCCAGGTGCAGAGATACGTTCTTGAACACCAACTGGCCTTCCGTTGGCTATAGTTGGATTTACGCAGACAGTCCCTGGAAATGAGGGTGCGGAAAAGGATTTGGAACCAAACAAAGCAAAAAACCACAGGCTGTTAATATTGCAACAGTAAAATCAGTGTGACATCTACATAAACCTCCCCAGCCCCACCTTCACCAGTGAAGGACTTGATATTAATTGATGCCAGGCAACACTTTGCATGGGATTAACCTTCTTGGAGGGTCTGTTTGCAATGGTGAGAGTCCCCCTTGTGCTCAGAGGCACACTCTGAGTTTGTTCCCTGAGGGGACAGAGCACAGACACACCTTCACAGTGAGGGCCGGGCTGGCTCCAGGCCCCTGAGGCTCTGCAAAACACAGTAGCATTTCCAACCAGAAAGTAGCCAGGCTTGCAGGTGTATGTTACAGACATTCCCATGGTAAACTCTGCTTTGCCCTGGCCGTTGTGATTTCCATTGGTGATCTCTGGAGGCATGGGGCAGGGTCGGACTGCAGGAGGGAGACAGAAAGTCTTAACTCAGTGAGACAACAGAGTGCCAGGGGAAGGGAGTTGGCATGATGTCCATCACAGGAATGGCTCTGCCTGCACGTGCTGGTCCTGTCTGCAAGGAGCCCTCACCAGGCAGGGCTGCCCTCAGGACGTGGTGGGCACCCACACTCACCCCTCTGGCAGATGGGCACTGGGGGATCCCAGATCCCCCCGGGCTGGCACCGAGCCTCGTAGGTGTCCTCTGCAGCATAACCAGCATCACAGTCAAAGTGGAGAGTCTCCCCAGCTTTGTAGGTGCTCTGCAGCTTGTAGACCTTCCCGTTCTGCACCTTGGGTATCTTACAACCAATTGCTGTGGGAACATGGACAGCATCCTTTAAACTTCAATACTTCAGTGCCTGGGCCAGATCCTGCACACACAGCCCTCTTCTCATCACTACCATAAGACTGTGGTGTTGCCCCAGAACCCCCAGCAGCCTTTCTGCCAGCCCACCCCAAGCAAAGAAACAGCCAGCCACCTTCACAGCGGGGCAGGGGCCGGCTCCACAGCCCGGCCTCCGTGCAGGTGATGGACACGTTCCCAACCAGCGTGTATCCTTCCCTGCAGCTGTAGTGCACCGTCACTCCCCGGGAAACCTTGTCCAAGGACTGGGCACTGTGCACCCCATTGGCAATGCTCGGGGGCCGAGGACACATCACCTCTGGAGAGGGAGGAGAAAAGCCCATGAGAGTGTCTGGGAGAGACAATTCCTGAGAGACAGCTCATCTGCAACCTCCTGCATGTCAGACACGGGGGAAGGTGAAGGGTGAGGGCAGAGGGCTCAAACCCCAGGCACTGCCAGCTCTGTTCTGACAGCAGCCTTTGGGTGCCCTGCCTCTCCTCTGACTTTTCTGGATAAAGAGTATTGAATGGATTCATAAAATTCCAGCTTGTCATCTCTAAAAGATGTGTCGTACCCCATGCCCTTGCTGGTCCCCAACACCATCATCATCTGGTTCTCCATAGGCATGCTGGAGCCAGGCTGCCTCTGGAGCACAGGGAGGAGGGTGCTGGCTCTAAATTCATGCATCTAAGCTCCTTCTTTACATATTACAAAATCTTATATGTCATTAAAGGCGAACTTAATCCCTCACTGAGGGTCTCCCCTTGTGCTCAGAGGCACACTCTGAGTTTGTTCCCTGAGGGGACAGAGCACAGACACACCTTCACAGTGAGGGCCGGGCTGGCTCCAGGCCCCTGAGGCTCTGCAAAACACAGTAGCATTTCCAACCAGAAAGTAGCCAGGCTTGCAGGTGTATGTTACAGACATTCCCATGGTAAACTCTGCTTTGCCCTGGCCGTTGTGATTTCCATTGGTGATCTCTGGAGGCATGGGGCAGGGTCGGACTGCAGGAGGGAGACAGAAAGTCTTAACTCAGTGAGACAACAGAGTGCCAGGGGAAGGGAGTTGGCATGATGTCCATCACAGGAATGGCTCTGCCTGCACGTGCTGGTCCTGTCTGCAAGGAGCCCTCACCAGGCAGGGCTGCCCTCAGGACGTGGTGGGCACCCACACTCACCCCTCTGGCAGATGGGCACTGGGGGATCCCAGATCCCCCCGGGCTGGCACCGAGCCTCGTAGGTGTCCTCTGCAGCATAACCAGCATCACAGTCAAAGTGGAGAGTCTCCCCAGCTTTGTAGGTGCTCTGCAGCTTGTAGACCTTCCCGTTCTGCACCTTGGGTATCTTACAACCAATTGCTGTGGGAACATGGACAGCATCCTTTAAACTTCAATACTTCAGTGCCTGGGCCAGATCCTGCACACACAGCCCTCTTCTCATCACTACCATAAGACTGTGGTGTTGCCCCAGAACCCCCAGCAGCCTTTCTGCCAGCCCACCCCAAGCAAAGAAACAGCCAGCCACCTTCACAGCGGGGCAGGGGCCGGCTCCACAGCCCGGCCTCCGTGCAGGTGATGGACACGTTCCCAACCAGCGTGTATCCTTCCCTGCAGCTGTAGTGCACCGTCACTCCCCGGGAAACCTTGTCCAAGGACTGGGCACTGTGCACCCCATTGGCAATGCTCGGGGGCCGAGGACACATCACCTCTGGAAAGGGAAATAAATCACCCTGTGAGTCAGGTGTTTGCCAATTTATGGTTTACTAGAACTGCTTAAGTAATATGAGGGTAATATCTGAAATTCTGTTGTCTTTGTTCCATTTGCTGGACCAAAGTTTTGCTTGAGTAAAGGTCCAGCTGCACCAAGATTATAATCACTCTGTGTCTGGAGGAAATCACTAGGATTACTGACTGCCCTGACAGGAGAACTCGGACACATCATGGGATCTGGCAGAAATACACACAGACATGGAATCAGCGGGACCAGCGAGAAGTTGTGATTACTTCCCATTCCAGGAGGAAGGTGAAAATGTCCCACATCTGTCCAGAAGCTGACAGGAATCCCCCCGGGGCAGCCATCCCACAGCTTGGCTTCAGACCTTACCGGGAGGTCCCAGCCTCCCTCAGCTCAGCCCCAGGGTTAACTTCTCCCCATCCCTCTCGGAGGGAGAGGACAGGCGCATCCCGGCTTTGCTTTCCCACTGAATTTGAGAGGACACAAGAGGGAGCTTTCCCCCGCTGCCGGCACCGCTCGCACACGCTGGGACACTTACCCTTTTTGCAGACGGGCAGAGATGGGCTCCATCTGGAGTCAGCCCCGCAGGTGCTGCTGCGGGAGCCCTGCAAGGTGTACCCCGGGTTGCAGGTGAAGCTTACGGTGTCCCCGGTCCTGTGGTAATAGCGAGCAGCGGGTGCTCTCGTCCCATAGCGGATGCGCGGGGATGGGCATAGGGCAGCTGGGAAAGAGAGAAATGAAACGTTCTTTACCTACAGAGCTCTCAGGTGCTCCTGCCTGCGATGGTGGCCCTGTGGATGGTGTCCATGCAGCCTGTTTTTCCCGAGCAGTGGGATGTGGTAGAGGCTGAAGCTGTGGTGGGTGTCCCTGGGGCTGCAGGACCCCTCCCTGTGTATCTGGGGGACCCTGCTGCTTCCTCAGCTGGGCAGCCAGGATTCCACATCAATCTTACCTGGTCAAGTCAAGAGCCCTTGCTGGCTTTCCTACAAGATTCTGACCCATGAGCTCTAAAGCCCATCATCTGGGTCTGATCCAACCCAGGGCAACGTTGGCAGGACCGTCCAGGACTGACCTAGCTGTGGTCCAGTGGGGTGTGTGACCACCAGACCTGGGTGGGGGGTGCTGTGACACAACATGGTGATGTGGGAACACAGCTGTGCCAGCAACGGGGAAACCTCTGCTGCACCTTAGAGGGGACCTGCCCGTGAGATGCTGCTGTCCAGGGGTACCTGGGCACTATTTGCATTCAATGCAAAATTTCAGTGCAAGAACAACCCCGGAGAGAGGGAGAGGCAGATATGCAGAGGGGCAGGCAGGTAGGCAGACATCCAGAACCAAAACCACAAGGAAGGAGCTTTTTGTTCACTCAGCAAATATTTGCTCTAGCTCTGGGAATGTAGAAAGAATGTAAGAGAAATGCCTCTCACTGGCAATATGCTTTGTGTTACTGAGTAAGGAGCCCCAGCTTGGTCCCCCTGAGCTGTTTGGGTGCAGCCCATCTCCGTCTGCTGTGCCCCTTGCCAGCTCTGAGGTTGGCTTTGCCAGAGACCCACAGCTCTCTGGAATCACAGAGCACACCAGAGTAGTGACATGAACTTCCCCAAGGCTGGTGAGCTGAATACGCAAAAATTAACTGAACACACAGATGACCAAGTATAACAGAAGAAAAGATGAATTTACCTTTTTTATACAATTTTTTTCTCTCAAACATAACCCAAGCCTTTGCAGCCACTTCACTCCCAGCCTGCCGCTGACCCACCACAGCCAGCTAAGGCAGGAGGGTCAGCCTTGGTCTCTCAAGATGCCAATGACTAATTAACACAGCTGAGGATACAGGCAGAAGTCTGCTCCATGCAGCACCAAACCGCTGCTCAAACCTTGCCAGGGCAGCCAGGTGACAACACCTATGGTTACAAGATGAGAAGGGGTAAACAAAGCCCCTCGGCAGTGGTGGAGCTGAATTTTTTGGGTCTACCCTCTCCCTGCCAAGTTTTCATGCCCTGTGGGTTTTCAGACCAAAAAGCACAGTTCTGTTGGTCATTTTATGCTCCTGCCCCATCCCACTGCATTTCTGTTTGTCACAGCAAGTTCCAAGTTGACAGAGCTCAAACCCAATCAATTTTTGGAATGAGCTTTTAGTCTCACTGATGGAAGATGCTGTACCCCATAACCAGCTTTACTTTGGCAGTTTAAACATGTAGGTCAAGGCCCTTGTTCTGTGTAGCTGGGCAGGTTGAAAGACCCTCCACAACCTCCCATTGCAAGGTTAAACCCCCCATTCCCCACTACTCAAGAGCCACTATCCCAGAGGGTCTTTTGCACTAGCAGAGGAGCTCAGAGGCTCTGTGATGCTCAGGGTCTGGCATGCTGAGGCCCACCTGGGACCAGCAGGGAAAAGCCAAAGGAACAGCAAGGAGAGGAGCAGTGATGAGGAAGAGGAGGGTCATAGGAGGGAAGTCCCAGACCTGCCGGTCTCCCTTACCTTGAGCCCCAGGCGCAGTGGTCAGGAGCAAAGCGAAGCTGCCCAGGAGGCAGAGGGTGAAGGTGAGCACCATGCTCTGGTCCCTGGCACAGACTGCGGCTCCTGGCGGTGGTGGGAAGATATGGACACCCCAGTTCCCCCCATCACCCCCAGCTGCGGAAGGAGCCACAGCTGTGGGACTTCCCAGGGCCACAGGACAGGAACCCGAGGGCTCCCCGGCACAGGGGAGGCTGCAGGTCCCCCACGCTGCTGCTGTTGGTTTGGAAGGGGAGGATGGACCCCCAGGACCCTCAGACGTCTGTGGAAGAGGGAGGTGTGGATGCAAGCAGAGGTGCTGTCACCAAACTGTGCCCATGGTGCGGAGCATCCTTGGTTAGAAGAGTGGCCCCAGGTGGTGATGGCACCTGAAGGGACACAGCACAGCTCACCTGCCTGGGTAGGGGAAGGGCAGAGAGGGGCATTTCTTCCTCCCACACACATGGGACCAGCAGCAGTTGTGGACCTGAATCCTCCTGACCTGACCCTGCCTGCTCCAGGGCTCACCCTCCACCACTGGCTGGAAAAACAAAAACCCCCAGACAGCACTTTTTGATGAAGCAGCAGCCACAGCAGCCTCCAGCTCCCCACCTCACAGAGCAGATGACTGCTGACTTGTCTGAGCCTAAAACAAGCAGCAAGACACGTGTCACTTAAGTCTTTTTATCCCTTTTATTGACAAAGAGCTTTACATGCCCAGCATTCACATTTCAGAATTGCACTTAGTCATTTGCACTCAGATTATAAAGTAAAATTATGCACAACTCGATTATAAATACAGTAGATAAACCCTCTTCAATGGTAAACTGTGGTGATCGCACCTGTAAGTTACATCACAGCATTCACAGTACCTTTTATTTGAGTGTGGGGAGATCATTCCAAGCTGATCTTCAAGTCACATGTTTAATCATTTAAAAAAAAAAAAAATTCACTCTGGACTACAGAGCAGGAACAATCGTGCTGGGATTGAAATAACAAAATCAAACACAACCCAAAGGTGCAAGGTTTTAGTTGTGTTTTGTCCATCCAGTCATTCATGTGCCTTATGGTAAGAGAGAAATAAAAATAACCAGCAATCTGGAAGTGCTTGAAAACAGGATCTTGCAGGGCCCCTGTGACAGCTGAGCAGGACAGTGCTCTGCTGGGAACAGAGAACTTTGTGGGTCTATTTGGAACAAGACTAACGTGCTGGTGGAAATGGATATTTGTGTTTTTTCTTCTTATAAGATGTATGTTCCTGTTAACAGGAAACCACTGGTGAAAATGAAGAAACAAAAAGTCTGTAGTAGACAGGTTTTGGACACTTCCTGTTCCCAACTGTGCATCATGAGAAGCTCACAGATGGGTGATTTACCTCTGCAGCAGATAAAACCCCGCACCTCAAAGTCTTGCTTTACCAGAAGCTAAAAGTCTGAGTGTCTGAGGTTAACAAGTTTAAATCCCATCACAGTGTTGTTTCCCTTATAAATAGGAAACCTTCCAATATTTACTTCATTTTATGAGATGACACCTCTTTAGCTTATTAAGGGATCCTTTAACCAGGCTAAGTTCAGACCAGGAAAGGACACCAATGCCCCAGCATGGCCTTTCTATCAGCCAAGCAAATCCAGGGCATTTTTGCCTGTCTTTGGTTTAGACAAGGCGAGTGAGGTCCCACACGCCTCCTCCCCCACCTCTATCCACCCTCGCACACCATTCTCAGCAGCACAACAACTAGGTCGGGTCAGACAGGATGAACAAGTGCACAAAAGCTGTGGGGTTGGTGGCCTGTTCCCCACAGAGGAGCACATTAAGGCTTTGGCTTGATATTTTGGATGAAGCAGCCAAAAGGTTCACATGCAGGAACTCCAGTGTTTGGTGGCATCTGCCAGGACAAGTTCTGCATCCAGGCCAGACCCTGGAGCAGCTCCACTGCTCCCAGGTGCCCACCCAGCTGGGTTCTTCCTGGGGCCTTCAGGCCACTGAGAACTTCATCACTTCAAGAGAAGCTCCAGTGAGTTCAGACAGGAGCTGTTTCCATGAAGTACTTGTGGAGAAGCCTCAACCAACTGGATTCAAAGACAGTGCCAAGGCAGTGCCCTTCAGCTGAAGCTTAGAAATAGCTATAGTCCATAACAGGAAGGGTCAGAATAGCTACTCTTTGTAACAAGGCATTGAAACCCTTTCTCTCAGGTAAAATTCCTGCTGTTGCACAACAGCTCAGACTCACCTGGAAGTAACAGCTATGACTGCGCTTTATATGAAGAAAAGTATGAATATATGAAGAAATGACTCAACGTGGCATTTAGTGCTATAGTTTAGTTGATGTTCGAGTGTTTGGTCAAAGGCTGGACTCGATGACCTTGGAAATGCTTTTCAACCTGAATGATTCTGTGATTTTCAGTGCTCTCAGTGCTCACAGATAGCACCCTATTCATTTCAAGTGATTTAAGTAGGTATCACTCACATGAAGACATTCACTTTAATCCTCTCAGCAAGGGCAGCACTTTCCACCTCAGGACACTTAAGAGACCCCTGAGTCTTGGTCAGGACCAGGCACAACTTGACCTTAGTGGGGCTGAGGAACCCAACATGCAGAGGTACCCAAAGCGCAGGATTTTCTTGAGCTTCCTCTATTGCAGCGTGAAGGTCTTTGACATCTTTGTGACTTAACACAGGGATAACTGCACTTGATTTCTGAGCAGCATTCCAGCCAGGTGGCAAAGAGCTTCCCAGCCCATTCCAGCCACGTGGCAAAGAGCTTCCCAGCCCATTGCAGCCCCACGAGCTGCTGCGTCCAACACAACGTGCTGCAGAGCCAGGACTGTGAGCACTTCCCAGGCAGCAGCTGGAGCGTCTGGGCTTTGCCAGCCAAGGGCTGTTGGTTGCTGCTTCAAGGCCAAGTTTCACAGGAGGGAAAAGCAGAGCACTGGGATCAGCATGATTGAGTCCAACATGTCTACAGGTGCCTTCTCACTGCACCCATTCCCTAATTTAGATCTTCATAATCAGCAATGCCAGGAGGAGGGGGAAGATTCCTACGAGTTACAAATCAGAAGCTTCAGTCTTCACTCCATAGTTAAATATCTTTTCCCTCCTTGTTCCCGTTTACATTCCCCTCTCCCTTTTCCCAGCATGATCTTAAAGCACCAATGGTATCAATATTTCCACAGAATGTAGAAAAGGCTTTTAAGGCCGTTACAAGCAGAACACACAGACAATAACAAAGACAGGCAGGAGCCTGGTAGGGGGGTTAAGGAATACATATTACTTACCAATAGTGATCATGTTTGCTCCTGGAAAGGAAGTGAGACAAAACATGAAACTCCACACCCATCTAGCACAGTAATTCATAAACTACACAACATGCAGTGTCTCAGATTGGAGCAAATGAACATGGAAAACAACAAGCAACACACAGAACAGAGGCTGTGCACAGCCCAACTCCACAGATGTTCATCTATTAAAGCCCAGTTTCATCTTTTCCTGCTAACTAGAGACAGAAAACTTTCCTTTTGTGACTGGGGTTTTTTTCTCTCCACAATTTCTGCACTTGCCTTGCTCCTTCCCCTTTGCCAGCATAATTTCTGAATAGTACAAGAATTTTGCAGCTAAGGCCTCACACAGTGAGTTAGTATTGAAATCCTGATTTCTACAGTTGATTGATTAAGAAGCACAAGTAAGAGCAGCCCAAGCCCACCAGCAAGGCAGCTACACCAGAGCAATTCCAGCTGTTATCTTAATGCGTCTATGCAGGGTTTTTCCCTCTTACTTGAACAGTATGGAGGCATTGGATCCCACTTAACTCCATTTCCTGATGCCACACATTTGGCAGAAGACTGGATTTGCACATACCTAAGGAAAGAGAAGAAGTTTACTACTTTCCAGAAGACAACCCAGAAGGGTTTGTCTCCACTCCCCACCACCTCATGCAGGGAGGTGATTAACCAGAAGTCATCCTGCTATGAAATGGGGTGTGGCCACATTGAAGTGGAAACAACAATAAGAGCTGGATTAGAGCAGTTCAGTGATGTGTAACCACACACTGATCTCATGAAGACAAAACACACCGTTTCACTGGAGACTTGCACTGGGAAACCAGCAAGGGATGGTGCTGCCTGCAATCCCTGTCCACAGACCCCCGAGATGGTCCCTTCTCAGCAGTGGTCCACTTACCCAGGATTACAGGTGAATGTCACAACTGTTTCAAATGGGAAAGTTTGGATATTTTCAGTCACATTTCCATACTTAACAACAGGAGGAGAACATTTCTGTCCTAGAGGAAAGAAAGCAGTGCAGGAATTGCTTCATGGCATGACCCAAATTTCAGAGCAACATCCCAGGCACGTACGGATCCCTCCCACAGTCAGTCAGGACAGGAGAGGAACAGAGATACTCACGGACACAGAAGTCTGGGTCTGCAGAGGACCAAGTATCGTCATCCTGACAAGTGAGAACAGAGGACTTGCCAGGTGCTGCCTCATAGCCTGGGTTACACCGGTAGTTCAGCCTTGTTCCAGCCTTGGAGCTGTTACCCACAGCCGTGAGTAATTCAGCGAAAGGGAAGTGTGGAGGGGGACCACAGAGGACTAACAATGGGAGACAAACACAAGGCTGCTTACAGAAGATACCCAAGGTGTCTGCAGTAACAACAGTGAACTGCTTGCTTTGAAGCACACAACATTTGAACCTGCTCGAATGGCTGGGATACAGTTTGTATCCAAGCCTTTGAGCAAAGGGCAGTGGATATCACAGTTTGCTTAACTTGGAGAAAAGGTGGAGACTGGGTAAATCTGCCTCAGAGATGCTCCTTCACTGCCCACCAACCCAACCTGCAGGACCTCCATTCAGCTGAGCCCAAAGCCAAACATCCCCCAACAGGTCTGGAAGCTGCTGAACCAAACCTGGCAGGTGTAGGAGGCAGTTATGTCTCTCCTTTCAGTGAGCTTTTAGATCACTTGCTGTTCACAATAAAAAGCTTCAGGCCTGGGATGCAATGCTGAGGAGCCAAGGGGGTCTGCTCTCTCCAAGGGCATGGCTGCCAGTACACAAAGTTTGAAGTTGACCTGTTCAACAGCTCTTAGACCTACTTCATTGCAGTTGCTCAAGGAAATAAACTTAGTTTTACTTACTTTCGTCACATTTTGGCAGAGGTGGTGTCCAAGAACTGTTTGCTTCACAGGTAACTGTGCTACTACCCTTCATTCTATAACCAGGATTACACTCAAAGGTCACTGTATGTTTATATGTGTGCTCCGTGCCAAAGCCAGACAACCTTCTCCCATTTTTCACATCTGGATTTGCACATCTGACCTCTGGAAGTGAAGATAAGACAAAAAGGAAACTTATTACAAGAAAGCCCTGCAGTGACACAAGAGGTGTTACAAGAGAAGCTTACTAAGAGAATCATGGAATGACTGAATGACTTGGGTTGGAAGGGACCTTAAAGATCTTCTAGTTCCAGCTCCTTGCCATGGGCAGGGATGTCACCTGCTAGGCAGAACTGCTGCCCTTCCACTCTGAGAGGCAGGTCCCTAGTGGGGTACAACTACTCAGAGGACAGAGACATCATTAAGCACGTGAGCCCTTCATTTTTCATTTGCATTCCTGGGCATGCTTCACCTTGGGCATGGGCAGTCCATCAGGAGAGTACAGACTGGGAGAGGGATGAGAAACAAAGTTGAAAGAGCAAGGAGAGAAAGAAAGCATTTACCTTTGCATTCAGGGCCTGGACCGCTCCAGGTTACATTGTGGTCAGGACCCATCGTACAGTAAATTGTGACATCTCCAATAGGATAAAAACCCTCATTACAGGTGAAACTTGCAGCCATGCCAAAGGTGAAATCTCTGTTCCCATCGATGAGCTGCCCATTCTTGATTTCAGGAGGTGGTAGACAGAGAATAACTACATGGGAAGGAAACAGCAAGGAAATTAAAGAATGTTTCCATGAAATATGAAATATAGGTTTAGCTACTAAAGCAAAAAAAACAACAAAACAAAACACAACCCAAACCAAAAAAAAGAGGACAAGCAGCCCCGAAGCCATCATCTCAACCTAAGGTCTTGAATGTGCCTTTCCATTCTGAATGTTTTCCAGAGTTTGGGTTTTTTAAATGGATAAAGGGGAAAACAGCAAAATGGTATCTATTTCCAAGAGCTGCCACCACAGAAGAGACCTCCTGGGGGCCTGGAGGTCTCTCCAGGGAGTTTGGCCCCCTCACCTACAATGACGGCATTCCCTACCTTTGTTATGCTGACAGAGATGAGGCCAGAATACCTATTATAGCAGCTGACAGCCAGGCCCATCCCACAGTGTGCTAAAAAAGCCCAAATAGCACCATCAAAACTCTATATCACATATTTCCCCTTTGAAAATAAAGATTTTTGGATGTGCAGTCATGTCTGAAGGCATCTCAGTCCCATTAGAGCCTACAGGAATTTGCATCAGGTGCCAAGAAGAGATAATCCACCTGCCAGTCCCCACACTAGCAGATACTTTGCAATAGCTTTGAGGAAGAGATGTACATAAACCAGTTAAGACGTGCTTACTCTCACAGGATGGAATGTTTTCCCACTGAACAACACCATTTTTAAGTACACACCGTGCCGATGGTGGCCCAAGTAGTAGGTACCTGAGAAAAGCAAAGGTTTAATCTCCTTGAAGAAAAACTGAAAACACCCTTGGGAAATTGAGCGAGTTGTACAGTTTGTAGTGGTATTTTCTGGAGAAGCTGAACCCCAGGGTACAGTCAGCTAGCCCTCCTATGAAAGACCATTTTCTCAACACCTAAAGAAATGCAATTGGAGGAAACTGAATACCTGCAGTAGGTGGATAGAAGCTCACGGGACAATGAGCAAGACTTTGTCTCACCCTGAGTCCGTTCAGCCCTGTCTGTGCAGTGGCAGATCCAAAAAGCACCTTATTTTCTGAGCAGAGCCAGGTGTTACTGACATACCTGACCCACTCTCCTTCCCTTTCCTGGACACCACAGCCCTCCTTATCTAAGCCAGACCCACCTCACAACAGCAAACACTGAATTACTAATGAGCTGCAACAGGAAAGGAGCACAGGTCTTTGCAAAGCAGCCAAAAAGCAACCTGCAAAGTCCACACTCTCAGGCTCAGAAGAACATGCGTTTTGACAGCAAGAGCAGGGGGACAGCCCCGTGGCTCTGCTCCCTCCGTGCCTGTGCCTGCCAAGGACCAGTCCCAGCTATTCAAAGCCTCTGAGTCTCCCATGGGTGATGTCACCCCACCTTGACTCGTCAGGAGCTCGGGCTGACACTTACCCAGCGTTACAGGTGAAGGTTACGGTTGCCCCAAACAGCAGGTCTGTCATGGTGTGAAAGTTGCCATTTGTGATACTCGGTTGCCCACATGACTTTCCTGGAAGGAGGAGTGCTCAGCATTAGCTTAATTTTATAGGATGATAATGAAACGCAGGTGACAGTAACTGTTCAGTGTCATTACTGACTAATTGACCACTTATCAGGCACCTGGCAGCCCTGAGAGCAAGTACTAGCACTTGCAGAAGAGATACAAGATCCACATTAATTTTTAAGGAGCTGAAAGTTAAAAATCTAATGAGGAGCAAATAACAGCACAGATAAGGCTAAGGACAAGTTAGAAAAAGCTACGGTTTAAATGCTTACTGAGAAAGGAAAATTGATGAAGAGCCCATGGGCTCAGAGCAGACACCTTGGTCCACAGGGAAACAGCATAAAGGGGATGGGGACAGGATGTCACATGAGGACAACAGACACCCAAAACCTCCTCCACACTGTCCCTTGTTTCTGTGTGAATATATCGCAGCACTAATGCTGTATCACCGCGTGGCAGAGTCAGAACGGCAGAGACCATCTCCCAGAGATTAACATTTCTCTAAGCAAAAGGGCCACCCCGGGGTGGGCACTTGTTTCCAAGTGCCCTAAAACAGCGATGGGAGAGCATCGTTCTGAGCCGTGAAGGGGTTTGTGGTGCTGCAGGGGATGTGCCCCCCACCCCAATCCCCCGACAGGGAGACCCACCGATGCAGAAATCGGGCTTCTTCGACCAGGTGGAGTTGGCGAGGCAGGTGACACTGGGGGACTCAGCCCCGTTCCTCACGTACCCCGGGCGGCACCGGTACCTCAGCTCGGTCCCTACGGGGTACGATTGCTTGGGAGCCTCGATGAGCTCCGCAAAGACGAACCTGGGCGGCCTCAGGCAGTCACCTGCAGGCAGAAAGGTGGTGGGGGCTGGTCTGAGCCCTTCCCCACGCAGCCCCACGTCCACGCCGAGCCCCGGCCCCACGCAGCCCCTCTGCCCCGTGTCCCCGCTCACCCCGGGCGCCGGGCAGTGCCAGCAGCAGCACCAAGAGCCAGCGCAGAGCCATGACCGGGGCCGGAGCCGCTCCTGGGGCTGCTCCCGGTGCCAGGAACCTCCCGGTGCCGGCTCCGGCTCCGCGGAATGCTCAGGGATGCGGAGCGCGGCTCTTCCCGAAGCGAGACACGGGTTAGCCACGGATTCTTGTCACTGTTTGTTGCACCAAGAGACTCTTCTTGTCCAGCTGCTGAGGGAAACGAGGGCTTTGGCTCCGCTGTGCCCCCGGGGCTGAGCTCCTCCGCCGCTTCCCGAGGCAATTCCCACACCTGTTTTGGCAGCTCCCACGGCGCTGCCGCTTTATAGTTTAAGCAGTAGGAAATGATGTCGCTTAACAAACGAGGGACAGCGAACCAGAGACGCCTGACCCGGGGTCAGGATTTCTTCCCCCTCCCCTCGGCCTCTCCTGCCCCACCCCGTTCCAGGGAAGTTTACCTTTGAGATGCAAAGTGCATGACTTACCCTAATCAGCGTTGTAAACTCGTGGGAGTGTCTGCTCCGTGAAGGTTGCTTCCTCTTGGTCACCTTTGAATTCAAAAGAGCCAGCTTGGGTCATAAATAGCAAGGTTTATTGCATGTAATGTATTTGACCTGCCGGTGATGAGCGCATTAACTGCAGAATAGCTGTGTAGAGATCAACAATGTGATTGCAATCCCAAGCCTAATTTCCCATGTCAGGACTTGGCACAGCAGAGGGCATGAGACTTACATCTCTTCTGGGGAGGGTGAGGAGGACAAACATGTTGATCTGTCCCTGCAATTTCTTGTCAAATCCTCCTCCCCTAGCTGGATACAAAAATAGGGCACGTTTTATACCTTATTATCCCCTATTATGCAAAGTGCTGTGGGTGGGACCATTGTAAAAGCTTACGTTTTTTGGGGTTGCATTACCTGGAATATTTCCTGGTAGGAGGTGTACTTGGTTTGTACAAAACCATTCTGAGTATCAGGTGGAAGATGACCATGCAGCTTCCACCTCATTCCATGCCACGACAACTCAAACCCCAAGACCTCCATCAGGTTTCCATATTTGCACCACTGCACGTGGAATTTTGCACTTCCTTCACTGTTTTGTGCTTGCAGCACTATGTCATCACTTCACTGAGAGACGAGATTGACCCTCTGTGTCAGCCAGGTGAGGTCTGGGGGCACCCTGGGGGTACCACCTGGCACCCCTGAACAGCCCCTGCTGCCTCCAGCCCCACGTTCCAAGGGGTGACAGGGAGGGACAGCAGTCAGGTCACGGGACAGCTCACGTGCTCAGGTGGCCATTGCCTCTCCATCTCCTCAAAGCAGGATTGCACCTGCCAGCACAAGCCCAAGGAAATGTGCTGTTTGATAAGAAATACAACAAAAGAATCTGGTAACTCCCTGGGGCACTGCCCATTTTCCACCAGAACCTCCATCAGTCCAATCTCTTGGCAAACACTGATAAAGCAGAAAGGCAAATGTTACAGCTTCTGCTTTATCACTATTTTGTCCCCGTATCAAACCAAAACCAGGAGTAAAAGCTGCACATGGAGCACTTACTTTAATCCTCTGAACTGGACCCTCTGCAGCTGAAGCTGCAGCCTGGGTTTTGGGCTAGAGAATATAAAACCAGTGCAGGAGTACTGAGGGTCAACCAAGGGAAGGTTCCACCTTGGGAGGAGCATACACCTTCCCTGGCACTGCCCAGGCCCTGCCCAGGCTGGGCACGGGCTCTGCTCCAACAGTGGCACCTCATCTCCACCATCACAGTTCCCAGGAAAGGCTGGGCACTGCTGTGGATACCAGGACAACAACAGCAATTATCTGAGCAGAAGCAATTAGGCAACTTGATTACACCTGGCAAAGATTGCAAAATCATTTAAAGCACTCTACGAGAAGGCTTGATTAGGAAAAATGAAATAAACGCCAAGCCAGGATACCAGGATTCCTTATTTTATATTCCTTTTATTTACAAAACAGTTTTCCTATAAATACTGTAATTGTTGCATGTGTATCTGTGCACCAGGAAAGGAACCTCAGTGAAAAAAAACTAGTTTAAAAATTACAAATAAATCTAGTAAGATTGTGCAAAGAGGCTGTCTCCTGTGAAATCATTTTCTTAGTGAAAAGAAACAGTTACTGAATTTTTAAAGCCTCGCTTTGAGAGCTGCAAAAGTAGGTTTTTTTCATACAAAAATAAACGAAAAAGAAGGTGCGAAACCAACACGGAGCTGGGTTTGAAGTGTGTTTGATTTTCCTGCTCCTTTACCAAGAAATGATTGATGGTGAAGTCAGACCCTTGACTTCAGGTTTCCTTATTGCACTAAGAACTCCATCCCTGACAGCGTCAGGGATTAGTGCCGCGATTCCCCGAGGATGCTGCAGCCAGGGATTTATCCTGCAACAAGGAAACGAGCAGTTAATCGGGGTGGGCCCCTTGGCTTTGGGAGGAACAACAGGTTTGTGGTGCCCTGTCCCCCCCCCCGCGGTGACCTGAGGGGTGTTTTGGATGCCCCCGTGCCAATCCCTACCGTCGCGGTGCCGGGGCTGGCACAGGTGAGCGTGGGTTGGCACCCCACAGACGGCGCACACGTGGCAGCTGGGGCTGTGCCGAGGGACGAGGTGGGCTGGGGTCTCCTCCCCAGCCAGGGGGCACACGGGGCTGCTCGACGTGTCGCCGTGGACGAGGGAGAGGTGCAGCTGGTCCACGCAGGGAGAGCAGACGGGGCCCCGCGGGCTGTGGGGAGAGACACGAGGGTGGGATCGTGGCAAACTGCTCCTCACCAAACCACTCTGCAGGCTCCAGCACCCACAACAGCGGGTTTCCTTAACGATTTCAGAGATACTGACTTTTTAAACTCAAATAAACAGTGATTCATGAACGCAGGACTGAAGCGGCTCCTTCAGGATTGAGGCTTAAAGGCACTCACAGAACAGCAAGAAATACGTGGAAAAAACCCCACCAAACCAAGGAGGTAAAAAGAAGTTCACACTTACTAAAGCTAAAGGAAGCAGATGCACACGTCAGACCATGCTTATTTAACCAAATATTTATTTCACATGGACAAGTGTCAAAAGATAAATAAACAGAGCAAAGAGCATTATCTTGCTCATCTGGTTGCTGCTCTGCCCCAACCGTGTAGCTTGCCCCAGGCAAACTAACCATGCCTAGAGGTGGGAAAAGCACCGGGCAGCAGCTTAACCAAAACCAGAGCTGCAAAGAACACTCCTGGCCGAGCCAGGTGAGCACAGCTGAGGAGCACAAGCTGATTCAGAGACACCCAAAGAAACCACCCGAGCATTGTCTGAATAAACCTCTCCCCAGTTTCACATCTCTTTGCTGACACAGAGCTGGAGGCAAATGGAACCAGCATTCACGCACTGTCATTATATTTTTACTTTAAGCTAAGGATTGAACTCTCAGTTTTGAGGACCCTGCTGCCCAGTGCTGAGAGGAGCTGCCTGCCCCATCCTCACCACACTCACCCCTTGTCCCGCCGCTCCCCGGGTGCCACGGCACGGCTGTCCAGCTCACCAAGGTGGGCACGGAGCCAGGTCTCACAGATGGGACAGATGTGGTGGCTGCTGTGGAGAAGCACCTTTAAGGATGTGCATTGACTGCGTGGATGGGCATTCCAGGCCAGGCTGGATGGGGCTTGGATCAGCCTGGTCTAGTGGAAGGTGTCCCTGCCCATGGCAGAGAGTGGTTACTGGATGAGCTTTAAGGTCTCTTCCAACCCAAACCACTCTGAGATTCTATGATAAAGACAGATCCACTCTGCTCTGGAGTGATTTTTATCCAATCCCACCATGACACCTGTGTATTTTAAAGTGGAACACAGACCTTTTGTGGTCCACAGGCTGCTCCGCCTTGCTCCGCTCTGGACCAGCTTCTCCTGCACCATCAGCCCTCTGCACATCCACAGCTTTGGCAGGAGAGCTGAACACAGACACAGAGAGAGAAAACAACCTGAGTCACCTGAATGTGTGGCTTTCTGAGAACACCCACTGCCCAAGAGAGCCACCCTGTTCTAAACACAAAATACTTCCTCCTGCTAAAACTGGACTCACGGGAACCAAATGATTTCAAACTGCAAAACCTGCTCTATCTGTGTATAGATGCTTTCCCCTCCTTTCCCCTCGTTTTGCTTTCCATGGACCCGTGCAAGGGGAGGAAAAGCAAGAGCCTGGTGGTACCTGGTGCCTGCTGGGCTTTGGCTCTCCCCATCCCCAATGCTGGGGACCGAGTAGGTGTGTGGTTTGCCGGGCCAGGCGCTCAGCCAGTCCTCACAGACAGCACAGCCGCGGCTCGTGGGCTCAGCGTGGGGGGCCAGGGCATCGTGCAACTGCTTTTTGCAGTTAGGACACACGTGGCAACTCGTTGTGTGGCTGTGGATGAGAGAGACGGGGGGTTAAATCCCTCTGGCTGAGCCCAGAGAGCAGCCAGTGAACACCAAACCATCCGGTGCCCCTCAGCAAACGGCATGTTGGCATTTGAGAGTCAAAAAGTGCACAAAGATGTGCTGTGCAGGTCACCAGTGAGACCCGTGGGTATAGTCAGAAGAGTGGCACAAGCTTTGGGGCATGAACAAGCAAACCTACCAGAAATATGAAGTCCATGGCATGGGCTGCTTCTTCGGGCTCATCGGTGCACCCTTGCCCTTCGCTTTGTGCTTTTGTAAATTCATGTTGTAAGAGCTGAAGAGACAGGAAGGAGAAAATTTGCAGAATGAAAAGAAACTTAGCAGCATGGAATGAAAATATATACTGAAGGTATAGAGCTTGAAAGGAAATATCCAGTTATCCCTAGGGAAAGTTAAGATTTTCAAGGGGCAGCTTAGTGTCACTTACTGTTTTTCACTGTCTTTCCGTCTCATGATGATCCCAGCTACAATTCCAAGGGCTACTGGGGGTACTAACAAAGAAGGGGAAAAAAACAACCCAAAAATGAACAAATCTGATCTGTAATTTAAGTGCAATACTGCACTTTGGGCAGCAGAATTCTCTGTGCTGGGGTTGGCTGTCAACCTCAAGGCTCACTCTCAGCCAGATTAATGAAAATCCCTCTGAACATGCAGCACAGGAAATCCTGCTGAGCCCGGTGCCCTGCTGAGCTTGTCCAGGGTGTGATCCTCGTTTATTTAGGGCTTTTACAGCCAGCTTCCTGTGTCTTTTGTATTTTAAACATACTCTACACTTTTAATACTTCATATTTTTTCCACGCTTCACTAATCTCTCATCTTTCTATGTCTGCCAGGGCTTTTTAAAGCAACTTTGTCAATTATAGAGTGACAGGACATGCAGGTTTTGATTAGTTTCTTTGACATCTTTCATGTCATCCTTATTTGGTTTAATATTTTATACTAAGACAGCTGATCCATCCTGGTGCTTGCAATGCTGCTGCATCACGCAACAGCAGAGAACCCCTGGATCCTGCCCAGAGACACTCAGGACTGGGGGGAGTGAACCCAGTCAATCACTGACCCCAGGTATTTAACAGCAAATAATAGCTTTGGGTTAGGAAAACACATTTCCAGTGTTAAGCTACTTACCAATGCAACTAGGGATGAGGATGCTTGCTAGGGAAGAAAATAATGAAATGGATGTTAAAAAATTGGAGCCCCAAATGGGGTGGGATTACAGCAATTAACAGGAGTTTTAAGTAACTGAGCTCTTACCCAGCCAGTAAGGATTCTCTTCCGAGGGTTTTGTTTGGTTTGTCTCTGCTGCAGGGCTAACTGGGGAGAGAAAAAGGAAAAGCACTCAAAATGTTATTTTATATGCCTCTCCATTTACACATAACATGTAATAGTTTAGTGAGTAAACATTGCATGAGCTGGTGACTTGTGCATCCCAGGCTACAACAGCAAGAGCTGTGCAGGAGTCACACGGGGACCTCTTGGTGACACTCCAAGCCTTGTGGACAGAGGGGAATCTGCTGTCCCACTGGGCTTTATGGCCTGGGTGTTGTTCGACATGAGAGACAAACCCATTCCAAGGTTGACTCCACCAGCTTTGCAGTTACTGATACACTTCACACGTTGTTAATTAAAATTCTGCCTGTCCCTCACGAAGAGAAAACCGTAAGGCCATGTCTGATTGTGCTCAGTGTTCCTGAGCAGAGCCTGGCACCTTGAAAAGGTGCACACAGATGCTGCTCCCCTGGGAACAAACCCTGTGGAACGCCTGTCCAGGCTGCAGTCCTTCCCTTTCTGAGAGAAGGGAATTAGGAGTAATGATCTACGTTGGAGGATGGGGTGGTTATCTCACCCCTGCACTCGGGGGGAGCCCCACTCCAGATTCCATGAATCCCGTTCTCCGTCGTACAGCGGAGAGTTTTGTTTCCCACAGGCTCCAGCCCCGGGTCACACGTGTACGTCGTGACTGAGTCGTACAGGAACTTCCCCGTGCTGTTGCCATCGTGCTGCCCATTGGGAATGGCTGGGGGAGGAGGACAAGAAATGGCTGTGGGAGAAAGAGAAAAGAGTTCAGGAGATGCTCTTCTGTGTGATGGGAGAACTCTCCAGGCTGAGGGAGCTGGGGGTGTTCATCTTGGAGAAGAGAAGGCTCTGGGCAAACCTTAGAACACCTTCTAGTACCTAAAGGGGTCTTTATGTGCAGAAGGCACCAACAGTGCTCCTGCTGAGTCCCCGCTTTATAACGGCAGCTCAGCCCCTTGCAGAGATACTGACCTGACTTCACTTAGGAAAACCAACAAACAGTTCAGTAGTTCTGAGCTGGAATATCTGCTATTTCCAGTCAAGCGCTGGGCAACTTCACTTACCCTGGCAAGCTGGGGTTTGACTCCAGGCAACGTCGTTTCCCCGCAGGGTACAAAAGATGAAAGGTGACTCTCCCTTTAATATGTATCTGCAGGGGGGAAAGGCACGTCCCAAAATCAGTTTGTTGTCACCAACCAAGAACGTGTCACCACAGAGGTGCCAAGGACCCCACATGGGCAGAGCCCCGTGTCCCAGTTCCCACACCAGTGCCTCTGGCCAGGCAACTGGGATGCAATGGGCAACTGGCTTCACACTCACCCCCGGTCACAAACCACACTTGCTTTTGTACCAAACAGATGATCAGCGGCAACAACTTTGCCATGTTCTGGATTTGCTGGAATACCACAAGATTTCCCTAAAAAAGAGCAAGATTATCCTTAGGACACTACAAGGTTGGGGAAAAAACCCACAGACTTGGTTTTCATGGCAGTGTGGCAATGGCAAACCAGGCAACTGATGGTATTTCATGTTAAATGTCATGAAAAAAGAGCAATTCTAAAATAAAGAGGTGGCATTCAGAACACAGCACTGGAGAAAATGAAATGACAGGGAGATACTCACTCCTACACAGCTCAGGAACTTCTGACCACTTCAGGTTGTCCAGACAGGTGCTGGTGGGGAGCTGGTCTGTGCTATTCTCAAAGCCTGGGCGGCAGATGTACCTCACCGTGGTATTCACAGGATAAAAATTCTGCGTCTGATCTTCCTGTGATATTTTAGCAAATGGCACATACAAAGGGCTGGGACAGCTACCTGGCAATGGGGACAACAAAAATGTCAGTTACGGAGTAAAAATAACAATATTTTGAATTCAAATACGTATAAACATAAAGCCAGGTGGTAACAAACAAGCCTCATTAAGAATATGGATACCACATATAGTTTTAAGAAGGTGGTTGGTAATTTGTGTAATTAAACCAGAAGGGAGTTTACAAGACAGATGGAGAGAGGCTGTTTACAAGAGTGAATGGACAAGAGGGAATGGCTTCACCCTGACAGAGTGAAGGGTTAGATTGGATATAAGGGAAAAGTTCTTTACCACAGGGGTGGTGAGGCCCTGGCACAGGTTGCCCAGAGAAGCTGTGGCTGCCCCATCCCTGGGAGTGTCCAAGGCCAGGTTG
>JAWWEU010000076.1:4766924-4787708 GCA_035583155.1 Acropternis orthonyx | reverse complement strand
CCTGCCTTGTGAAACCCTGCAAGACCCCTCCTTGTGAAACCCTCCCTGCAGGCCCTGCCTTGTGAAACCCTGCAAGAGCCCTCCTTGTGAAACCCTCCCTGCAGACCCTGCCTTGTGAAACCGTCCCTGCAGATCCTCTCTGCACATCTCCCCTTTGTGAAACGCTCCCTGCAGACCCTGCCTTGTGAAACCCTAAATCGGAGAAGGGTGACTGCAGTGCCACTGAGCCAAAGGTTAAGCTTTTTCCCTACAATGGGATCAAACTGCCACACCTGGGGTACCACAGCACACAGCTGAGTAAGTGCAGGCAGGTCCTGGGACTCACCCAGCCCTTGAACTCCTCACACATCTGCTCCTTTGACCTATTCTAGCACAACAAAACCTGTCTTGTGCCCATGCCAGAAATGAAGTGCAACACTTCCCCTCTTCTCAAAGGCTATGCAGCATGACTCAAAGATCAACAGCGGTGACACAAATTGAAGTGAAACCAATCTCTGAAAATTTCAAGGGAAGTCAGGTGCTAATTGTTAGTTTAAAAGACGAAAGTCCAGCCTTAATCTTCTGGTTGGGCCTCTGTGAGATCTAGAGAAAAAAGGTAAAGAACAAAAGTATCTCCCTGTACTGTGCCTTCAAAGCTACTTTTGATTCAACAGCTGGGTCCTGGTGTCACTGTCCCACTTGGGTGGGAAGAATGACCTGCTGTAAGACAGGTGTGACTGTGAGCACAAAGAACGAATATGGATGTAACCACATAACCACACTTTCCTCTCCTTCCCTCGGGTACAGGAGCCAATTCTTTGCCTTCAGAAGCTTCACCTTCCCTACAGAATCCATCGTACGCTGCACAGCCACAGGACAGAATCAGCTTCAAATCAGAGGCTGCAGCTATTGATCCTCCAGTCAATCCCCCTGCCTTACAGCACCGTGTTTCTAAAGCAATCCTGAAGCCCCCCAGGAGAGACCAGCAGAGCTCACCTGGCTGAGATTGAGGGGCTGCACGCCGTTGGTCACCACGCGGTGGGAGCGATACCCCGTGGGGGTTATGCAGCATCCTGATGACTGCCCACTCACTGAGGCCACTGGCTTGCTCTTACTGCTGCTGCTCAGGATGCCTGGAAGATTTCACAAGCTTAGTCCATTCCTCCCTCTCCCACACCATGCACTGGGGTAACCAGCTTTGGGAACCACAGAACGCTCAGGGGCTATTTCTATCACAGAGACTTCTCTCTAATTACGATTTAAAATGCAATAAAGAAACCATAGGGAATTTTTACAGACCTCTCTAAATGCAGCTAAACATAAATAAAAGGTAAATCTATCAATGACAACGGATATAGTCTAAGGCTTTCAGAACAGCCTAAAGTTGCTGGAGACCTAAGGAAGCCCAAAAGTGTGAGGATAAACGTGTCAGGGACAGGACACACCGGGGGCCTTGGCAAAGCTCCTGAGCACAGGGAGCTCTGAGATACCCACCTGAAGCCTGGGTGGCTACAATGCAGTCGTTGAGCTGTGTTTTCAGGGGTGGCACGATGATGGTGCGGGAGCTGGAGCTGTCGGGCGCGGCCCTGCTGGGCAGCTCCAGGGCCCCGCCGGTGCTCCTGAGCGAGGACAGGGCGTCTGCGGCATAGGGGCTGTTCAGGGACGAGTCAGAATCAGGGGAGTCGTTAACAGTAACGTAGCTGATGACGTTGGATCTCTGCTTCATACCCAAACTGCAGGGGAAACCAAAAGACAGAACACAAAATGGAAAATATTCTAGCTTTTCCCACCAGACAACGGGAGATCTCCCTCTGGGATCTCACACCCTCCCTCCTTGTCAGATGAAATTCAGATTAACTAGACACACAACAGCACAGCAGAATTTCCTGTCTTAAGCAGGTCTCCTTAGCCTGGCCAAGGCCCCACACGTTGTGTTCCCCACTCTGCTGCTTGGGCTGAGCCCAGCAGAGAGCAGCAGCCTCCGGGAACTTCCTACCTGGCAGGTTTGTATTTGCTGTCCTCTTCCTCATCAGTGTCGCTGCGGATGGTGATGACACTGACAGGGGGGCTCGGCGTGTCTGGGATCACAATGGGCTGGTGCTGCTCCTGCACTGGGACGAGCACGTTGGAGGAGGAGGAGGTGGAGCGCAGGGGGCTGCTCCCGATGAGAGAGTACACCTGGGTGGGCACGGTCTCCAGAGCTGAGCTGGGCCTGGAGGGAAACCAGAGCAGGAGTCAGCTCTGCCAGCAGGTTGGGACAAACAGCACGAGGAACAGCCAGGCTGGAGCTCACAGAAAAGAAGCAGCATCTTGACATACACGAAAGCAGGCTCAGTGCAGACACTCACACAGGAGAGCACCACAGATGCATCCCAGGAGGGATCAAGGCACTTAAGGATGCCCTGGACAGGACTGATCCACCTGAACACTGCCAGAAACCTGCCAGCCCTTGTTCAGCAGTTCTGCCACTTGCACTCCTATGGCACCAACACACCCTGAATGTGTAAAACTCCTTTGACCATCACAGTAAAGCACTTGGTCAAACATGTCCTTGCACTCACTGAAAGTTGTATCATTTAAATCAGTGACTACAGCACAGAGGCTTTTTCCAAGACCTCTTTAAATGCAATTGTAGCATGATAAAGCTACACATTCAGTGCCTCTGGGATCACAAGACACGTTTTTCACACCACAAAGACGACACTCCACAAACAAACTCATGGTTTTTCCAAGGACTGGGAAAGAAAGCAATGGGATCCTTACTTGGCTGTGCTCTGTGCTGGCTGCTTGTTCTTCTTTGCTGGCACATTGCTGCTCTGCTGCTGCCTCACAACATGAGCCACTCCAACATTCAGAGGCTGTGCTGTAGCCAACGTCACGTGGTTGGTCAGTAGAGATGGCTGTTGCATGAGAGTGCTGTACTGATTTCCATGGGAATGTGCATTCCTGGAGCAGAAAAAGAAACAGAAGCCCCAAAATCCCATGACTACACTGCAGGAACTGTGAGCTGCAGCGAGCCCCTGTGTGATTCTGAGGGGAAGGGAGACATTCTGGGCACTGTGATGGCATGTATTTCCACGTGGAGCCCGTGCAATCCCTACCTCCAGTCAGCCAACTGCTGGCTGCTGCCGATGGTCTCCGGAATGACGGCCGCTGGCTGGACAGAGTTGTGCAGAGCAACCCCTGGGAGCTGCTGCCAGGTGGAAGGGAGCAGGATCTGCTGGGTTCCCCCTGGCCAGGCCTGCTGCAAAACAACAAACACAGACACGAGGCTCACTAGGACTTCAGTTCCTACAGGTGCAGGCAGAGAGATCTGTCCAAGCAATAAATGCACCAGGGTGGATTGTTAACTTGCAGAGATAGAGCACATCATCCACATCTTGTCCTCTCAGCACAGCAGGACAAGAAAACCAGAGCAAGGAGCTTCCCCTGACACTTTGCTAATCTTTTGTAGCACTGCTGTCACCTGGGGGGAAAGGAGTTTGATATTGTTCTGCAGATGCAGCCAGGTATTGCAGCACCAGGTGCAGCTTGAGTGCTCAGGACTGTTTCTGGATGTAAATTCGCACACCCTGTCCTGCGGAAGGATGCCAAAATATTAAGCAAATTTGGTCCTTTCTGTTCTTCTGCCATTCAGGGCTCACATTGAGATGGTGTTGTTATTGTGGAAATTCACCCACCTCAGCTAAAGTGTTTAAGAAAAGCCACACTGAGAGATAATTAGTTACAAGGGACATATGTGAAGACAGGTCCAATTAATTAACATTATCGATGTTCCTGTCCAAATAAATTTGACAGTGCAATAATTCTATGATTTGAAAATATATGGCTCCCTCTCTTGCAGTTTAAGCTGCAAAATCATAAACACCTGCTGTTTGATAGAAAATATTTCTGCAAGTAACAGATCCACTTAGTACAAATACCAGTTCCGAACAAGAAGCCTTCAAAGCAGAGAGCTGCTAAAAACCTCTGCCAACATAAGCGGAATAATCATAACAACATTGAAAAAATACAAAAATAAAAAGAGAAATATGTTAAAAAGTCACACCATGCGTCTTTCCAAAAGCCAACACCTGCACAAGACAAAGCAGAGAGTTTAATACAGCAAGATATAAATTCCCACTGAGAGGCAGAAATCGGGCCTTCCAAGCGACGAACTGTTTTGACAGAGGAAGGACAAAAATATGCAAAGCTTAGCAAATGGCTAATGCAAACTCAGGGGAAGCAGCAAGGGAGAAGTGTCGGAAGCACTAAAGGTGAGCAAATTCACGCCAAAGGCTCCCAGAATCCAAACAGAACTAGTGAGTCCTCCAGAGAAACTCAGGATCCAGGCTCAGAGTCTGGAGACAGCTGGCTCGGATCTCCACGGCTGTACAGGGGAGTTGAGGGACAAGTCCACTGCACACACACAGGAGAACAGAATTTGCCTGTTGAATCAAAAGCCCAAAATCGCTTTGGAAAACGTCACTAACAACTCAGTTGTGTCCCAAGCTCTGCTACAGTCACCCCTTGCTGTTTTTGGAGCTTAGATTGCAGCCTTTCAGCAATCCAAACTCAAGGGGAGGAAAGGAGAAGCATCCCTGGGGCTGTTTAGCTCAGAGCTGTGACCAGGAGAGTCCCACTCTCCTGCCTTCCCATCCTCAGAACCAGGGAGCAGCTCACTTGGTTCACAAGAACTCAAATGAGTGGCTTTGGATTTCAGGACAGGTATGGCTCAAGCAAATTCCACTTCAGCAGAGGCCTCCCTCTTGGAAGAAGAAAATGACATTCAAACTACCACTTTAAAGCCACAAGAAACAACATGGTTCACACAATGGAATGTGCTTTGAACGACATGTGAGGGAGGATACCAGCACTTCAGTGCACTGCAACGTTTTCATAAGCTTCACTGATCTGATTCTGGAGTTTTACAATGACTTCTTTGTGGCACTTGCAAAGTTGTTCTGATGCAGGTGCCAAATATATGCAGAAGAGGACAATTTCGTGATCAGACATTTCTTAAAGGTGTGTTTATTCCCTTCCCCCATTCGTTTTTTTAAATTGTTCCAAATAATCTCAAAGCTAGCTATCGCCATTTTGGATACTAGAGCTCACCTTTAATTTCAACCAAGAAATACATATCAACTGAAAGTATCTGTGAAGAACAGAGTCTTTATCTGGATGAAGCAAGCTATGTGCAATTGGCTATAAATAACAAAAGGCCAGAAAATTATTGTCAATGTTCAAAAGAGGTTAAGAGAAATCAACTGCTAAAGCAATACATTAAAGGATTTGCTGTTATTAGAGATTTTAGCCTGTGCTTAATGATCTGAAACATTTCTCCATGCAAAGCAGCTTTAAACATGTTGAAAACAAAATCTGGAGCTAACTTGCCAAGTAGGTCAAATTCTGGCCATCCAGGTACCTGTAGCAGAGTCAAGCTAAAGACTGATTCCTTTGTATTCCACAATCAAAAGGCAAAGATAGGAGAGTAAGCGAAGAACAGGAACGATTATGACTCTTCTAGATTATAGCTTAGAAGAGCTTTAAATGCTAGGCTAGTTCAAGTCATAGTCAGTGGATCTGGATTCTTTACAGAGCCACACTAAACGTCAGAGTCAGACAGTGCTTCAGCAATGTTGGGGAGGAAAACAACGAGACATTAAGATGTAGCAAGAACACAGCCACAAGATGGCACATGCTTCCATGCCCTCTGCAAGTCTAAGTTAAAACAAAAACTCAGTTAGTGAACACAATCAAGGGAGGCAATTACCAGTACTGCAGCCGTCTGTTCGACCAGCGCCGGCCGGCCGGCTGCGCAGTTCAGGGTAAAGGGCACCGCATACTGCGGCGTGATGGTGGCTACTTGAGGATGAAGAGTTGCTACCATTAGTGGTGTACAGCTCCCCTGAAATGTAGATCAGGCAGTGAGTGAAACACAGGAACCGAGGCAGGGCAGTGGCTTCAGCAACAGGGCCAGGCAAGGTGTCACCTCGCTGGCATTTTCTACGGTGCGGACGCCGGGAGAGGAAGGGACGCGCTGAAACCAACACCCAGAGCCTCCTCTAAGCACCTACGTGTGCCTGGGGGGAACGTGAGGAGCAGGGGGGGTGGCAACAGCATCTCTCCAATGGCCCAGGTAAAGTTAAAGTGAGATAGTGTGGAGCTACTGAGACACTCTGGGTCCCAGAGAGCAAGTGGCACCCTCACGCTGCACTAACGACTGGCACCACCCTACCTCCAAATCCACAGGGAACTCTCGGGAAAAGGTAAACTATGGGATTTAGCAGAAGGCACAGCAGGTCTTTTGTGTCATGGAAGAACAAAGTTATCTGTGATGAGACCACCCAGAAACGTATTAGTCCATCAAATGTCTAATTAAAACTAGACTGTGAGTGTATAACCTGCACTCCCGGGAAAAGCAGGGCTTGGATTCAGGTGAGCCTTCCAAGTGGGCTCTGCTTTTTGGATACTGTTACCTGTGCAATTATGCTAGAGAAACCAGAGATCACAGAATGCCACCCAAATTATTTGGACTGAACAATCTAAAACTGAGTCCTCTACAAGAAGGTCACTAAGTTCAATACACTGCCTGGAGAGTAAAACTAACAGAGTATGTGTTAATGCCAGCAGAAACTAAAAATATGCAAATAAATAAAACCACAATTATTAAGGAAATTAAAATCTTTCAGTGAATAAAACTTGTGAGTGACTGGGCATTCATATACTAAAGAACTACTTTTTGGAAATAAAAATGGCTTTAATTTATGACACATTACTAATGTTTTAAACAGCATTTTTAGCATTATTAGTCAATGCTGCTATTACACGTTGTTTAAACTGAAAACTACAGAAATAGACATGTCATTGCTACACATTAAGTCACACTAAGAATGGAACTAGTGGAGAAGGATTCAGAAAAAATTTTGTTGATTTAAAGATGAAACTTCATCATGAGTAACCTGCATTGTCACCTCTGCTTAGTGGGATCTCACTTCTCACAGAAATCATTTCTCCTGCCACATTTGTAAAGGGCACGCAGAAATGACTACCCCTCCCTGTAAGGCAGTGAAAAAATACTGCCTGTTTTCGGCAACTGAAAACTACGTATTTATTCCCTTTATTAAATCAAACTCCTAAAACCAGGGAGGCACACGACATAAAAGAGTTTAGGCTTTAAATATTTCAGAAAAAAACCCAAACCAAAACAAGAAAACACTGTCTGAGAAGTGATGTGCGTTTAACCTCTCAGAGAGTTCTGAGCACCCCCCGCACTCCCCCCAGCACGGAGGGGCAGGCAGGTTCTCCTGGATGGTGGCTGGAATTGCAGTTAACTCTGTCAGGGGTTTGGGGTGGTTTTTTTTTACCTGGGTGAGAACTCCAGACTGGATCTGCAGGGGCTGTGCTGCAGGGGCTTGGGGCACAATGGGGACAGCATTTTCCATCCTTACTGGGAACCCAGAATGCTTTGTGGTTGCCTGAAGTCCAGCTGTGGAGGACAAGACACATCATCACTAAGCTGATTTATTCTTCTTTTTTTGTTGTTTGTTTCCTAAATCAAATTCCTACCAGTAAGGGCAGAAGACAGGGCTGGATTAAGAGATAGAAAAGCTGTTTCCTTTGACAAAAGCCTCCTAATAAATCACCAGCTGAAGTAAATACTTCTGCTGAAGGGCTGTGATGGACAACCAGTCGTCACCAGCCCAGCTCTGTGGAGTCTTGTTTTCAGAAACACAGACAACACAGACACCTCATTCTATGTTGCTTGAGTCCAATTTCAAAGTTCAAACCTTTCATCAGTTCCCATTTCAAACATAACCCTTCAGACAGACATAATCCAGGTATCAGCATAACTAGAGAACATTGAGGATGAGCAGAGGGATGAGCAGAGCCCGTGCTGACCTCACTGATTCACAATCTGTGACAATCTGCTGCCAGCAAACAGCTGCACCAGGGCTTGTGAACTGAGGCTCAAACACCAGACATTTGCTCTTGAGATACAAAACACAGCAAGACACTTTCTGATCCTCAGGAAGGTCTGGCTGCTCTCTTGCTGCTTTCTGTGTAATGCTGTTGTGTTCAGTTTGGGGGGAAAAACTGGTTGAACAACCAGCTGGAACCTGCAACCCAGGCAGGCAAGACACTGTCACCTGTTCAAGCATGACCTGGAAAAGAATCAAGGTGTCCACACATGTCTGACCTGATTCTGCACCTACTGATGCAAGAGCACCGTGTGACATGCACAGAGAGCTTTTCTCAGTTCAGTACAAACTACAACTTCTCAGGTCTAACTAACTGAAACCACAGGATGATACAAAGGGTTTTCCTCTTACTTTGGAAAGCAGGGGGACAAACAATGAAGGTTTGCTGGAAGGGGTCGGTCTGTGTGCAGATCTGGGTGGTTCCAGGCTGCAAGGAAACACTCTGCTGAGCCACTCCTGCAACTGGGGCTGCAGATGATGGGTACAGGGCAGACTGGTAGTTCAGCAGGGAGACGTCGGAGTTTGCCAGGGAAAGAGTAGCAGCAGCAGTAGAATTGGATGCCAACACACTGGCCTAGGAAAAGCAAATTAAAAAAACACAATAAATCATATTTATCTCTCACACATCTTATAAAAGAAACAACAGGAACCACCAGTATTGTACTGTGAAAAAAGAACCAGGAAAAGGCTTAAGGTAAAAGGCATAAGATGCAAGAGGAAAAACATGAATTGCACCAACTTTACTTACACTGCTGAACTGACAGATTTTCCACACATGAAGTAAAGAGGCTGCCTTGGCCTGAGTTTTGGAAAATTAAACTTCAAGACAAGACTACACGTTTTGGAGAGCAATTTAAATAAGTATTTTGCAGAGCAGGATTTGGCCTAAAGGCGCCAGATTAGACTCCTCCATGTCTTTGGTTGGTATGAAACAGGCAAAAAGAGGCTGTACCTGGTTGTGTACTGTGTTGAGCTGGTTGTTAAAGCTCATTGTCAGGTTTGTGCTTGTATTAGGAGCAACGTGAGTTGTGAATGGGCTCTTAATCTGATTCACTGTATCGTACATGTTAACCCTTCGCTTGCAGATCTCCATATTCTGAAAGCAAGATTTCACACTGCAACAGAGAAACAGAGGGAAAATATCAGGGATGGAACAGCAGCGCAACACATTCCCAACTTTATGCACATCCTTTAGGTTTAGATTCTTTTTTCTTTTCCTTAAATCAACAAAGAATGTCCTGTAACACGAAAAGGAAGCTTAAGAACATTCCTTACACATGCCATTGCTGTTTTCAGCTCAGCCAGAAAACTGCAGAAAACACTGACAGAAAGCTGTCAAGTCTCTTCTGTGTTTCCAGTAAACCCTCCTGAAACAAAACAAGCAAGGTAAGGAAGCTTACTGGTTACTGTGGGGGAAGTCCAGTAGATGTGTCATTGTAACAAATGGATGGTTCAAAGTCTTCAGTGGAGTAACTCTCTTATCTGCATCAATTGTCAACATTTTCTTCAACAAATCAATATACTCCCTCCGGTCAGCCTTCTCTGCCAACATGTCGGTGCCTTCCAAGTCTGTAGACATATTCACCTGGAAAATTAAACGGCAGCAGGTCACATAAACATCAAATTAATGCTACACAACATTCATTTCACAATAATTTTACATCACACAGAGGGATTTATTAACCTGTCTCTTAGCCAGATTAATTTCAGGCAGTACAGCACTAGCACACAACCTTTCCCTCCCTTGTTCTACAAAAGGAAGTCAAACTTACATGTGGAATTCTGATCCCAACATGAAGCTGGTCTGTTCAAACCTATCAGCCAGGCTTCATTCTCCACTGCCTGGCAATATGCCCTCATGTTTTCGAGGCGGGGGGGGGGCTAGAATTCTACCTTCTCTGCACAGATGTAACACGGTAAACAGCCACAAAAGTGATAGAAAATTGATGTTTAAGTCCTCATGATATTAAAAACGCTCAGATATTCCTTCGTTTCATCTCTGAAGAGGGAACGTAAAATAGAATGTCTGTAGTTACTGTCAGTATTTTCAAAATCCAATAAGGCCTAATCCTATCAACACATCTGAAGGAGCTTGGCTCTCCTGCTGCTCCACTACTGCTGGTAGCACATCAAGGCACAAGAAAACACAATAAATTTCAAACAGGTTCATAATTGACATTCTGACAGTCTCTAATCCAGGGATTTCTGATGCAAAGTGGCACCATGGCAAACCTACATCAGTGCTCAACAACTGCAAGTGGAAGAGGAGAGGAGCCTTATTTTTAGAGATCCCAATGATGTCTGGAATTCATGACAGTTTTGGAGACCCCAATAATATCTGGAATGAAAGGGCTCTGTGTCCCAAGCCCCCACACACCTGCGCCATATCATCCAAACAGTTGAATATGTATTTCCGAGCTTCTTTTGATTTGATTCCTGTTTCCAACTCATGTTCTTCTGGGGTCTATAAAAGAAAACATTCGTTAATATAAACTGAGACATCACATATTGATAAAGAAAAAGCAGCAGGAAATTGCTGAATCAGGTGATCATCTCTGCCTGTTTCAGACAAACCCCAGCCATGGGTTCTCATTCCCTCAAGCTGGAAAGATCATTCCTTGCAATGCTGAATTAACAACAGGATGATTTCATATCAAGGCTTCCTTAGGTCATGCGTTAGCCAAAAGGACTGAAGGTTTCTGATTTAGGAAGAGAAGAGGCTATAAATGTTTTAAATCCCCCTTCTGCAAAGGAGAAAGGCAAAACCCTCTTCTTTTTGCTGCTCAGCTTTAAAGGCAAATCAAGCCTACGTTGATTCTTTCCTGTGCTCTGCCAACCCATAAACAGATTCCTGTTAAACTAACAAAAACCATCACAAAACCCTCTGTATTTTACTCCTTGTACTGTCAGGAGATGACAAGATGACACACTTCCCCAAGAATGAGCAGCCCATAAGAAGTCACCATTATCTCAATTACTTGAACACCCACTCCTTGCTGGTACTATCATGCACAGATGCCATTGTTAGAGCAGTACCAGGGGGTCTGTGCAGCCTCTGAAATGAGAATACCCAAAATTAGCAACATCTGAATGGCATTTCAAAGCCAATCCTCACTCAGAATGATCTCACAGCACACTAGAAGTAGGTGGGGAATTTTTATCAAGTGCTCAATGAACAAACCAGGAGTGGGGATGGAACAGACAGACAAACCTTTAGCCTCCACAGTGGGTATCCCAGATTTGGATCTCTGTTAAAAAACCTGCTTGTTTTCGTTCCTGCACTGAGAAGATACTCCGCTGGAAGGCCTTGAGTTTGTGAAATATAACGAATCTAGGAAAGAAAATAAACAGAGTGAGGACTCCCAACATAAAGAATTCATAGCTAATGGAGTGCTTATCAGCCAGGTTTGCTCACAGCAAATAGGAAATTACTTGCTAAGAAAGAATGCCCAGATAACTAGAGCTGCAAAATTAAAAAGACTATATCAAGTATTTATAAGAATACTTCTTCAATCATGTTATCTGCAAAAATTTTAGGGGAATATTTTTTGCTAAAATACGTGTGAGCAGACTGCAAGCTTTCAAGATATTGAGCAACGTAAGATGTACGCATTTGGAGAGAAAAATACCACAGAATTGGTGTGTGTGTATATATATATATATATACATATAAATATATATGTATATATAATTAAAGGCATCATTATCTAAGCAACACTGCTGTGCCTGGTTGCATACACTCTGGGCACACACTTTCAGAATAATGTCATGGCAAGGCCCTCACTGACCAAGAAAGCAAAATCAAACCCCTTGTACAACCAGACTTTTGCATCCTCAAGCACATTTAATATGCTTTATTTTATATCTAAGAGATTGGAATTTTGGAAGATGCACCTGAATCCTTGTGGTGGTCTTGGTAAGACACTGGAAAAGAGATAACAAATAGAAAAGGTACTCTCAAAAGGAAAGAAAACAGCAACTTTAGGAAAAACCACAATGTTATGGTAACTACGCTTTGCTCAAACCATCAATTACAGGCCCGGCAGGATGTCTCACTTATTTGCAAACCTCCTGCTCTCCCGCTGTGCCAAAACAGCTGAACATTGCAGGGCACTGAACTCACTGACAGAGCTTCTGATCGCAGGCATTTATGGGCTCCCTTTCCACTGTGGAGCGTCTGCAGGTGAGTCCTCTGTGTATCTACACAGCTCCTGCTTTATTTTTACAAGACGTAACTTCTGCCTTACAGCCAAAGGGTGTTTAAAGAAACAGCTGTAAAGCCCATCCCAGTTCAGGAGCCCGTTCCTCTCACACGTTCCGCCTGAGCTTTCCTTTGCTGCTGCAGAATCTCAGAAAACGTGAAAGCAAGTCATCCCTAGTTTTCAAGGGCAATTCGGCCAGCAAAATCAACCCCATGAAGTCACACCTCATGCTGCCTCACAAAGAACTGCAAAATCCTGTCATTAAGCAATGGAAAAAGCAGCTCCTCCCCACCCACCTACACGAGCCGATAAGGTTCTCAGAATTACACAAAACTCAGTGTACAAGGAAACCACCATGCCCTACCTCAGCTACTTTCTAACTCATTCTGCTCATTCAAGCACCACTGTGTTTCCTTTGGAAATTTACAGTGCTGGGAAGACATATGACAGGTCAGTTTTCAAACTCAGTAACTTTTCATGTATTTTATCGCATAAGGAAAGCTATACCCAGCACTCTAACAAGATACCACCCTAAAAATCCCAGGGGAAAAGCTACTCTCAAAAAAACCCTCTCAGAGACTTTTTGTCCTTTTATAGGCACAGACTAGCCCAGGTAATAATGCCAAGTATCCACAGAAAGGATTAATTAGTTCAAGATGCCTTTCAGAGTATTTCAAAGACAGCTTAGGGCTCCACTTCGCATAAAAAGTGAGGGCTGCTGTAGGTATTACCAGGGCAGGAATGATAGGCTTGCTCTGTCTCCACATGGAAAAAGTGCCCTCACGGTGAAATTAGAGAGGGTGTTTCACATCAGGGCACACACACACCTCGCTTCTGTTTTGACAGGAAGGTGTTTCAACAGCTTCTGGGTTTGGAAAGCAGGGGTTAAGTGCAAATTGGCCCCTGTTTTGGACAGGATACAGCTCAAGTGGAAGCACAAAGAAGTACAGACACAGGCAGTGGGAATGTCAGAGGGGGAAAATGAATTTCAGATGACAAGCAGCAATGTGTGCTGGGTGACAGAGGACACGTGGGGTTTAGAGGGTCTGAACACAACCCTGTGGTTTCATGTGAAGATCCCACATCCACCACGTGCTCCCACCTGATCATACTCAGATGCTCCTGGATACAGAGGCCAGCCCAGAAACAGCTCAGCAATCACACAGCCCAGCGACCACATGTCAATGGCTTCGCAGAATGGCAAACCCAGGATGATTTCAGGAGCTCTGTTAGAGGAAAAATAAAAGGAAAATCATTTCTTCCCTGCAAATAACTCTGGATAATCACAGAACATGCTCAGCTGGAAAGGACCCACAAGGACCATCGAGTCCAACCCCTATAATGCCACTCCACACACAAGTAAATTTGTGTGAAAATAAATTATTCACTTTAAAGCAGCTGTTTTTTCAAGTGGGCTGAGGGATCCTAACCTTTATAACCCCCAGTGGCACAGCTGGATTCATTTATTGGCACAGTGCCCTCCAACTCCTAGGAGGCCTTTATGCAACTGTGATCTGAAGTTACTCCTTGAGTAACCAGTTGAATTACACCTGAGAGCACGTTGTGTGAGGTGTCCCTGAGACAGCACAAAGGATCACAGTTATCAAGGTTGGGAGAGACCTTCAAAATCACCTCATCCAACCTATCCTAACAGAATTGGGAAGAAAAGTTCTGGCAAACAAGGCTCAGAGTTTTCTTGGAGGAAGATCCCAGCTGGAGGAGGCTGCCATTTTCCATGTGGGAAAGAAAAGCATGTGCAGAGGCAGAAAGGAAGCCCTTTCAGAGCTGCTGGGTTTCCATCAGCAGCTTTTCAGGCAGGGTTTGTTCAGAGTTTCGAGTTTAAAATGGACAGAGAGGGCCCAGCTGGAGGTTGTGGTTCAGGTTTCTGTGCACTCAACCACACCTAATGCAAAATGTACCTGCCTGGCCCAGCCTTCACGAGGAGGGGAGGAAAAAACTCCAAGCTTCTCTAACAGGTTGGAATTTCGGGGAAATTTCTGTCTGGAACTGACTCATAACACAAAAGGATGTTTCAGTACAACTCTTCACCTACACACAGTGCTGGAACAAACCGATGCTGTTCCGGCAGGAGAAATTCTGGTCATACATTTGCATACAGCATAAAAACCCAAGTGCTGCTGCAAAACCCAAGTGAGTTGGTGTGGGAATTTACTCTGGAAAGTACAGGAAATACAAAAAGCTTGACCTCCTTCATGCATGACTAACACAAGCAGAAAAGCCTTACTAAACTCCAGGCTATCTCTTTCCCAGCCATGCCTTAGGGAACATGCCCCAGGGCTTGTGTGGCATTTCTTGTGTTACACTGAGGATACTTCAGTTGTTAAAAAAGGCTCTGAAACCAGTTCTGATCCTTCCACAGGATTCTAAAAAGCCGGCCCTGCATAATGTGCAGGTGCCAGTAAATCTGACACTCAGCCTGAATGTACCTCCCAACTGTTTGCACGTGGCAAGAAGTGACTCCCTAATTAATCACCCTTTGTGCCGTGGTGACACAGATACACCTTTTGGTTTAGGTGTCCACACAGGTGTCCCCAAAACAAATGCACTCAGCCCAGCTGCCCAGGCACAGAGTCCCTGAGAAAGCACAAGATCTGTCACAAAAGGCCAGGTTGGATGGAGCTGGAGCAGCCTGGTCTGTGGAAGGAGTCCCTGACCATGGCAAGGGGTGGGATGAGATGAGCTTTGAGGTCCCTTCCAACCCAAACCATCCTGTGGTTCTATGGTTTTATAAAAAAAGATAAACAGCTGAACCTGCTGCAATGTCACACTTATTGTCTATCATCCACCTTCTGGCAAGGAGGTTTTAGTGTGTCTGAGCCCCCCAAAACCAGAGCCAGGATACACCTTTGGTAATCAGAATAATAGACTATTCAAGCTAAGGCATCTTATTCTACCTCTTGTTTGTCTGCTCCTGGCAGTTGTTGACTTTGGAAAGGTTTCTCATATCTGAAAATATGGTATGGATTTGATATCTGAATGCTGAATGTCTGCTAAACATGTATATTTTAAGGAACTATGGTAGAATAGATCCAACTTCCTACAGGCTAACAGGTGCAAGCAAGAGGAATCTCCTTCACAAGCAAATATGGTTCATTCACTCACACAGGACTTTCAGAACCCCACATGCCTTTAGTCTACAAGCCATCAACAAACTGTACTGATTCTCTTGATTATCCTGATGCAGGAATCTCCAGTTCAGAAAGGACCCAAAGCTGTCATATAAGGAATGCTGCATGCATGAGTTTCCTTGGTTTGGACTGGCAAACAAACTAAAATATAAACAGCCTGTGGAATATGCAGAGCATGCTAATCCTTCACAAGTGTGTTAAAAATCCCCACCAGTTCCAAAGGAAATAGAGATTTGTGGCAACTAAGGCTGAATGTTTGTTAGTCTTTAAGTCCAGGCTGGAACAGACTTAGATATTCCTAAATCTCAATACCACGATGATAGCAAGCTGAATTATGTGGATTTTACTCCCTGCAACTAAGTGAACTTCTCATGAGGCACCTGATTTCATTCTGATTGCAGGACAGGGCTGGGAAATCAGAATCTCTCCCATCTCCTTTTACACCGCTACAATTAGCAGCCTTAGGAGAGAGAAGCTGGACCAGGACAGCAGGCAGAGGTCACTTCCATATCTGCTCTGACAGAGATTAAAGCGATTTTACCATCTTAAGCCCTTTGAATTAAAATCAACAACACTCTTCGCACACACACTTGCCAAGCACTGCCTTCCAAAGCTGGCAAATACACTCAGGCACTCCCAGAAGACAGAGGACTCACAGCAGCCCCAGCAGACCCCGAGACTCACTGCGAGCCTTCCCGAACACCCCATGTTTACAGCTGTGCCCTCGTCCCTCCCCCTGGGAGGGATGTTGGGAACACAGAGCTGTTCCAACTGCAGCCAGCAATGCAGGGAACAGCAGGGTCACCCCTCGGAGCTGGATTAGCAGGCACAGTTAGATTTGGCAGCAGGCACTGCTGCTTCCCAGGCCAGCAGGGCTGGGACAGAAGTAGGTCACGGAGCCCAGTGCAGAGGTAAGAAACAGATACTCCTGCATTCTGCAAGCTCCCCCAGTGCTCTGTGCCACCTTCTCCTGGCCAAAATTGTTCAGTCCTTCAGCTCAGTGCCTTCAGTTTGTGCTCTGCACCGACCCACAGGCAGCAGCAGGAGCTGAGTAAAACACACACCATGGCTGCAGTCACACATAATGTGGGACACGAGCAAACCTCACCGAGATCAGTGTTCCAGGGATTTCTCATTTCTGCAAGCTGTCTGTTTCCTGCCATTGTTCATCCTCCCCAGGGGGAGCAAAAGCATCCATACCCTTCCTCACCTGATATGACAAGCACATACTCTGGTTTTCAGCGAGGAATTACTGCAAATAGATCTCAGAACTGCCACAGAAACTGCTCACTGCATAGAGCTCACCTACTCCTAATCCACGCTGGCCTTCAGAGCCAAAGAATTCCTCATGGGCACTTCTACTCACTCTTCAAAGCGTGCCCAGCTGCCAGAAGGACAGTCAGACCCTGGACTGAGCAGGGCTGTTGGACAGGATGACCTCCAGCAGCAAGGACCATAATTACTAGCTTTTTTCCTTCAGGGTACATAGATTGGAATATCCATCTTAGAGCACCTGAGTGTGGCTGGTTTAGATGTGTCTACAGGAGACAGAGGTTACCTCAGTGCCAGTAACAGGTATTAAAAACCAAAAATGAGCACAAAGAAGTCTATTTTTAATAGCTGACAGAGACCCACAGAAAGAACTGGTCATACTGTTTTATTAAACACAGTATTGAAAAAATTTCCAACTTGGAACTCATGTGAACAGTAATTTAACGTGAATACGGTTAAAACAATCCAGTTCTTCCACAATAAGCTGGTTTCTGTGCCATCTCCATAAATTCCTAGATTATGGATTTTAGTAATCATCACCATTAAACTAATTACATATCACTAAATACTAGACTTCCACATCACAGCATTCTTCACTTCAGCCAAGCAGACAGTGCAACGCCACTTAATCCCAGGTTATTTGTCTTTCTGGCCGTGTCAGTCACCCCAGGGGGCTGGAAGGGGCTGGGAGGCCAGTGCCCCACACACTGATGGAGCAGACAGGTCCCTCCCTGCAGCCCCTTGAAGATTCTTATCACCCCTCCCTGCTTTTCCTGAGCCAAATCTGCTTTCTGTGATACCACAAACTGGAAAGCACCGTGGGCCTCCCCAAACTGCTTTGCTGGCACGTGTGGCAAGTCAGATAGAGGAGAATCTTCATCAGTCCTCTGCCAATGCAACAGCAACAAAACTGATGATGTATTTTAGAGTGTGAGCATTTCAACAGAGCTATGGGGTATAGGGGACAACAGTGCTGCAAAAAAAAATAACCACAAGTCGTTTGGAATTGGAAAGATTGGTGCCAACAAGCTGAGCAAAGATCAGGAGGAATGGATTAAGGACAGTCTATAGCATACGAAAAAGGGCACAGAAAACTGGTACTGGGTGGCAGAGAGAGCTGAAAAACCCAAAACAAAGGAGGCAAGAATACAGGGAGTATGAACAAACCTACAATAAGCCAGGCTTTAAACTCAAGTGAGGAGCCAGGAAGGACATCAAACAGGGCAGAGACACAGGGTGGGGTGGAGTGTCTCAGTCCTCTGTCTCGTCCCAGCTGGAAGGACTAGATACTAGTTAAGTTTTGCATCAAGTGAGCTCACATTCCACCCAAAGCAACCCTGACAACACAGCACAGACTTTTTTGCGGTGCTTTGATGCCAGAAGTTCTTTCTGCATCCATTTATTGAAGTCTGATGCTACTTAAATTGAAATACACACTTTACAGAACGAAGCTGGAGGAATAATTGAAAGTAACAGCACAGCTTGCTTTATACACAGTTCCCGAGTTTTAATGTTTTTGCCCATAGTTTATTTTTAATTCTTAGGCAGGAGTAGGGTAGAAGCCATATCTACATTTTGCTAAGGGAAGCAGAGCTCTGTCTCATCGCTGCTTTAGAGGAGGCCCAGGTCCCATGAAAGCATGACTTAGCCAGGGTTGACACAGGAAGTCATGTGCTCGTGAAGAGGGTTCAGACAAAGATGGAATCAGAAGAAACAGCAAAAAGAAACTGGCATCCCTCCCTTTGACTTCTCTCCCCTCTAAACGACCAAGGTTAACAGACTAGTTGCAGCCCATGGCAAACAACCCAAGATGTACTAAGCAGTACTACACTGCTCCCTCAGTTTGCTACTTCACACAGTGTCACAAACTAGTGACAGGATAAAATCAGCTTACTGCACTGATCTGGGGGGAAAGGAAATTGTCAGACTGCAGATTAGGTCACACTTGCACAGCACAATTCTATTTATTCCCACACAAAATTCAGAGAAATCTCCAGGAAACATGCAGAGCAGCGGACAGGCTGATCGCTTCCTCCTCCCCCTTGGCTGGGATTAGACCCAATGGCAGAAGAGTTCAGTGCCTGAGAAGGAACCCCCCAGCACCCTCCAAATGCAGGATCAGCCTGACTGTGCTAAAGAACCCCCCAGCACCTCAGCAGGATAAGCCTGACTTGGTTAAGTGACCATTATGTGGGTACTTACCTGTAATAACGTGACTGCAGGTACGTGGAGCACACGGCCTTGGACACGTGGCTGGCTGACCCAAAGTCTATCACCTTCACTCTGTAGGGCTGGCGTGCAGGATCCACCAACATGATGTTCTCCGGCTTCAAATCAGCATGGATCAGGCCCAGGCTCTTTAGCTTCATCAAGGCAGTGGCCACTTGCTGCAGAATGGGCCGGATGTATTTCAGGGGCAACGGACTGAACTTGTTTTGCTTTAGGAAATCGTACAAGTTCTGTTCCAGCATCTCAAATACAAGGCATGTATGATTCTTGTGTTGAAAGCACTCGTAGGAGCGGACAAAGTTGTACTCGTCAGCGTTCTCACTGCTCAGGCGAGACAGGATGCTCACCTCGATCTGGCCCTGCCGGGCGTACGAAGGGTGGTTCTTCAGGATCTTGATGGCTACAATCTCCTTGGTCCTACGCTTCCAGCACTTCGCCACCTGCCCGAACGTCCCCCGCCCCAGGAACTCCAGGACCTCGTAGGTGTTTGTCATGGAGCACAGGATCTCATGCTGGACCAGCTGGTAATCCCCCTCCCCGCTGGAGCTGCTGCTTTTCGTGGTGACCGTGGTGGTCGTGGCCCCCGCACCCACCGCAGGTCTGTTTTGCAGCATGAGAGGTGGATGTTCCTCGATGATCTGCACGCTACCGTTGCTGTCGACCTCTTCACTTTTCCTTTTTAATCCACATTTTTGGTATGGCTCCAGCAAAGAAACGTTGCTCCTGTGCGAGAGGGTCTGGCTGCTCTGGAAGGTGGCTGTGGCGCTGCTGCCGGTGCTGTCGGCCGCGGTGACCACGATGTGCTCCACGGAGGGAGCAGGGAGAAGGAGGTTCTGGTCGTAGGCAGGGATGCTGAAATTGGCTACCTGATGAGAGGAGCTGGCTTGCCCTTGAGCTGCTGCTGCTGCTGGGAGGTTTTTGCTGTGGGGGTAATACTTGTCGCTACTGCCCTGTCCTGAAACATCCCAGGCAGACGGCTCCACTTTCAGTTTCTTGGCACTGCAGAAGGCACTCGAGGATACTGACGGAGGGGAGAATACCTGCAGCTGTGAGGCCATACCTGGAAAGGGAGAGCAGAGTCACCAGGGCTGCTTGGGGGCAGCAGGGGGACACCGACAAGGTCCTCCATCTGCAGGAGAAGCGGGAGGGCAAGGGTTTTTCTGAGCCCACCACCGAACTGCTGCTCCCCGGGGCACCACAGAGAGAGGCTCCCTGCTGGAATTCCTGCGTTTTATAGACAGACAGCTCTTCACCCAGCTCTCCAGAGGCTAAAGGAACCCCGGGACACGCCAGAAATCATAGAATCATTTAGACTGGAAAACACCTCTGAGATCATCGAGTCCAAACTACGACCGATCACGACGACGGCAACCAGAGCAGGGCACCGAGTGCCACGTTCAGGCTTTCCTTAAACACCTCCAAGCACGGCGACTCCACCGCCTCCCTCGGCAGCCCCCCTTCCAACATAATCCCGCTCTCTGTTAAAAAAATTCCTCCTAATACCCAACCGAAACCCGCCCTGGCACAGCTGAACACTTACGTCCTGCGCCTTGGAGCAGAGCCCGACCCCCCCGGCTCCGCCGAGCTCCGGGGCGGTGGCCAAGGGCGATAAGGCCCGTCCCGACCCTCCCTTTCCCCAGGCCAAAGCCCCCCGGTGCGGGGCAAAACAACACCGGGGCCCGGCAGGGCGCGGGCAGCGGCGAGACCCTGCCAGAACCACCATCCCGGCCCCGGGCGCTGCAAGAACAGCAGCCGGTGTGGAGCCCAGCCCCGAGAGGGCAAAGCCTTCCCCCCAAACCCGGCCCGGGCCGTTACCGGGCCCGGCCCCGGCCCCGCCGCCGGGGGAAGGGCGGGCCGGGCCCGCCCGCCCTCACTCACCGCCGGTGTGGTGTTCTCAGCCGCGGGCCGGACCTGCCAGGGGGACACGCCGGGGTGCGGAGCCCCGCAGCGGGCTCATCATAGCCCCGCCACGGCCGCCGGCCCGGCCCGCTC
>JAWWEU010000076.1:4730271-4758818 GCA_035583155.1 Acropternis orthonyx | reverse complement strand
CACGTTCAAGGTAACACCAATTCCGTGTTCCAGGTCCATTTCCCTTCCAGAGCCTCAGGGATGGGCTGTGGGGCGGGGGCGCGGACCGGGACCGGCACCGGGATTGGGATTGGGATTTGGGACCGGGCCCGTGGTAGGGCTATCCCGCGGCCATGCCGTACCTGGGCGGCGAGGAGGCGCTGCGGGAGCTCCGCCGGGCCCTGACCAACCCGCACGTACAGGCGGACCCGCTCCGGTACCGCGCCGCCGTCCTGCGGGTCATCCGGTACGGTGGGGCCGGGGGAGCTGGGTGGGACCGGGATCGGGATCCGCACCGGGACCGGGACCGGGACCGGGACCGGGGGCGGCCGGAGGGATCCGCAGCAGGACCGGGGTAGGGATCCGCACCGAGGCCGGGGCCCCGCACCGGGACCGGGATCCGCACCGGGATCAGAATGCACACCGGGACCGGGATCCTCACCGGGGCTGGGGGGCGGCCGGGGGTCCCCATACCGGCACCGGGGACCCGCACCGGGCCGGGGCCGGGGGCCCTTCCCCGGGGCCGGTTCCGGTACCGAGCCGCGCCGCGCGTCCCCGCAGGCTGATGTCGCAGGGCGCGGACGTGTCGGGGCTGTTCCCGGAGCTGGTGAAGGCGGGCGCGGCGCCGGACGCCGTGCAGAAGAAGCTGGTGTCGCTGTACGTGCGGGCCCAGGCCCCGCGGCAGCCGCAGCTGGCGCTGCTCGCCGTGAACTCCCTGCGCAAGGACTGCGCCCACCCCAGCCCCGCCGTGAGGGGGCTCGCCCTGCGCACCATGTGCGACCTCAGGTGCGGTGGGCATGGCGGGATGCTGGGGGGGGGGCGGTGCTGGGCTGGGCGTGGGACTGGATTGGGGGGTCGTCCTGGGCTCGGCATAGTGGTCCTGGGCTGGACGGAGTGGTCCGGAGATGGGGGTGGTGGTCCTGGGTTGAGGGGTCGTCCCGGGCTGGAGTAGCGGTCCCGGGCTGGAGGGGGTGGTCCTGAGCTGGAAGGGGTGGTCCTGAGCTGGAGGGAGTGGTCCTGAGCTGGAGGGGGTGGTCCTGGGTTGGGGGTGGTGGTCCTGGTCTGGAGGGGATGATCCTGAGCTGGGAGTGCTGATCCTGGGCTGGAGACGGTGGTCCTGGGTTGGTGGTGATGGTTGTGGGCTGGGATTGGGGGTGGTGGTCCTGGGGCTGGGGACACACAGATGCTGAGAGCACGTTCAGGTTTTAGGACTGTCCTGGGCTCGCTGTGCTGCCTCTGGGTTGTCACGGCTGCAGGACAGAGAGAGGGGAAAGCAGAGCGGGGAATGAAAGGCTGAGAGGATTGGGGGTGTTCAGGGCCCCCCTGACCCGCTGATCCCACAGGATGCCCGGGATCCAGGAGTACCTGCAGCAGCCCATCATGAGCGGGCTGCGGGACAAGGCGTCCTACGTGCGCAGAGCGGCCGTGCTGGGCTGTGCCAAGATGGTGAAGCTGCAGGGGGACTGCGAAGTGGGTGGGTGAGGGGCTCGGTGGGGCTGGGCCCTGTGGCCAGGGGTGCTCCTGGGCCAGGGGAGGGTGGTCGTGGAGCTGGGAATGGTGGCCCTGGAGCGGGGCGTGGTGGTCCTGGAGCTGGGGGCCTTCAAGCTGTCCTGGGCTCGCTGTGCTGCCTCTGGGTTGTTGTGGCTGCAGGACAGAGAGAGAGGAAAGTGGAGTGGAATTAAAGGATGAGAGGATTGGGGCTGCTCAGGCTGGAGAAGGGGAGGCTCCCGGGAGACCGGAGAGCTCCTTCCAGTGCCTAAAGGGGCTCCAGGAGAGCTGGAGGGGAACTTTAGACAAGGGATGAAGCAACAGGACAAGGGGGAATGACTGCCAGAGGGAAGGGTTAGATGGGACATTGGGAAGAGATTGTTCCCTGTGAGGGTGGGCAGGCCCTGGCACAGGTTGGGCAGAAAAGCTGTGGCTGCCCCATCCCTGGAAGTGTCCAAGGCCAGGTTGGACGGGGCTTGGAGCAGCCTGGGCCAGTGGAAGGTGTCCCTGTCTATGGCAGGAGGTGGGATGAGGTGAACTTCCAACACAAACCATTCCATGATTCTGTGCTCCCTGTGTATCAGACTGTTAACGATGCAGGGCCTCTTCCCTCCCTGCTCCTCCAGGGCCTCCCACAGCCATCCCTGAAGTCTCTGATCGACTGGGGGCCTTTCTGACCCCCACAGACCTTCAGGAAAAGCTCTGCCAGGGCAGATGTTATTGTAGAGCTGGAAGTTTTGTTGGCTCCTTCTCCCAGTTCAAGCCCTATTTTTTGTCTGGGATAAATGCTCATATCCAGGGATTAAATTGCAGCGTGCCCACAGAATTTGACAGAAGAGCCTCTGCTGGTTTACAGATGGTGCCTTGGTGAATGAGCTCTACAGTTTGCTTCGTGACCAGGATCCTATTGTGGTCGTGAACTGTCTGAGGGCCTTGGAAGAGATCTTGAAGAAGGAGGGAGGAGTTGTCATCAACAAACCCATTGCCCATCATCTCCTCAACAGGTTTGTTTTCTTTGTTATCAAGATGGTTCTGGAAGCTTCTCTAGTTCTTGTGTTTACTATGCAGAGAGGGCTTTTCTGGAGAGGACTTAAAGGGACTTTTGGCAGGCACCCAAAGATGGAGATGCTCATCCTAAGATAAACTAAACCTCTGCTAGGCTAAGGTCTGAAGAGAAATCTGAGGTGCCCTGCCTTTCCAAGGAGTCTTTGCTTCAGCTGGTGGCTTGTTCAGATTTGGGGGATTTTTTAGAGACAGTACACACGATACATTTATGGCACAGGTATATTCTAGTACATCTCTCCAGATCCATTGAAAGATGTGTAACTTATCCATTGCTTGGAGAGATGGACTTTTCTGCAGGTAATTCTGCAGGATCTGGGAAAAGAGGGGTGTTGCCCTGCCCAGGGTCCTTGTCAGTGTTGCTGTCTGGCCTAAACACCAGCAGAAGTGCATGTAACTGGTAATGAGTAAATAACTGGGCATTTCTCTTGAGATAAAAGTGTAGTATCCACTTGGTTTGGAACAGTGTAAGAAACCTGGAGGCTTGAGATCGCCTCTGCAGATCCTGGTGCACTCCCTGACTCCTGCACTCTGTGTTTGTTGCCCTGGCAGGATGCCTGACCTGGACCAGTGGGGGCAGAGCGAGGTGCTCACCTTCCTGCTGCGCTACAGACCCCGCAGCGAGGAGGAGCTCTTCGACATCCTCAACCTGCTGGATGGTTATCTCAAAAGCAGCAGCCCCAGTGTTGTGATGGCAGCCACCAAGCTCTTCCTGGTGCTGGCCAGCGAGTACCCAGATGTGCAGGCAGATGTTTTGGTGCGAGTGAAGGGCCCGCTGCTGGCTGCCTGCACCTCGGAGAGCAGGGAGCTCTGCTTCACCGCGCTGTGCCACGTGCGCCAGATCCTGGCGAGCCTGCCCGGGCACTTCAGCAGCCACTACAAGAAGTTCTTCTGTTCGTACTCAGAGCCCCACTACATCAAATGCCAGAAGATGGAGGTGTTGTGTGAGCTGGTGAACGACGAGAACGTGCAGCAGGTGCTGGAGGAGCTCAAGGGCTACTGCACCGACGTGTCGGTGGAGCTCGCCCAAGGTGCAATCTTCGCCATAGGTAAGAGCTGGGCCTGGCCTGGCCTGGCCCCTCCAGCTGGGCTGTTCCCTGCTGAGCTGTGTCTGGGCAGGCACCAAATCACTGATCTGTGCTGCAGCAGCACAGAGACCAAACTCCCCAGCAGGGGTTTGTGGCAGGGTGTTTCTAAGCCACGAGTGGGCTGATTCTTTCGGAATCGCTGAGCTGCGTTGGGTTGTGAAGAAAGTCCTTGAATCCTGTGAGATGCTCTGAAGAAATTGTGTCACTTCATCTCATTAATGAGCCTTATAGTGTTCAATGAAGCTGTGTAGTGGATGGAGGAGGTCCAATACCTGCTTGTTCTGTGAGTTGTGATAGAGGCGGAGTTAAGGGGATTTGGGGCGTTGCAGTTTTATTTTTGTAAGCTTTAAAATAGGTGAGTTTTTAAGTATTCGGAAGGAGAAAGCTGGGGATGCTAAAGTACTTTTCTTAATGTATTACATTTAAGGAAAGTTCAGAAATCTTCTGAGGCATGGCCTCAAAAAAAGGAATGTGTCCCTTGTGTGGAGAACAAGCTCATTTGACCACATTTTCAGAATGGTAGTCAGAAAGGAAAAGAGAAAGACTGTTCCTTTAAAATGGGTTTGTGGTGAGGAGTTGGGCTCAATGGTTCCTATTTCACTCTGACAAAAGGTTGACTTTTCTGTCTTTTTGGCATCCTTGCAGGCAATATTGCCAGGACATACACAGAGCAGTGTGTGGGCATTCTGACAGAGCTCCTGGGCCTTCAGCAGGAGCACATCACTTCAGGTAACCGTCTGCAGGCTGCTTACCTGGCTTAGACTTTCAGGAAGTGGCCTTGCAATCCCAAAATCCAGGCTCTCAAAGGCATTTGGCTTTTAATTGATTTGGTACTTTCAGGTGGAAGTTTTCCTGGTGGGTTTAGGGGTATAGGGTGTGTTCCTTCCATAGGAACTGCTCCTTGTGGGGAAGGGGGAGATGATCATAGTCTGTGGTCCTTTCTGGCTGCCACCTGCTGAATTAGGGAGTGAGTGACTCAGCAGAGACATTTCAGTATCTATTTGAGGGCGCAGATGAATAACAGATCTTTTAAATGTCTGTAATTTCTGTTCCTCATATAATAGTCTGATTCAATTGTACCCAGACTTCTTTTTCTCTTCTGCTGCCCTCAGATCTACCTTCACATCACTGCTCTTCCTGCTGTTCTCTTCCAACTCCTTTAACCACCACACTTGCCCTCTGCTGTTTAATTCAGTCTCAGGAGCTGCTGATGTTTCTGAGTGGGCAGCAGAACCTCTAAAATTATGACCTGAAGTTCACGAGACTCATTTTGAATTGGGCTTGGTTTTAATTTGTCATTCTAACCCCATCATGAGTCAGAGTCCTTTTAAAGGCTGGCAGTGTCTAGAAGAGGAATTGCTTTCCAGCAGCCAGGGGAACAGCCTGAAGTCTCAGTGCTTTATTTTAGACTTGGTGCAGCTTTGCTCTGACAAACACAGTCATGGGACTTGGAAGGAGGGTAGTCACAAGCAGGGCACTGACCTTCCTGGCTAAGATTTGAAGAATCTCTTGAGCTGGGGAGGGGTGTTTGGAATGATTTATTTTTTCTCTAGTTAGTGGTTTTTGTGACCCTTGGGAATGCTGATCTCCTGCTTTCCTCGCAGCGGTGGTCCGGGCTTTCCGGGACCTGGCTTGGCTGTGCCCCCAGTGCACGGATGCCGTGTGCCAGGCCCTGCCTGGCTGTGAGGACACCATCCAGGACAGCGAGGTGAGGTGGCACTGCTTGGGGATGAGCGAGCAAGAACTGCTTGGTTTTCCTTTGGCTCGAGGCTGGGGGTAAAAACCGGAAAGCTTCAGGCTTGTTCTCTCAGTCTCTTTATTTCACACCAACGCCGCATTTCTGGCACACAGCACCTGTTTGCTGTTGTCTCCTGTGGTTTCTTCAGGGCAAGCAAGCACTGATCTGGCTCCTGGGCACGCAGGGGGAGAAGGTCCCGAATGCTCCCTATGTTTTAGAGGACTTTGTGGAGAATGTGAAGTCGGAGACGTTCCCGGCAGTGAAGATGGAGCTCCTGACAGCGCTGATGCGGCTGTTCCTGTCCCGCCCTGCCGAGTGCCAGGACATGCTGGGCAGGCTGCTCTACTACTGCATAGGTGGGCTCCCCTCTCCTCCTCTCCCACTGCAGCTGTGGCACAGGGGTTTTGGGACCTTGTCCCCAGTGCATGGATGCTGTGTCAGCATCCTGGGTCTGAGCAGACCATCCAGGATGGCAGGGTAAGGTGGCTTTATGCCTTAGGCTGCTGCTTGGCCCCTGCCTGTCTGACTGGGGAGTGTAGAATCCCAGAATCCCAGAATGGTTTGCATTGGGAGGGACCTTAAAGCTCATCCAGTCCCACCCCCTGCCATGGGCAGGGACACCTTCCACCAGCCCAGGTTGCTCCAAGCCCCATCCAACCTGGCCTTGGACACTTCCAGGGATGGGGCAGCCACAGCTTCTCTGGGCAACCTGTGCCAGGGCCTGCTCACCCTCTGAGTAAAGAATTTCTTCCCAATATCCCTGCCCTCTGCCAGTTAAAAGTCATTCCCCCTTGTCCTGTCACTATCTGCCCATGGCCAGGCTTGCACTGTATCCCTGAACACCTTTTGGTAATGAAGGATGTGTACTCTGGGGAACCCTGGGTGATGGAAATACCCATAATTTCTGTCTCTCTGATGCCCAGAGGAGGAGATGGATATGGCAGTACGAGACCGTGGATTGTTCTACTATCGCCTTCTGCAGTCTGGGGTGGAAGAAGTGAAACGGGTCCTGTGCAGCCCCAAGTCTGACCCTTCCCTGGGGCTCCTGGGGAACCAAACCAAGCAACCTGTGAATGCCTGGGCTTGGGAGTTCAACACTCTTGTGCCAGTTTATGGCAGAGAACACTGGGCACTCGCCACTGCCCACCAGCCTGTGGAACCCTCTTACTCCTGTCCTCCTTGTACTGACTCCAGGAACACAGACACAGGTAACCCGCCTCACCTTCCTCTGGGATCCATTTCCCCCTTGTTAGTAGTCACAGAATCATGGAAAAACAGAATGGTTTGGGTTGGAAGGGACCTTAAAGCTCTTCTCATTCCACCCCCTGCCATGGGCAGGGACACCTTGCACTAGCCCAGATTGCTCCAAGCCCCGTCCAGCCTGGCCTTTGTGAATCTGGGAGCTGCAGCTCACATTGGTTGTGTTTTCATTCCAGAGTCGCTGATTCCTGAGGGGAATAAGGAAGTCCTAAAGGTTCAGCCTGACACAGGCAGCCTGAGCCTGATTCCTGATGTTTTCCTGACGGCAGAGCAATTTGAGAAGACCTGGCTGAGCTTGGACACGAGCTGCCACCTCTCCCTTCCCTGGTGTGGGCCTGTGCATCCAGACACCATCCAGACAGCCCTTCATGTTGTCCACATCCAGACTATTGCCATGAGCAAGGCAGGTGCCCAGCCCTGGAAAGCTTATCTGAGTGCTCAGGATGACACGGGCTGCATCTTCCTGACAGAGCTCCTGCTCGAGGCGGTGGGCTCGGAGCTCCAAGTGTCTGTGAGGCAGAGTGAGACAAAGCCAGAGGCACTGCAGACCTTCATCTCAGCCTTGAGGACAGTCCTGGAGGCAGTGACTGGACTGGGATCCTGACTGGTCCCTGCTCCCAGCAGGATGCATGCTCAGGACACAGGAGAAGTTGATTTCTCTGGCTTCCTTTGCCATACTTGATGGTGGTGTGGTGGTTCTAAACTGCAGGAGTGTTGGCAGCCCTTTCCTGGGCGCAGGAAGCACGTGTGGTGTGGGGGGAGCTGCAGCTGGAGCTGGAGAATGGGGCAGGGTGAAGTGTCTGCCCTCCCCCTGGGCTGGGGGAGGGACAGGGTCATTCTGGAGTGAGTCACAGAACTGGTGGCATCAGTGGTGGTTGTCACGAGACACCAATGGCACTGATGGAACCAGAACTGAGCAGAATTCAGGGATGTGTTTGGGAGAGTAATTGGAAAAACAGTTCAGAGGCACCAGGACTGGTACTTACCTCACATTAAGGGAGCAGTGCAGTGAGGAGAGGAGTGTTTTCGGTCTTGGCTCCCTTTCCATGTGCTTGAGTTTTGTCTGATAGAAGGATTTTGATGGCAGCTTCAGTTAGGGCTGAACAGAGCTCAGCTGTGCCAGGGGTGGGTACACAGGGTACATGCTGCTCACTAGAACAGGCATGTTTCAAGAGAAAGAAGTGTATTTTGTAGTTGAAATGTGTTACTGAGATCATGGCTTGCCCACTCTGAAGTTCCCCCTCAGCTCCCTGTGCCGTTGCCATGCTGAAGAGGCTCCTTGGCATAAGGGTGAGGCACACAGGTCGCACTGACAGGGCTTTGTGGCACTCTGGAATGAGCACAGCTTTCTTTAGCCCTATTCTGTATGGTTTCTTGTCATTTTTAATTTCTTTTATGGCTGTATTATACCTTCAGATCACAATATGCCTTCCCCGCACTTCACTGGAACGCTGCTGTCACTGTTAAACAGCAGATTTTAGACTTGAGTTCTGATTTTCCTAATAAAAATGTGAACCGTTCTTGGCTGATTTCTGGAGTATTTGTTCCTTCAGCTCTCAGGTCAGTGGGTGGAGTCACACAGAACTGCAGTCCAGCTCCTGCCTCCGCGTCCACCGTGGCTTTTCTCTCTGAACTTCCCTGAAGCAAAGCTTTAAGGAGAAATTGAGCAATAATTAATTTCAGTCTCATGTGCCAAATGACTGTAATGGGTGAATTCAAAGGTAGATCAGAAGTCAGCTGTAGCAGAGCTCCTGGTAACAGTTTCCACTGCTGTGTCCCTGTCCTTAGGGAGAGCTGCACTGGAGCATTGGCATTGTGTTGTTTTCAGGAAAAAAAACAGGAGATAACTTGTTGCCTGTGACTAGACCAGCTCTGGTCTCTGGGAAGGGAGACCCAGACCCTTCTTGATGAATGAATAGGTCGTCAGCAGTCTTCAATAATTTCTAAATACTTATTTCAGCTAATCTTAACAGAAGCGCCTTAATTTGAAGCTGACCCATGCCCGTCATTGTGCATAGCTGCAGGAGCACAGCTCAGCTTCCTCCATGAGAATCAGAATAATGAAGGATGGGCCATGGAAAAAGCAGCTTTACAGACTCCTCTTGGGGCTGAACAGGGCCTGGAGTGACCTGGTCTGGTGGAAGGTGTCCCTGCCCGTGCCAGGGGCTGGAATGGCATGAGCTTTTAAGGTCCTTTCCCACCCAAACCGGGATCTAAGTGCTGTATGTCCAGCAGTGCTCCTGGCCCCTCCTGGAAACTACCTTCCTGTTCCCTCAAGGCAAAACCTGCTTATGATTCCAAGCTAAACGCATGAATCCATGATTTTCCAGGCGGGTTGAGGGACTCTGCATATTCCAAGTTCGGAGCCCCCCAGGCTGTGCCCTGTGCTCACTGTGGGCCCCTGGCAGTGATGGCTGGGCAGGGTTCTTGAGGAATGGGGATGTTGGGGTGCTCAGAGAGGTCTCCAAGGTGTGCCCACCTCCGTGGCACAGTGCCCAGCAGACAGCTGGGCACGCTGGGGGCACCGGGAAGCTCATACCCCACTCTCTGTGCCCACCCTGCTCTGAGACACCACACCAAGGCTGTGTGGTTTCAAAAGAGGGTGCCAGGGCCCCGTGCTGGGTGTTTTGTTGTGCTGTCTGACCACGGTGCCTGCTACGTACTAATTTCCTTCCAGGCTGGGGATGAAGTCAGTAAACCACAGCCCGCGCCGCGCTCCCCGGGCCGGTGCCTTCCGCTGCGCACGCACTTGCCATGTCCCTTCCCGGGAGGGTCAGGCCAGGCACGCTCCGTCCCTGGCAGCATGGACCAGAGGGAGATCCTGCTGCAAAACCTGGAGAGGGCCCAAGGCAAGAAGCTCAACCGAGGAGAGTTTGCAGACGAGTTTTTGGTAAGTCCGCTCGGTGTTTCTGCCCCGTCCGATGGGAACCAGCGGGTCACTGCTCGAGCTGGGGCAAGATTTGCATGTGACACTGTGATTTCCCAGGGGTTTCATAACAAACAGTCAACCAGGAGTTAACTGGGCTGAAAGGAATGCAGAGACACAAGAGGAATTTAATAGTTTGCATTTGAACTGTTTGCTTTTTAACTAATTACCAGAGTGCTTCCTGTTTTCTGTTGGCGAATGCACTTGTCAAGACAGTTTCACTTTGCCTGGTAACAGGACTGGGGCTCCAGGGAGGGATATGGAGCCTCTGCTCCCTCTCCCCACCTCAGTGTTGGACCTGGGACACATGTGTTCCTGCCAGGGATCTCTGGCTGCTCCGTGAATTAGCTTTTCCTTCTTTCAGTAGAGTGCAGGTTGCCCAGAGAAGTTGTGGCTGCCCCATCCCTGGGAGTGTACAAAGCCAGGTTGGACAGGGCTTGGAGAAACCTGGGCTGGTGGAAGGTGACCCTGCCCAGGGCAGGCAGGTTGAATGACATGATCCTTAAGGTCCCTTCCAACCCAAACCTTTTTATCATCTGGGATGTGAGTGCTGTATGTCCAGCAGTTCTCCTGGCCCCTCCTGGAAACTAATTTCTTGTTCCCTCAAAGCAAGACCTGCAAAAAGTGCTGATGGCTCCCACCACGCCCTGCACTCCCAGTGCAGTTCCCAGCTGGTTCAGATTTGTGCAGTGTCCTCTGTGAGCTCTCTGACAGATTTTCATTTGTTGGGTGCCAGGGTCGAGGCTCAGATGGCAAAGCACCGTCCCAGAGCGAAAGGTGGTGGCTGGTGATGGCTCCTGGTGTGGCTCTGGCAGGCTGTCTGGGCTGCTGAGAGGCAACAACATTGCCCAGCTTTAACAGACATAGGGAAGGGTAAAACTGGTTCATCCGTGAGATCTGAGGTGTGTCAAACACCAGAGCAAGCCCTGGCTGTGGCAGTGGGCTCCGGGAAGGCAGAGAGTTACTGATGGGTCCCCATGAGATCCAGCCCCGCTTTGTTGTACCAGCCAAGCCTGGCACTTCAAACACTTGGGAAAAGATGAGTGCTTGATTTTCAGGTGTCTGGGGTAGAGGGAAGTGATTAATCTGAGCCTGCAGTGACAGGCTGTTGTTCCATGGAACAAAGCACTGTCACAGGCTGCTGAATTTCCCCTCTTGCTGACGGGCTGTGCTGTGTGTGAGAGGCAGCAAAACTCTGAGCCCTGCTGCACAAAGTGCCTCTGGCAGCCAAATGTATTAATTTCAGACCAAAATGGCACGTAGAAGTGGTCAAGGCTGCATTTCCTCTTGTAGGGGACAAGATCTTCCCAGGGTGATCCGACTTGCTGCCACTTCTGCAAGGCAGAGGCCCTTCCAGGCAATGACGTTGCCTTGTGTTTCCACACTTGCCATTTCTCCATCCCAATTCTCACCCTTTCCTGGTGTGACCAAGCATTTGTCCATGGAAATCGTGGTGCTGTGACTGTAAATCACGGGGGCTTGGTTGAAGTACCCTTTTTCTGTCTGTGCAAGCTCACAGGTGGGGTTTGATCCTTACTGGATCCAGAGTGGAACAGGCTCCCCAAGGTAACAGCCCCAAACCTGCCAGAGCTCAAGGAGCATGTGGATAACGCTCTCAGGCATGTGGTGGGATTGTTGGGGTTGTCCTGTGCAGGGTCAGGAGTTGGACTTTATGATCCTTGTGGGTCCTTTCCAAGTCAGGATATTTTGTGATTTTCACTTGATTTCTCCTATGTAGGCATTTCCCAAGTGGTTTTATGTCAGGTTATTCAGGGACACAAAAGTAAGATGATTGAGGGCCTCAGCTCTGGGAAAACTCGCTTCAGGATGGAGTCATGTCCCTTCCATGGAAGCTTCTCCTGGAACTGGAAGGAGGAAGTGGAGGATGTGACCAACACCAGAATTGCTCAGAAGGTTACAGGGATGTGGAGTCTACAAAAGCCACCCCGTCCCCACAATGTCCATCCTACCGTGACTGCCTCATGTTCTTAATTAATAGAGGCTGGACACGTGGACTGTCCTGGGCCTCCTGGACCTTCTCCCTGGCTCATTCCTTCAGGTCTGTGAGATGTCACTCCTGGGGTGTTGTGGCTGAATTTAGTGTTTTAAACTGCAGTTTAATGTTAAAAGCCAGCAACTCTGACTTGGGCAAAAAATTATGAAAAATAGATGGTGTTTCCCGAGCTGGTGGTAAAGAACAGTGTGTGTTACTTAGAAGCTGATGGTGGTGAAATAAAATTCTATGCTTTAGCAGCAAAACTCCTTGGGAGTGCTGCAGCTTTATCCTGGGAGAGATGAGAGATTTGCAGCCCTAAGTCTGTCCCAGGACTCCTCCTTTCTCTTCTATCAGCCCATGCAGCTACTCTGCTCTGATTCCTTGTGCTCCCTTAGTGTTTGCAGCTATGGATGGGAGCACCTTTACCCAAGGTGAGAAAAATCAGTGAATTTGTCTGTCTTTCCTGATGTCATTTGTTCAAGGTGGTTTAACACTGTCACTCCTATTATCTGGGTGCCATTTGTACTGAGAATGGTTCCCCTGTGTCTCACTCGTGCTTTGTGTGGCTGCAGGAGCCAACGTGTGGGCACGGCCTCAGCACACGCTTTCCACTCTTCAGAAGCCTCTGCTGGGGCTCTCACGTGGTTCTGTCTCTGTTCTTGCTCTGAGTATCTTGAGAGAAGCCACTCAGGAAAGAATTAATGGTGCTGACCCTGCTTTGTGGCAGCAAACCTGACCTTCACGTGTGCTCTCTAGTAGTGTGCTGGATGGAGCACCTCTGCTGTAATTTGTTCCATTCTTTTATCACAGAAGCTGAAAAGGCAGTCAACAAAGTACAAGTTGGATAAAATCTACCCTACAGCAGCAGCTGAGCAACCAGAGAATGTCAAGAAGAACAGATACAAGGACATCTTACCTTGTAGGTTGGAAATGGCACGTCTCTATTCAGCTCTTTGGGTTTTTTTAGCTCAGGTCTGTTTTCATCCTCCAGTGCCCGCCTGCACAGCTGCTGTATGTGAGCATCTCGCTGCTGTCAGCTGGCCTTGGACCCTGCTGCTCAGATTCAAGGCTTTGGCTGCTGCAGTCCATGCTCTGGAAGGCTTTGACACACAGAGGGATTTTGGGGTGTCTGTGCAGGGCCAGGAGTTGGACTCGATGATCCTTGTGGGTCCCTCCCAGCTCAGGATGTTCCATGATTCTGTGATATTTGTAGAGGCAGAAGAACTGCTGTTCCCTGGGAAATACATCCCTCAGTGATTATCCTTGCAAGATTTCTGGGCAGCATTGCAAGAACTTGTTTCCCAAGGCTTTCTAGAAAATGGCTTTGGACAAAGGTGTCTCCATGATGTACAAATGGGACTATGGGCAAAACCTGATGTGGCTTGTCCTGACTTCATGTGGGGGTCTCCAAAGGACAGGCTGTCCTAGGGTCAGAGCAGACTGTCCCTTTCATCCATCCTATTTTGAAAAAAATAAATCACAGAATCATTAAGGCTGGGAAAGACCTCCAAGATCATCAAGCCCAACCTTGGAACTGTTGTATCTAACAATGGTCTGAGCCTGTCAGATCGAGGGCTGGGTGATCTCGGGCTTGGCTTCCTGCACAGTCAGAGGGGTCAGCGTTGCGTGGGGGGAGTGGCAATACCTGCAGCTCTGCCCTAAGCCCCCACCCCCAGAAGGAGCCTGTCCACCCACTGTGTGCAGGGCTGTCAGGAGCTGTGGGAGGCGACACCAGCTGCTTGCACAGCCACTCACCTGCTCTGGGGTGTCCTCTCTGCTGTGAGTGCTCCAAAGCACCTTGTGCTGTGCCCCGAGGGGCTCAGCAGCCATGAAACACAGACCCTGAGTGCTGCTTCTCCTGCTTTTGTGCCTGCAGTTGACCACAGCAGAGTGGAGCTGTCCCTGATTACGTCTGACACAGATTCTCACTACATCAACGCCAACTTCATCAAGGTATTGCCTCTTCCACGAAGGTGTTTGTGGTGCCACCTCGCCGAGCTGGGCCAGGAGGCTCTGCTGAACAAAAGGACTCTGCAGGGGTTTCTGGGCTGTGCTCAAGGATAACTGGGTGGAAGAAGAAGTGCAGAACCAGTGAGCCCTCCAAAAAACACCCCCTGCAGCACAGAGCCACCAGGCCACAGGGCAAGAGACGTGCACTCGCACTGGGGCGAGTGGTGGTGGAACAGTTTGTGGTTCACAGCCCTGACTTCCTTGTCAGTGTTGCTGCCTTTGGTGGGTGACAATGGCGCAAAACTGGCTGTGGCCAGAGTCACCTTGGCTGAAACCAGAGCAGAGGCAGGAAGCCTTGCACTGAGCACGGCTGGGACCCGCTGCAGGGCCGAGAAATGGGGTGGGCCAGCGTGGGCCAGCTCTCCAGCAGGAGTTCCACGTGTTTTGGGACTCTCCTGTGCCTCTGGGACCCTTCTCTCAATGAAAGAGAGGTGGACAGATGGATAGATATAGATAGATAAATAGATGAATAGAGAGAGAGAGAGAGAAATAGATGGATAGAGAAATAGATGGATGGATAGAGATAGATAGATAGACAGACAGACAGACACTAGATAGAAGGTTTCCTTCATTCTCCACGACACTGACCCAGGGCTCTGTAACCCACCTGCAGAAGAACAGACCTTCCCAACAGGACCATGGTTCATTCTTTTGCCAACAGAGCTGCATCAGCTGTGGCCGCATCACCTCCAAGCTCCCAGATGCGCTGCAGGAGCTGGTGGTGGTCTCTGGGAGTGGCTCAAACCCAGCTCCCTGGCTTGGCCCTGCCCGTGGGAGGTTTGCACACCGTTGCTTGATCTAATGTAGGAGCCTAAAATTGACCTCTATGAAGGTTCTTGTACTTCTAAATCCTTAATGGGGTCATGGAATAAGATCAGATTTAGGGAGAGGAATGGCTTTTTTTCTGCTGGTGAACTGTGCACTGATGTATCCATGCCTGGTTTGAATGTTCTAGGGTGTCTATGGGCCAAGAGCCTACATTGCAACCCAGGGTCCTCTCCCCACTACTGTCATTGACTTTTGGAGGATGATTTGGGAGTATGAAGTCCTGGTAAGGTGTAGATTTATATCTAAATATAAAGTTTGTAAGTTAGGGGTTTTTTTTAAAGAAACGTTGTCCATACAGCCAGAAGTCCTTTGTGAGTCAGTGGGAGTGTCAGGGTTTTACTCCATCTCCCTCCCACCAGCCTCCTCTGCCAGGACTCTGCTGGTGGCTGTCTCTGCCTTTGGGCTCTGGGTGGGAAGGTCCTTGGGCTGTGGGTGATGCTCCCAGTTTGGCAGTCGTGGCTCAGGGGAAAGCAGCCCACAGAACTTCCTCGTCGCTGATAAACCTGCAAGTGATGAGTTTGATTTCGCTGCCTGCATGAGGAACTCGTGTTCAGACCTTTCTAATGAACTTTCTGTCTGCAGGTCGTGGTCATGGCTTGCATGGAGTTTGAAATGGGGAAGGTGAGTAGTGTGTCAGAGGTGGCCTCTGCTGTGGCAGTGCCAGGGCAGGGTGAGAAGTGCAGCTTTTTATTAAATCTCATTAGTGACAGTGAGTTTCTGTTTTATATGAGCTGTTTCCTGAGTTTCCCAGCAGCAAATGATCTAGTGGAAGGTGTCCCTGCCCATGGCAGGAGGTGGAATGAGATGATCTTTAAGGTTCCTTTCAACCCAAACCATTCTGTAATTCTATGACATTCTTAAGCATTTCCAGTAGCACAGAGAGCTCCATGGAAAGGGAAAACCAGCCACAGTGGCTGGGAAGGGGAGGCTGGAGCTGACCAGCAGCGAGAGCTGAGCCCTTCCCAGCAGGAATTTTGTCCTGGAAAGTGAGACAGGACACAAGCACGGCTGGGCCAGTGGGAATAACCAAACACATCCTGATTCTGCCAACAGAAGAAGTGTGAGCGGTACTGGGCCGAGGCGGACGGGTCCCCCCTGCACTGCGGCCCCTTCTCCATCTCCTGTGTGAGTGCAGCCCCCTCTGCACCTCCTGTCACCTGCAGCAGCACCCCTGGCACCCACTGAAAAGGTGACTCTGGCTTCTTGTTCTGCAGGAAGCCGAGGAGAAGAGGAATGAGTATGTGGTTAGGAGTTTAAGGGTGACCTTCAGTGAGGTAAGCGGGAAAGGTCAAGGTGGGAAGTGCACCTTGGATGGCTTGGTTATATAAATAATATATTCAAATACGGTACCTTTTGTGCAGAAAATGTTGTGCTGGTCAGGCTGCTGATTTCAATTTGACAGTTGTTGAGGGAAAAAGTAAAAAAATTAATGAACTCGGACCTCAGTTTCTGAGGCTCTTTGTCAGTCATGGCAAATCAGACCCCAGGCAGGTGAAGCCAACAAGTAATGTCAAGAATGTCATAAAATGGCAATGCTGCTTCTGCAGCAAAACCAGCTGCAAACCTCTGCCCTTTGCCTACTGATGCAGAGGGGGCCTGGAGGTGTCTGCAGCAATCCAGCTGCCCCCTGGCATGCCAACATCCCTCTCTGTGCCTGCAGGGGCTGTGGCAGCATCCCCTCAGTGGCACAGCTAGCCCAGAGCCTGCCAGCTCTCTCCTCTTGCAGGTGACCCGCACCATCCACCAGTTCCACTACAAAAACTGGCCAGACCATCACGTCCCCTCATCCATTGACCCCATCCTGGAGCTCATCAGGGAGATTCGCTGCTCCCAGCCCGATGACAGTGTCCCTGTCTGCATCCACTGCAGGTGGGTGAGGGGGCTACCACTGGGGAAGGGCTGCTGGCCCCCTGGGCCCCTCTGCTTCCCGAGTGACCCCAGGGGGTGGCAGCTGGCCAAGCCCTCAGCCAAGCTCCTCTCATGGGAAGCCTTAGGGCAGAGGGGTCTTCTAAGGACAGCTGGCATGGCCAGGTGACAGGGAAGGAGACAGGTAGCAAGCAGGCCAGCCATAGAATCATAGATTCATGGAATTGTTTAGGTTGGAAAAGACCTTTAAGGTGCTCGAGTCCAACCATTCCCCCAGCACTGCCAAGCCCCCCACTAAACCACCTCCCCAGGTGTCACATCCACATGTCTTCTAAATTCCTCCTGGGATGGTCACTCCACCACTGCCCTGGGCAGCTGTGATAGGGCTGGACAACCCTCTTGGTGAAGGAATTTTTCCTAACATCCAACCTAAACCTCCCCTGGCACAACTTGAGGCTGTCTCCTCTTGTCTTATCCTTTGTTCCTTGGGAGAAGAGACTGTCTCCCACCTGGCTCCAACTTCCTTGTGGCTGTGGAGAGTGAGAAGGTCTAGTTAAGAGACCACCAGCTCTGGGTATGTCCGTGTGTGGCCGGTCACCACAGGAGGACCCAGATCTGTTTGCAGGGGATGAGCTGTGCCTCCCACCCTGCAGCAGGGCCATCGTTGGGGGCTCCACCTTCTGCTGGGTGGGCTAGGAGGGTCACAGGTGGCTGTGAGTCTTCTCCAGCTGTCCTTGTCACAAAGCACAGCGTGCCCCACCGTGACCCTGCTGTGGCTGTCGTTGCAGTGCTGGCTGCGGGAGAACCGGCGTCATCTGCGCCATAGACTACACCCAGAAGCTGCTGAAGGACGGGGTGAGTGGCAGCCCTGGGCACCTTCAGATGGCACCTGCACCCCTCTGTCTCTCCCTTGCCTTCTCTGTCCCCTTCACCCGCTCTGACTGCAGGCAGAAGTGTTTCAGGTGATAGCCACGAGTGGAAGGACCACACCAAGCTGCTGATACGCCACCCCATTCCCAGTTTGTGCTGCTTCTCCCTCTTTACCCTCTGCCATTGCTCCCTTCCCATCCCAGTGCAACAGCATCCCACTGATGGGGCAGAATCCCCTCTCTGTTGCTCCCTCTGGCCAGACCTTCAGCTCACAGCACTTGGCTCTGCACTGACCTTCACTTTTCAATGTGACTTTACTGTCTATAGCTGTCTCTCCACACTTACACATCAGATACCCAACGTTTCCAAACCAACACCCTGCTTTGCCCTGACTCTCCAGTAATCTGTGGCCTCAGAGCAGGTTGCTGGGACTCAGAGGAGAGGCTGCTGTGTTCTGTTCCACAGTTCCCTAAATCCATCCATCTGGGAAATCAGTGTCGTGTCCTTTGTGCTTCCCACAGATGTTACCCGGGCTGTTCTAAAAGGCGGATTTTCCACGGAGTGTGAGACAGGAGGGAGGAGGCTGGTTTGTAATAAAAAATAGCACTTTAGGCAGGTCCTTTGTTAAAAGTTTTTGCAATAGCAGGCCTGGATTTCAGGCACTGCTCTAAACTGCACCATGACTTGGAATCCGCTTGGAATTAGACCTGTCTGTAATTTTTGTCAGACAAATCATAGAAATCATGGTAAGATTTGGGTTGGAAGGGACCTTAAAGATCACCCAGTTCCACCCCCTACCATGGGCAGGGACACCTTCCACTAGCCCAGGTTGCTCCAAGCCCCATCCAACCTGGCCTTGGACACCTTGGACAGCTTCTCTGGGCAACCTGTGCCAGGGCCTGCCCACCCTCACAGGGAAGATTTTCCTCCCCAAATCTAATCTAAATATCCCCTCTTTTAGTTCAAAACCATTTTGTCTTTTCCCTTCCTCCCAAGATTGTTCCAGTGAACTTCAGTGTGTTCAGTCTGATCCAGGAAATGCGCACGCAAAGACCTTGCATAGTGCAGACCAAGGTATGTTCAGGAGATCTCCCCCCCTGGTCTGTTCCCCATCCTGGGAGCTCAGCTTTTCCCCAGGAGGGTTGGCAGTGTGGAAACCCAGAGCGGTGGTGCTGGTGGGATGTTCTGCAAAGTCCCTTTTCTGAACACAACAGTGTTTTTGCAGAAATTAATTGGGTAGCTGAGCATTTCCTGGTAGCCAGCTGGGACAGTGCTCGCAGTGTGATGCTTACACTGCGAAACAAGGCACTGTCCAGGAAACAAAGTGGGAACTTTCCTCAGCTGAGACAGCCTGAAGAGGAAGCTCAATGCAGAACAGTGTGTTTGTGCACCCAACCACCACCCCCAAACGTCTCAGTCTGAACCCTGTGAAAGTTGTAGCTTCTGCCTGTGCTGAGAGTTCCCACCCTGCCAATGGCCAGGAGAGTGGCAGCTTCTCTCAGGGCAGAGGTGACTGTGGTCAGGTGCCACAGGCGCCGGCTCTCACGTGGTTTGTCTGTCTGGAATGCAGGAGCAGTATGAGCTGGTTTATGATGTGGTGATCGAGCTCTTCAGAAGGCAAATTAAAGCACTTGATGCCCAGAAAGATTCTGCTGCTTCCCAGGTAAAACTCCCAGGACAAACACCCTGCCTCTTGCAGCCAGCTCTAACCTCAGTTCCTGCTGCAGTCCTGGGATGAGTCCCCCTGTTTTCTGCTCCCCTTGATGCCCAAATTGAGTCCCTTTAGAAGTCAGCCCATGAGAACCCAGCTCTGAATGTGCAATGCTTATCACAAACAACACCTACATTTTTCCTTGGTCTCAAAACAATTTTATATTTTCTATATACTTTTGTAATTGTTTAAGGTAATCAGTGACTAGAAAAACACCATCTTTCTGCAGTAGTCTCTGATTTCCATGGGGATATGCCAGTGAAACTTGTCTTCAAGGAGTCCTTGCAAGCAAATGAGTGACTTGCAGATCACATTGGGAAGGTCCACGTGGGAAGGTCAAGGTTGGGAAGCTTGGGAGCACAAAGCAGTGTTGGTGACAGTGTTACCTGGTGGGTTACTAATGAGGCAATGAGCATTACAGCCTGTCTGTGGGAGATAAGAGGCTAAAACAGGTGGTGAAAAAACATGGCAAAGTTTCTAATTTTCAGCAGGAGAAATAATGTGGTCTTGGTATGAAGTTGCACATAAACAGGAATAGCCAAACCATCCCTGGTTAAGCTTCTCTTTGCTCCTGGTGTTTTGTGTGTGCTGGAATGAGCCTCACTGTCCCTGTGTAGCTCTTTGCACCCAGATAAAGCAAAAGCATGGACGTTCTCCGAGCTCATTTCCTCAGAGGCTTCTATCTAAAGAGAAAGGAAGAGGATCCTGCAATGGGACTCCTGCCTCAGTTTTGCCAGAGGATTTGCAGGATGTTCCAAGCCAGGGCTGAGTGAGAAAAGAGCAGGAAAAAGCCTTTTGTTTTAATGTGTTATGGACAATGTGTGAGCAGAAGAGATGCAGGACTGGGGTGACACAAAATGCAGAGAACATTTCAAGTCCGGATGTGGTTTTGCAGCTCCTGCCCAAACCTCCTGCCCCCCGCAAACCTCCCCGTCCTCTGAGGGCACTGGGGAGGGCCACGAGCTGGTGTCACAAATGAAACCAGCACCCAGCTTGCCCACCACATGCCCACGTGGGCTCCTGAAGGCAGAGTGCTCTGCCCAGGCTGACTGGCACAGGTTGTAGGGCTTGCTGTACCCTCTAAAAGGTGCTGGCAGGAATTGCTCTTCAGGAGGTTCTGTCTGCAGTTTTCAGCCCCAGCTTGTCATTTCCCAATTGCACTAATAGTTAATAGTAGTTGGCACAAATTCCAGCTCCTGAGGCACCATCTGGGTGCCCTTTGCATTCTCCCTCCTCACTCTTATTTCCCAAACTTTTCTTTCCCCAGATACAATCAGGGCATCCTGTAGCCAAGCCACTCCTCACTCCAGTGGAAGATATTTACGGTCTAAGTTTACTCACCTGGTAAGGCCACAGCACAAGTATCCGTGTTGGTATTTGTCCCACTTTGACTCTCACATTTGTTCCTACCATAATTCATGGAATCATGGAATCATTAAGGTTGGAAAAAACCTCCAAGACCATCCAGTAAAACCATTAACCCAGCACTGCCAGGCCCACCACTAAACCATGTTCCCAAATGCCACATCTACATGTTTTTTGAACACTTCCAGGCACAGTGATTCCATCACTTCCCTGGGCAGTGCCTGATCACCCTTTCAGTGAAGAAATTTTCCCTAATTTCCTGGTAATTCCTGCTGTGTCTCTGGCTGCCTCAGCCTCTTCCCTGTGTGCCACCACCTGTCCCTCTCTTCTGCCCTGGGGTCTGCTTCACTTTGTGCTAATGTGCTGTATCACATATCAACTGAAAACACTATAAAAGAGACTCCTGACCCCAGAGCCTGGCAGAGTGCACCCCATAGGATGCCCCTATCCTGGTCCCATCTTCCACCCTCAGGTGCTGCTCCAGTGCCTCTTGCTGCAGGAATAACAATCCTGAGCAGTCCAGCTTCCCAGCATGGGCAGCTCCCGAGGGCGATGGGATCTCTGTGGGCAAGTTTTGGGTTGCAGTGTCTGCTTTCTGTAAATAACTTTGTTTTTTGGTACAGTTTACTGGGTTAAAGGGTTGAGCACCATTTAACGGTGCTCAAACAGGGCACAGTCCTTCCCTGCACTCCTTGCTTGAGGCTGAGCTGAGAGAATTCCTCAGGGAATTGCTCCCAGGAGCAGTGGGGTGGGCTGTGTCAGTAGGCTAACAGAGATTTCTGAGCATTCCCTGCCTCTGACTCCACACCCCGGTGCTTTATTGCAGCTCGGAGCAAGAGGAGCAGGATGTGCACCGACACCTTCCTCCCGAGCAGGACGTGCGCGGATGTGTTCCCCCGGTGGCACAGAGCAAAGCATCCCTGCCATCTCTGTGTGCCCCGGGCGCGCAGGGCAGCTCCGGCTGCGGAGCGCCCCCCATGAGACAGGCCGTCTCCTTTGGGGCTCTGAACTTCATCAGCCGCAAGAAGGCGGGGGATGCCCCTCGGAAACGCCGCAGCTGGGAGCTGGACATGGACCCAAGGGGGCCTGGTGGCAGAGCACCCCTGACATGGACTGCATCGACCCCTTTAGTGCTGGGGCAGCAGGGAGAAGACTGGGAATGGGATGAAAGCAGTGCCGAGCCTGTTTGGAGTTTGCAGTTGCCAAACGCCAGTCAGTCAAGCAACCAGGATGGATTTTCCCCTGTGGACCTGAACCCCTCCAGACGAGAAGCAGGCGGCCCCTCAAGCCACAGGAACCATGGGCAATGCCCTTGCCCTTATCTCTGCTCAGCAGAAGATCCCTACTTCTCATCACTCTCTTCAGATGACCCCATGTCCCCAGCGTTTTCCAGCCACTTTGTGGAGGGGCAGGAGGAACTTCTCCCTTCTTGTGCTGCCAGTGCCCCACTGCAGCCCCCCACAGCCAGCCCCCCAGTGTCCCACCACGCTCCCCAGGATGAGGAGAGGGTGTCCCCCCCACGTAAGTGCTGCAGGGCTGGGATACACGAGGCTGGATCACTCTGGATTGCTGGAGGGAGCAGATCAGATGATGTGCTGTTCTGGTGTCCAGGCAGGGCTGTAGCTGCTCCTCAGGACTGTATGGTTTCACCAGAGGGACCAGACGGTTTCACTCTCACACTCTTCATCCTGTCTTAATTTCTTCCCATAAACATTTTTAGAATAGCATGATTTAGGGTTTTGCATTACAGAGCTGCTCTGAACCACTGTGCCACCTTGGAACAGCACTCACAGGGAGGCAGGGACTGGTGCTGACCAATTCTGACATCAAAAAAGCATTCAGAAAGTTCCCAGACATGGTTTGCTCTGAGGATGTAGTTTCCAAGTCAAAACCTAGTGCTTTCTTCAAAGTGTCTTGCAGGAGGACACTGAAATCTCACTGAGTTAGAAGAACCAGGACTTCAGGAGCCCTGAGCAACCTGATCCAGCGGATGACATCCCTGCCCATGGCAGGGTGTTGGAACTAGGTGGTCTTTAGGGTCCCTTCCAACCCAAACCATTCTGTGATTCTATGGTTCAACATAAGTGTTTTGCCCAGATCTGTGGCCTTAAAACCATCACTCGCCATAGGAGGAAGGTGGAATTATTCCTTGCTTGGACATTTCCTTTTGTCCAGCTTTGGCATTTGCTCCACCTTGTCCTGCCCAGGCCCTTCAGCATCCAATGTCCCAAAAACATGCTCATTATCCAGGTGCTCTTGGGAAGTTCCGAGAGCTGCAGCACAACCAAGCAGCAGCAGGACCACCAGCTGCTCATCCTCTTCCCCTGTGCAGTGGGAATCCTGCTGCCAGCTCTGCTGGAGGTCTGTCCCTGAGGCCACGTAGCTGGTGAACTGGTGCTGAGAACCATTTGGATTTTTAACCCCAGTTCAGGGGTGTTTGAGCATCATCTCTGGTGCGTGGCAGGGCAGGAGCAGGCAGCTCCTCTGCACGGGTCTGTGATCCCCCTGCCACATCGTGCCATGCAGGTAACCTGGCTGTGTCTCTCCATGCAGGTAATCTCTCCGTGTCTTTCCAATTAGCCACCCTGCCACAGCCAGATGATGATGATAATGATGATGATGATGATGATGATGATGATGATGATGATCCTCCCCCCCTGCCCCAGCGCACCCCAGAGTCCTTTATTGTGGCCAATGAATCTGGTAAGTGCATCCACCAATATTAAATGTGGAGCACTGAGGGCTCATCCAACATTTGTTGTTCCATAGCATCCAGCTGCCTGGGATGAGAAATGACCTCTGCTCTGTTCAATCACTTCTAGGACAATTTCCTCTGGCCCCTTCTGATTTTCAGCTTCCAGACAGAAATCCAAATATTGGAACCTCTTGGGAGTGGAGTGGTGAGACCCACTCAGAGGGGTTTCATGACTCTGTGAGACTGAGACCCTGTAAGGTAAGTGGCTTTTTAACTCTTATCCAGCACTATCCCTGTGCCACTTTCTTTATCATGTTTCCTCCTGTGAGAACAACCCCAGTTTTGGCACTTGGCACTTTTCATAGATTATTTCATAGAATCCCAGAATGGTTTGGGTGGGAAGGGACCTTAAAGCTCATCTCATTCCACCCCCTGCCATGGGCAGGGATGCCTTCCACTCCAAGCCCTGTCCAACCTGGCCTTGGACACTTCCAGGGATTTCAGGGCTCGGGACTGGAAGGAAGACATGGCGTCAGCCAGGCTCCTCTTTATCAACATCTACTTTACTCCAAACATTATTTCTGGGGGGCCTAAGCCCCATACGAGGTAATAAACAAATTGTGCCTCATTTAGAGGAGGATAGTGAAGACAAGATGTTGGTGGTCCACTGAGGTTCACATAGCCCTGTGGAACAGGCAGGAGCTGAACAAAATTTAGGCATCTCTTGATCATCCCACAGCTGAGTGACAGCTCTGTGAAGTGAAAGAAAGGCACAAGTCTGTCTTCCATTACCCCAGCATGGAGGTGTGTGTGTGGGAGGGTGTTTGCACATCACATCCTTTCCTCCTCTTCTCTGGCTTCCTTGTGTGCAACAGGACAACATTTGTGGTGGGAATTTTAAGTACCTGCCTTGTTTTTTGTTTCCAGAGCGTGAAGTTTCGGAGCCCCCAAACAGGTATAAGTTTAACGCTGGCATAATCTTTAGAATTAAGATCTGCTTTTTGCTGAAGCTGCTTTACTTGGGGAATGCCACTGGGATCTGTGCTTAGTCCAACAGAATTTCTGTGTTGCTAAATAGTTCTGCAACAGGACTGTTCTGACCAGAACCAGACAGCTCTGCAACAAACTGGCAATTTTATATTTCCTAACCTGCTCCTGCCTTATCCTGCATGTGAGGATGTTCCTTGCAGCCTCCTCTTTTGCTGCATGGTGTGTGTTTTCTCTGAGAGAACTGAAATATGCTGCTTGGTTATAATATATATACATACATTCTTCAAGCTAGGTAACCAGCTCTTCTATCTTTGCTTTCTCAGGTTCAACCTGGGAAGGTTCTGACTCTCCTCCCCCACTTCCTGAAAGAACCCCGGAGTCATTTGTTCTCGCTGAGGCAGCAAGTGAGTGCTGAGCTCCTCTCTCAGGATGTCACTGAGGTTTTATATTCACATCTAGACCTGTGGATAGCTTGAGACCATGGCCCACTTGTTCAAAGCATTACCACATGGTGCTTCAGCCTTTCACTGTGGGAGAGTTCAGCAAATATAACAAAAATAAATACAACCAGGGGACCTGCTGGAAATTTCTAGAAGCGGTGCATTGGAGGAAATTATAAGTAAAAACAAAGCACTCAGAAAAGAGCGGGAGGATTCATGAGTGACCACTGAAAATGTCTGTATGGTGTATGTTCCCAGGTCTGCACCCTGCTGCAAGAAACTCCTCAAGTCCTGCGGGCTGGGAGAACAAGGGTTCTGAAATATCATCCAAAGAGGTCATGAAATGCTTCAGGAGGAGCAAGGTAAAAGAAACAAAAGAAAAGGTGTTGAAAATGAAGAGGGTGAGAAGAGAGCTGGGTCTAGAGAAGCTCCTGCTGCTCTCCCATTGCCAGTGGGTGAACACAGCCTGCTTTGAGACCACTTGTGTTTAGGGCAAGGAGACAAGAGTTAAAAATATGTTCTGCTCTAGAGCTGCAAACACACCCCGTGTCTGCACTGGGGACAGGGAAACACAGCCCTGCCCATGCCAGTGCTTATGCCTTGGAACTCCATCCACCCAGAGTGCCAGTTCCTCTTGGGAAAAGTTGCTCCAGTGGAGTCTGAGCGTGTCCTACAAGGACAGGATCAACACCAGCCTCCTCTTGTTGGGGCCCCTGTTAATTATCCTCCTGAGCTGGTGTTTTGGGATGTTATGGTTGAGCAGAACACGGGAAGGAAAATACAAACTGGAGCATTTGGGATGACAAGGAAAAAGCCAGGTCTGCTTTTCAGTCTCAGCTGCAGGACATGATGGTTTTTATGAGATAGAACACAAATACATTCACACTGAATTCCCTTTATCACAGTAGCTGGACTATTTAAATATGTGTATTTATCAGTGTACTTATACGTGCACATTTACCCATTAATTCCCTTTATCACAATACCTGATCCACTGCTTCCAACATTTTTCCCCAACAAGTCTTTTTTTTCTTTTTTTTTCCAGAGCATGAAAATATTTAAAAACGTGAAAAAAAGTAAGTCTGTCTTATGTAAATGTGCATCTTCCCAATGGATTTACAGCAGTATTTAAATATGTGGGATGGAAATAGCAAGAACTTGAACTTTTCCAGTGTGAAAGACCCTGCACTTGTGCTGTTTTTGAGCTGTGCTGACAGAGAACCACCTGACCTGGAGAGTTGTTGTTTTAGGGATGCCATAAGAATGTTGTGGTGCCCCTTTGGGTACCTTGGGGACAAAAACCCCAAATTCTTCAGTGTTGTGGGACAAATACCCTACAAATGGGGGAGAGGGGTGTTGGGGGGAATGTGAGTCCCAACCTGGGTTCTGCCCAGTCTATTTGGAGCACAAATAAGGAGTTTCTCATTAATTTCCCTTTGATCCAAAATCAGAAAGCGTATCTTTTAAAACTGGACTGCTAAAAAGTGTTTAAGGCACTTCTGAGCAAACATTTTCCAACCTTCATGATTCCATAACCCTCTGAGTTCAGCTCTTCAGGGAATTACCAGTGACCAACTGCTCCAATCTCATTTTTTCTCTCTAGGCATCTGCAGCCCATCTTCACTGACAAAATCATCAGAATCTGCCCCAACAAACCCTCTGAGGTCTTTCCTTAACTTTGGTATGTGTTGTTCTTTGAGTTTTGGTAGGAAGAACCTGGTTTTTGACAGTCTAAATGCCACTAACAAATTACAAACATTACCAATACTGTAATCACAACTTTATTCACAACTACAGGATGTTGCTTTTCTACAGTACCTTAAAGTTTGGGAAGGAACTGAAATTACAATACCTTGTTAACTTAAGGAATTAGATACTCAATATCTCTAACATATGGAATCTGTTGCATTAAAAAATATGTGATTTCTTCCTAGGCTTTGCAAATCGATTTTCAAAACCTAAAGGCCCAAGAAATCCACCCCCAACGTGGAATATTTAGATATATTTTACAGACTTGGCTTGGCAGGTTTGTAAAGTCCTCCTGATACACTTGGAATGCTCATCCCACTTAGGTTTCCATCAAAATAAACACATCAAAAGCTGTTGCACAGTACTGGCAGCTCAGGCACTACTTGCATAGTCTTCAACTGAAGTTTTAAAGTAAAGAAGAATAAAAAAGGACCAGCAGCTTCCAGTTAATTCACAGCAGGATGAAAAGTAAAGCCGGGACTAGATGTTTTATCCTAAGGAGGGACTTATTTTTGTTGTGCTTTGGAATGGAATCACTCCAAAAGGATGGATTTGAGTGTAAACTGGTGACAGAACCCAGTGAACTCTATGGAATGATCTGGAAGGCCAATGGAGCAGCATGGAGCGGACCAAGACCATGGATGGTACAGACACCTCACGTTTGTAGGTCTACTGTAATCAAAGACACTTCAATGTTTACATCACTTGGACTAAAAGGGAATTAGCACCCCAGAGTTTAGAAATAATTTAAGCTTCTTTTTTTTTATTTCTTTCCCCCATCTGAGCAGCTCAGATTATTTGTCTGGATTTTGGTTCAAAAGACTAAAATGGTGATTGATCTCAGAGAAACTACACCCGTGTAATTGACCCCTTTGCCCTCCTATGTGAAAAAAAAAATCCCCAAACCACCACCACAGCAAGCAAAATATTATTGTTTAAAAAACAAAAAGAAGCTTATTCTTTTTTTTCTTCTTAAAGGATTTGTGATTCTCCAACACTAAATTACAGGTGGGAACCGGGGAGATTCCTGGTCAGATTCCTCACCAGACTCCACTGTTTATATCCTCAGTGGGGAGGGATAAAGATGCTGGAAATTGCTTTGTATGATTGTTTTCCTCTAAAGACAGAAAAAAAACCCCAAAACATCGGCCCTTGCGGGATTCGGTCAAGAGGAATGTGCTGACCGCTGCTGGAGTGGAAAACTCAAGCTGGTCTAAAGCTGCTTTTGCTGGAGGAATAGTCAAAACCGCCTTATTTTTCACTGAAGTCACGGGTGGTTTTCTCAACAGCACAAACCTCCCTAGTGGAAGGTGTCGCTGCCCAGGGCAGGGGGTTGGAACGGGATGAGCTTTAAGGTTCTTCCCCACCGACACAAGCCCGCGATCCTCCGATTCGATGGTTTCCTCCCTCGGGCCGGCTCCAGCAGCTCCCACATCCTCCCCTTCTCTCTCAAAGCCCCTCCAGCTCTCGCTATCCGGCCGATTTAACTCTGCAACGCGCGAAAAAAAAAAAAAAGTACCCTATAAAGCAAACTTTACCTGGCTCTCGGCTCCCGCCATTTCCGCGCCCCCTCAGCGCCCTCCCGCCCCGCCCGCACTACAGCTCCCAGCGTGCCCCGCGGCCGCGCATGCGCGGCGCCGCCGGGCGCTCGGGCCATTTAAATGTGTGTGAGGGAGCCCCTGAAATGGCCGCGCAGGTCGCCGCGGTGCCGCGGGCCCCGGAGGAGCCGCCGCCGCCTTCCTCCTCCTCCTCCTCCTCGTCCTCAGCGGACCGCCCCGCCCGCTCCCGCGGGCCCCGCCGCCGCCGGGCGACACCCGGCGAGCCTCCCGCCGCCAAGCGGGCCCGCCCGAGCTCGGCGCTGCTGGCCGGGCCCGGCCCGGCGGAGCCGCTTCCCCCCCCGCCGCCACCGCCGCCGCCCCCAGCCCTGCCCGCCGCGGGGCTCTTCACCTTCTCCCCGCTCAGCCTCCCGCCGCCCTCGGAGCGCCGGCACCACCACCGGCACCACGCCGAGCCCGCCGCCCACAAGGCGAGGCGCGGCAGCCCCGCGGACGGCGCGGCGGGGCGGCCCGGCCAGAGAGGTGAGCGGGGCCCGGGGGGCGGCGGGGCCCAGAGGGTCGGGAGGGCCCGGGGCTCGGTGGGGGCCCCTAAACCCAGCCCCGGAACGGGAGGGCCACGATGGAGGAGCGCCCCTAACCCAACCCCAGGCCCCCAACCCAACTTCAGCCCCGGAACGGGAGGGCTGTGCTGGAAGAGCCCCCCAAACCCACCCCCAGTCCCCTCAACAGAACCTCAGCCTCGGAATGGGAGGGTTCCGCTGAAGGAGCCCCCCTAACCCGACCCCAGCCCCCCTAACCCAACCCCATCCCCAGAACGGGAGGGCCGTGCTGGAGGAGCCCCCCAAACCCAACCCCAGCCCCAGAACGGGAGGGCCGCACTGGAAGACGCCC